>JAMPIV010010265.1:0-95922 GCA_024509875.1 Oreohelix idahoensis
CAGACGGATAGATTAATATTGAAAAATAATGAACAAAAGTCAGTGTAGTTTACATCCAGCCAACAGACTGCATTGAATCTATACATAATCGTTTATTTGCACACAAAACCCACGACCTTTGGGGACGCAGGTGTTCAAATTTACTTGGCATCGAAGTGAAGGGACGATTGGTGGTGAGCTGTGTCTAAATATAATCTTTGTACAACATAAATTTGATGGGGAGAGAACGGTTGGGTCAAAAATCGAGCACAATTTTGTAGAAACACAAGTAGAGACGGACAGACTAACAGATAACCATCCATACGTGACTGAAGCGTGACTGAAATGACTTTAGTGAGGAAAGTTGAAATTAAAAAATAAAACCTGGGGCAAGTGATTGGCCACAGACGAATCAATAATAATTATTAGCGCTTAGAGCGCATTTTGGTGTTGGTCCATTCTTCAATAATTTGTTCAGTGTTTAGGACACAGATTTTAAAGTGTGGTGTTTTCCCATATGAAAGACAGTGAGTTAAATTTAGGGACGCCATCCTATAGCCAGCAGCTCAGCTGAGTTTTGCTAGCACTTCTGTGTTAATTATTCATAATGCTGTTGTAAGATTGAAATTATTTCTTTATATATTTTGAATATTGTTTCATGTTCGAGTGATTTGATACTGCCATATCGAAATCTAGCCTTACAAACAAGTAGGGATTTGCTCTAGACCCCCCGCCCAAGTCAGGGTATAGGGACCAACAATGTACATAAACTCCAGCAAGGATTATGCAAGACCGATCAAGAGTTGAGAATAAGGAAACATATTACCTATCCTCTTTTAGGGTAGAAAACTAATAATTATTTTTCAGAATCTATAGTCTGGGAGGATCTATCGGATGTAAACCCACCATGGTAACTGTGCTGTTTGGTCAGAGAGATCTGACCTGTCTGTATAATGTGGTTGTTGTGTCAGTGTGGTGTCCAAACGTGGGTAGAGAATAGATTTTGACACATGGCCCATACTTTGATTGCAGAGCTGCGAGTTTCTGTCGTCCACGAAGAAGTATCTATCGGGTGGTGATTTACACAAGTGTATCTGTGCAGTACTTGTGACAGAGACCACCATTATTGCCCGCCAGCACGGAGAGGTGGACCACCGCCTGATTTCAGCACCAGAGCTACAAATACCAGATGAGTGAGCCTCTGGTCTGCTGGATATTCACCAACCCCATTTAGTTGCAGATACCCCATAAAAATTCCCACCATTTTCTGGACACTGTGTAGTCAATATAGACAGGTGTGATGAGACCACCCCAACAGCACAGACAATAAATATCCTCCCTAGTAGCTGACTACCAGAACATTTTAATAAAACTAACTATTCTAGTACTTAAATATGTTCACTTTTGCATTTATTATGTAACATTCCATGCATAATTTTTATAAATTTTAAATCCTTCTTTTAAAACAAGTTCTGGTCAAAATAAAACTTGATCCAGAACAAATAAATGTAATATAATTATATCAAAAACTTTACACACGTGAGTTAGTTCAGTGTATTATAATATTTGTTAAATATTATTAGTCTGCTTAAATATCTGTGGGTGTATCGATAACTATCACACCACATTACACATCATTACCCTAGACACAGGCTTTACGCAACTACATTCATTAAAAAAAAAATTGAGTGTGAGGTCGTAGTGGTAGCAAGAAAGGCCTTCTGACAATTCTCAATTACATTTTATCTCAGGAGCCTTCACAGCTGGCCTCATACAATTTACATGTAGTACCATCATCATCATACAATACAACCATAGGCGCTGATCTTAGGAGGGATTGGCCTATAGTTACCAAGGTTACGAGTATCACAGGAACCAGGTTTGAAAAGAGGATATACCTTAGCGACTTTAAAAGTGCAAACGGGAAGTAACTCTTTTGCTGATACATTAGATTGTAATATGAAAGTTTTAGTGAATCACTAATAACTGGCCGCAGTCATTAGCGCAGTATTCGATTACTGAATCCATCACTGTCCTGATGAGTTTGTTCTCTTTAAAGGCCTAGAAGATAGTTTATCTACACTTCATTAACTGTCATATTAACGGAATGTTGGATGGGACTGTGTTTGTTGGCATTTGTTCACACTGAATGCTAACAGCTAAGGCCTAGATCACAAGGATAAATCAGGTATCTGTAGATTTTAATACTGGAATATTTCTGCATTGATAGTAATCCGCTAAAGTCCCGTAAACACGTAAAGGCGGTATACGCGGCTTAATGAGTCTGGCGAACTTCGTTTGTTTGCTAGAGTGTTGAGTGCTTTCCACATATCTTTACTGTTTGTTTTGTTCTGAATTAAGTTTTTAAAGTATGTGTTCTTTTCTCTACGTATTAAATATTGTACCTTGTTTCTTTGTGCTCTGTATGTGTTAAAGTCCTTATTTCTGTGAGCTCGATCTCGCTGCCTCATGGCTTCTAGCACTGCTTGTGTGATCCAAGGAGATTTGATCTGTCGTTTGACACGAACTTCTTTAGTTGGTGCCTGGTTATCAAACACACAATGAAAGATACATGTCCAATGAGCTAAGGCGTCATCTGGATCAGAAAGCTGGTAAACGTTGGCCAGAGGTGCAGTTCGCAAATCATGTAACAATAGTCCATGGTTAAAATTTTTGAAACTTCTAAATTTAATACTTAAATGTTTATTTCTGGGAGCTTTATATTTATTCTTTGACCACGTGCAACATACTGGATAGTGGTCACTCATTGCTACAATAGGAACAGAGCATTCTAGAATGTTATCTGTACAGGTGACGTAGATGTGGTCAATTGTTGTGGATGATATTATTGTTATCCTGGTAGGCTGGTTGACTATTTGTTTTAAGTTGTAAAATAGTATGATGTTTTCCCACGTTTGGTTTGTGTTATGCGTGTCAATGTTGAAGCCACCCAAAAGAATAATTTCTTTGGCAGTGGTAAATACTGTGTCAATCATAGTGGTGAAATTATATAATAAAATAAATGGTGAATAGATAGATAGATAGATAGATAGATAGATAGATAGATAGATAGATAAATAGATAGATAGATAGATAGATAGATAGATAGATAGATAGATAGATAGATAGATAGATAGATAGATAGATAGATAGATAGATAGATAGATAGATAGATAAACATAGAGCGCGTGGTATGAATGGGTACCTGTAGCTGACTCATCATGGCTGACTGTGGCGGGTGCATGTTTTCTGAATGGTCAGTGTTATTACTTATGCTTTTGATTTTCACTTAAACATTGTTTTTATATATTGCTTTTCAGAAAGTCTACGAACACTGTCTGGGTGTTCGGTAGCATTAAATGTTGATCTGTATAAGGCTTTGTGCTGCTTGAATTGCTAAATCTGCGGCTGAGAGGGTTGCAGGCAACCAATAATTGCAACCCCTGTAAAACGATCCTTAATAAATTTTCTTAGTGCATGGGTCTTGGGTGTGAGGTAGCCACATCGACATAAGTTCACCTCAACCACACCTAGCCCCTATCACAAGTGGCGTCGTCGACAGGATTGTGATGTACTAATAGCAGGAAAGAAAGTCAAATGTATTCTTGACACGGGGTCACAAATTTCAACTGTTACGGAACAGTGCTTTCAGCAGCTTTTTGGAGATCTGGCCCTGGATGAAAGTAAATGGGTACGACTAACTGCTGCCAATGGTGTCACGATTCCTTATGCTGGCCATCTAGTGGTTGACGTCAAGATTGGGTAGTGCCATGTCAAGAACTGTGGCATCTATGTCGTTAAGAGTGTCAATGGGCCTGATAAAGCGCCTGGTATAATAGGCACCAACATACTGGCGGAAGTAAAAAACATCCACCGCTTCCTCAAATGGCAAGCTCCAGGAAAAGGTACACAAGAGGCAAGGTTAGATAGAGTGAAGGTGTGGGTTGCAGGATGAAGAACAACCCACATACCAGCTCGCTTGATCGCTACTATACAGGTGAAATGTAGAAGAGGCTCCAGATCAGAGAAGACAGTGCTTTTTAAACCCTCAAGAGACTTAGACCATAAAGGGCTGGTTATATGTCACACACTAACTGTACTCAGAGGAAGGTTCTGTGAGGTCCAAGCAGTAAATCTTGGAGATGAAGACCTTTTTCTGGTTAGGGATATTCAAGTTGGATAACTGTCTGAGGCATGCGCAGACTATGAGAGACACTTCAGAGTTTTTGGAGCCCAGGAAGTGGAGATATCTGCACAGCCAGGATGCCCAGCCAAGGTCCCTGTTTGCAGCCCAGTTGATTTAAATGTGTTTGAGGGCAGTCAAGACGAAAAGCGCCAGCTACAGAAGTTACTATAACAATATAACAGCCTTTTCGCTAAAGACGAGAATGATGTAGGGTATACAAGTAAGGTATCTAATTCGATTCAGTTGACGGATGATACTCCAGTAAAACAACCCTACAGGCGAATTCCTCCAGCTTTCTATAAAGAGGTGCAAGACCACCTTCGGGGTCTTCTCGACAAACAAATTATAAGAGAAAGTTCAAGCTCCTGGGCTTCGCCTTTTGTGCTCGTGAGGAAGAAAGATGGCAAACTGCAATTATGTGTAGACTTCAATGCGGTCAATGCCAAGACCAAAAAGGACGCGTACCCTCTTCCTCGTGTGGAGGAATATTTAGATGCTTTAGGAGGAGCAGAAATATTTTCTTAACTAGATCTAGCAAGTGGCTACTACCAGGTAGCTATGACTGCGAAGGATCAAGAGAAAACATGCTCATGGGACCAACTAATTCAGCCAGTACTTTTCAGCGACTGATGCAGAGTTCCATGCACGATATGAAGTTCCAGCTGTTACTGGTCTATCTAGATGACATTCTTGTGTACTCAACCGGCTTTGCAGAACACCTGCGGCGGCTTGAAAAAGTGTTCCAGCGGTCGCAGCTACTAGGCCTGAAGTTGAATTCAGCAAAATGACATTGCTGCAAGCTGAAAGTTGAATTTTTAGGTCATACGGTATGTGAAGAGAGCATTGGAGCGATGGAGGATAAGATACAAGCTATTACAAGGGCATCAATACCCGGAACACAGACAGAGTTACGTGCATTCCTCGGTCTTGCCATTTATTATCGGAGGTTTGTGCCCGGGTTTGCCACTATAGCACGCCCACTGCATGAACTGGTTGCTCAGTTAAATGAAGACCAAGATCCACAGGGTAGACGAAGGTCCAGGAAAACTGCCATAGGAGAACTGTGGACCCACGAGTGTGATGTTGCTTTTAAGCAGTTGAAAGCTATGCTTACGTCTACTCCTCTTCTTGGTTTCCCAGATTTTTCTGTGCCCTTTATACTGGAAGTGGATGCCTCATACCAGGGATTGGGAGCCGTGCTGTCACAAGTTCAAGATGGCAAGAAAAGGGTGTTAGCATATGCCAGTCGCACTCTGCGACCATCAGAGAAAAATGCCAAAAGTAGCATGAAACTAGAGTTGCTGAGTATGAAATGGGCTATGACGGAAAAGTTCAGGAGTTATCTGCTCGGTGCTCAAGTTGGGGTGTTTATCGACAACAGGAATTTGGCTCTGTGGCAAAAGTCTAAGTTTGGCGCAATCGGACAGAGGTGGATAGCACAGATGTCGACGTTCAATTACTCTATCAAACACAAGACAGGTAGAGCGAACGGAAATGCTGACTACCTCTCTCGGTATCCTATTGAGAATCCAGAACACAGATCCAGAATTATGAGAGATGGTACTAGATTGCCCAAGGAGGAGATGAGGAGATTATCAAAGCCATCAAAGAAGCTACTAAGATAGCGTAGGTACTTAAGACTAATTGGAGGCTTGCTGTATCGGACAGTAAGCGGACCAAATGGGACCAAGATCACACAACTTGTGGTTCCAGAATCTTTAAAAACGCGAGTTCTGGAGGCAATGCACAAAACCGGCCATCAGGGTCGCGATCGCATGTTGCAGATACTGAGGAACAGGTGGCATAACGTGTGATGTAGAGACATTCTGCAGAAGGTGCAGTAGATGCAATATAGCAAAAGCCCCGCATCTCAAGATCCAAGGCCCATCGGTAAACCTGCTGGCATCTAAACCTTTTGAAGTAGTTGCCATGGATTTTACGCTGTTGGAAAGAGACGCTGAGGCTACGAGAATGTACTCATTACAACTGATGTATTTAGCAAGTTTGCAGTTGTCGTCCCAATCAGAAACCAAAAAGCAACCACCGTGGCCCAAGCGTTGGTAGAAAAGTGGTTTTTGTACCTAGGTGTGCCGCAGAGGCTTCATTCCGACCAGGGTAGAAATCTCGAATCGGATGTCATATCCGAACTGTGCAGAGTATATGGCGTCGAGAAAAGTCGAACGACGTCATACAACCCTCGTGAAAATGGATAGTGTGGGCGGTTTAACAGGACATTGCATGATCTGTTAAGGCCATTGTCCACCAATGAGAAACGGAGATGGTCTGACCACCTGGCAGAGGTCCTTGCAGTATACAACGCTACTCCCCATGCATCTATGGGTTACTTCCCTTATTATCTTTTGTTTGGGAGGGAGCCGAAAATTCCCGTCGATTTCATATTGGGCCATTCATCAAGGGACGAAGAACCAGCTACAGTTGACCAGAGGCCTAAAGGGCACATTTCCAGGTTACGAGAGGCGCACGTAAGAGCAGAGGCACAGTTGCAGAAGTTGGCAGCAGACCGGAAAGAGAGATGTGACAAGCTGCCGTGTTCTGTTCCACTACAGGTGGTAGAATTGGTGAATAAAAAGAATGCACTACGCGAAGAGATCCAAAATTCGTGACTTGTGGTCAAAAGAGGAGTACATTGTTGTTTGTGCTCCCACAATGACAGGAGGTCCGTATGTCATCCAAAGAACAGATAGAGCGAGTCCGAGCATTAGAGTCACTGGCAACGAACTGAGACGAAGTGAAGACATAGATGATTCTCCAGATTTGGTAGATACGACACTAGGCCTACCTGAAGAACCAGTTTTGCCAGAGGAGACAGACCCTGGGGAGGACGCACATGGTTTATCGCCCGAACCAGGCTGGTATGCCCTGCAGCCGATAGAGGGTCCTGCCCCGAGACGTTCTGAGAGATTACGACTGAAGCGCCTAGCTTAGTACAGTTGTCGGGACGACAACAAAATCAGGCGGGGAATATGTGACAGCGCCATAGGCATCTCGTCTGTTGTCCACCGCCATTTTGTCGTTATGTGGCAGCCATCTTAGTTTACATCTAAAAATAGCTACATTAGTAATGCCGCTTACGGATAGCAGCCAATCAGAGAAGAGTAGCGTCAGGCTCTAGCGTCAGTTCAAATTCTTTATTCATTCTTATTGCCGGTGACCGAGAGAGAACAAGCTTTGAGAGCTGAAGTCTACTTCAAGAACATGCCTAGGACTTGTAAGTAAATATATTATTCTCCAACATTCTAAAGTCTTTATAGTGTTAGAAAGGATATTAGGTTTACCATCTTTGTGCCGCAGTATTTTAAGTAAGTATATATTTAATTCTGTGGTGTTTATTTCGCGTCCGTTTGATGTTATCCAAATCTATTCGAAAATGGCGTGGGTCCATGTTCAGGAAATATAACACGTGGCCGGTACTAGAACTGGCATATTCAGTCATTACATTTGTGTAAATGAAATTTAATGGTTAAGTATCTCCATATTGTTTGGGATCCAGGAAACCTTCCATGAGCTTATGTAAATCCGACACGTAGTTGGTTTGAATAATATTTAATTGTGGCGCGACTTAGACTGTTATATTTATTAACTACGGTGCGGATGCCGAAATAGTTTATTTTAGCGTGGCGAGTGCTGCAATTTATTATGTTACAACTTACTAGGATAAAGTCCTATGCTTTTTCAGTAATGTTAGACTGATAATGTGGTGTGAGTAATAGTATGATCGGCTATAGTTAGTTGGTGTTAGCTTTCTTAGTTTCCTAGTCTTTTATACTGTGTAAAATCTCCATTGGTTATTTGTACCGCTTTTTATAGCTTTGCTAAGCCATTATTTCTCTAATAGTTAGTATTATAATGTAATGGTACTATAGAATGTACGACCACGCAGCTTAGCTGGGTGTTAGCGTGGCTGTATGCCGTTCTCGCAAGATGGCGTAACATAGAGCGCGTGGTATGAATGGGTACCTGTAGCTGACTGAACATGGCTGACTGTGGCGGGCGCATGTTTTCTGAATGGTAAGTGTTATTACTTATGCTTTTGATTTTCACTTAAACATTGTTTTTATATATTGTTTTTCAGAAAGTCTACGAACACTGTCTGGGTGTTCGGTAGCATTAAATGTTGATCTGTATAAGGCTTTGTGCTGCTTGAATTGCTAAGTCTGCTGCTGAGAGGATAGCAAGTAACCAATAATTCCAACCCCTGTCAAACGATCCTTAATAAATTTTCTTAGTGCATGGATCTTGGGTGAGAGGTAGCCACATCGACATAAGTTCACCTCAACCACGCCTAGCCCCTATCACAGATAGATAGATAGATAGATAGATAGATAGATAGATAGATTAGATAAATAGATAGATAGATAGATAGATAGATAGATAGATAGATAGATAGATAGATAGATAGATAGATAGATAGATAGATAGATAGATAGATAGATAGATAGATAGATAGATAGATTCTTTAATGTCATACTGATAGACAAAAGCGATAATGCCTGCCTTTTCCTTACCGTAACAGTTCAAAAAAGTGACAAACGTCGAGGTGTTGTCACTTCTTCATCCTCCCAGGGTGCTGGATGTATGTCCAGTACCCTCAAGTCTCGCTTGTACACATCTTTGAATCTCTGCTGCGGTAGCCCAGCTGTTCTTTTTCCATCTGCCACTTGTCCAAAGAAGATATCTTTCGGGATGCGACGGACATGGGCAAGCCAGCGTAGTCTGCACTAATCAGTGTACATGCTTTGAAGCCAGCACGTGACAGCACCTCTACATTTGCTTGAATTCCTATGTTAGTTAGGAATCTAACGTAGGAGTTTATGCAAGATCACAGTTAATTGCTTTGCATCCCTCCCTATACGAGCAAAGTAAAACTCGCTGTGTATGCAGCTAAGTAGATATATACTGTTCAAAAAAAGAAACGCAACATTATTGCAGTGGTAATGAACACCAAATTTCAAACTTGTACCAACATTTTATTTTACGGAATTAATGTTACAATCTTGGCATGAAGAAACTTTCAGACTTTAACAATGAAATGATGTTCATTATATTTGGTTTGGACTTTTATTCTTTGCGACTGAGGCCTCCGTTTCAGTAAGGTGTATGGCCTCCTCTGGCCTCTATCAGAGAACGACATCTTCTTGACATGGATCCGATTAGCCGTTGGATCTGTTGTTGTGGGATGGCTGCCCACTCTTCCCGCAGTGCAAGAGACAACTGTCGGAGATTGGCTGGAGCCACGTCTCGCTGGCAGAGTCGTCTGTCGAGTTCATCCCATAAGTGTTCTATGGGGTTCATGTCTGATGACATGGCTGGCCACGGAATGGTCTGGACGTTGTTGTCAACGAGGAACTGGGTGGTGAGTTGTGCCACATGAGGTTGAGCGTTATCCTGCTGAAAAATCGACCCTCGTGCAGCCAGAAGTGGAAGGACGTGAGGACGAAGAATTTCAGCAACGTATCGTTGGGCATTCAGGCGTCCTTCAATTTGCACTAGGTCACTTCTTCCCCTGAAGTTGATCGCCCCCACATCAGTACACCACCACCATGTGGAGGAGCCTTATCAGCGCTGTTCTGGGCGTAGCGCTCATGGACTCTGTGGTAAACTCTTCTCCGTCTATCGTGTCGCTGGAGCACAAAAAATGATTCATCACTAAACCAAACCCGTCTCCAGTCATTCCCAACGGTCCATTGACGATGCTGGTTTGCCCACTGCAGTCGGTTCTGGCGATGCCGGTCCGTAAGAACAGGACCTCTGTAGGATCTTCTAGCCAAAAAACCAGAGTCGTGCAGCCGGTTCCTGACCGTTTGATCTGAAATTCGACGACCTGCTGACATTGACTGGACTGTGGAGGACGCAGATGCAAGTCGATTCCTGAGGTGACGCAGCCGTATGAAGCGGTATTCGGCAGGAGTTGTGACTATGGGTCTTCCACTGCGCGGCCGGTCTGCCACTGAGCAAGTTTCTTGAAATCGCCTCCAAAGGCGACTAATGGTGCTTCTAACCCCATTAAGTTGTCTGGCCACTACACTTTGTGACTTTCCAGTCTGTAAACGTCCAATGATGATGAGTCGTTGTTCTGTAATGAGATGAGCCATGCTTGCGCATTGAATTTTCAATTGAATTTATTCGAGGAGCGTCAATCTTTTATAGGCATTCAATAATATGGTCAGAGAGTTTTGTGTTCAGTAAGTTTCACGGGATTCTCATGAACCTGTCACTAGTTATTGTCAAAAATGTTGTTTTGACCTTGACCTCTTTCATAACCTCACGAATCTCGAGGTGAGTACAATTCAGGTAACCACGAGAAGTTAATGACCAGGTGGACACAGTCGATAGGTTGACTGATGTCCAATCAGCGAATATCTGTTATAAAAGTAACGCCAAAAAAGTTGCGTTTCTTTTTTTGAACAGTATATATGTATATTCAGACAGATTCCTAGATGAAATATGAAAAACATACCGTGTACTTTCGTGTAGTAATGTTCTCCACCGAAGTAGAAACCACAGAAGGAGTCAAATCCGCGAAATGTAGGTGTGCATGCCCACTGACAAAATCCGAGATGCCACCTAAACAAACAAATGTGATTTTGTGTCAGAACGGCGTGACTAAAAAGTGTATTTATCCGAGACAATAATAAAGTAAAATGAAAACAAATGATATGTATGCGAGCGATAATCCTATAGATCAAATGAAAAGGCGAAGGCTGGACGACAAGAAGGAGAAAAGTAGTGGACAAAAATATTCAGCTGGTCTTGAGGCAAAATAATTAATTTGCAGGACTACATTTGAGAAGTCAAACGGTATAATCCGTTCTTAGCGCTCTCAAATCATAGACTACGGTTGAGAAATCTGTGTCGATATTGCCTCTCCTGCTTTGCAGTAGTGGTCCAACAGTGGCCAAAACTCAAGAGTATCTAATATGGGCTTTAAAGGTGTTTACCTTTGCACAAGATTACTCTTGCCAGAGATGTAGATAGAAGGGTGATGACATTTCTATTGCTTAGGTAGTCTTCACAAGATATTCAGAATAAGTGAGAACAATACTGCTTGGGCTGAGTATGTTAACTCTGTAATCCTGCCGACGCTTTTGTGAAGGATTTAAACACGTATTACTTTCAGCTTTTCTAAGCCCCCACTCCTGATTTACTCAGTGGAATTGTATTATTTTAGAATAGCTCTGTTTAGAGTGTGTGTAGTAATTGACTGAGACAAACATGCAACAACTTTAAAATGATTAAATCAAATATATATTTGTAACATTACAAATAACAAAATGTAATAATCACTTTAGGTTTTAACAGTTGGAAAATAATTTGAATAGTTATGAATCAAGAAAAGTTATCATCACAGTCTTTTCGTAATGTGAGATATTACAAGACGTTCAAGTGGCAGAATATATTTGAACTTAGCTGCCAATGAGATTCAACTTCTTCTTATGGGTTGGTTCTTTTCACTCTGCTCGCGCTCGTCCCTGATCAAGGTTGTCGGGGTAGCTCGTTTCCCACAAACGTCAAGGAGAGTCTACCACGTGCGACCATCGTCTTAAAGCTTAGGCCACGGTTCCCTTCTTGTTCCAGAGATAGGACTTTCTGCTGGTACCACCAATAACTATGCTTAAAGAATAGAACGAAACGCTCTTCTGAGTATGGCGTTTTCCACACCATAGTTATGGGTTCCTTTCTTCCCATACCACCGTCCCAATTACTCAGACTTTACCCTTGATGAGAATTATATTTAATACCACGGGATACAACTTTCTTTACATTTAAAAAAGAATAGCTTTCATAGTTTATATTTAAATGAAAGGTTATTAATACAGATAGAGTCTGTTTACAAATACATCTCAACTGATTGAAAAGTTTTCACAATATAAATTGAATATGTTTTCATTTATAGTTACACTGATTGAAAAGTTGGAAATTTCATTACTTTAACATGCACATTTACACGGGTTAAAGCTTGAAAACTTACATGAATTTTAAAGTGACTATGTTTATGGGGACATTTACACTGCTATGAAAATTTAAATATTATACTTAGAATGTACATCATTTCTTTCATCTTTCTCTTCCTGCCCATAGGGAACCTGGAGCTACTTTATGCTTTTAGTTCTCTTTATGAAACTATCAATAAAGCAATCACCAACCCGTGCAGTGGTGGTTCATGAACTATCATTCTATACGCTGAGATTGCCAGCCTCAAATGACTTTGGAATCCAATAGCAGACTATATGCCTATCTTCCATGCATTGTTGTTATGACTCTAATCAGAAAGATCCAATCATTTTCAAATCATGCAGATAGGGTGTGATATTTTCAAAATAGTCCCATGTGAAACAAGGTTAGTGATTTCAAAGGTCACGTATTACCATGTATGGACATCTGATTCCTTACATAAACTCTTGTCGTGAAGTCGTCTGATTCACAACACATCAATCTGAGTAACTCTGACAAAACAGTGCGCCATAATTTATGACAGTATATCCTTGCCGAACCAATGGAATCGCATCTGGATATATCGTGTTTACAAACGTACTGCTTTAACAATGGCGTGCTTAGATCTGTATAACCTTGGTTCAATTGGAGGTAAGCTACAGCATTATGAGAGAAGTATTACCTAGAAGAGTTCACTAATACAATACTGGGAATGTTGCTCTACACGTCTGTGCAGAGATATTTTACGAATAATATTATAGGACCTCTACACCTCACGGTAGAAGGGGAACGACTAAGTAAGTAAGTATTATAGGAAGGGAGATATCTCTGGATGAATAAATCTAGACTTCAGGTTAGTCCATAATTTTGCTGTTTAGGTTACGCATAGAATAAAATGTGCTTAGAAAAGTAAAAGACAATTTGATAGAAAGTTAAAGGATAGTTCAGAGCGTATTTTAAGATTTAGACGAATACAATCGCTCCAGGAATAACGTAGATAAATGAAATCTTAGTTTTCCTGATTTGTACACATAGACAAAATTTACATGCATTTTCGGAACGCAAACACACTTGGGTAGTAGGCTCCCTCTGGCGTCCAACCTTGGGCTATATATAGGACGTGCCCTAAATAGAAAAGCAGGCCATAAGAATTTGAAAATACAGTGAGTAGCAGCGTGTTAATGCAGATTGCCTTTGCCTTTTGTATCCGAGAGCAGACTAATAGATATCCATTATCAGCTCGACTGTATGTGCCTGAGGGTAAAAAAGAATATATATATATATATATATATATATATATATATATATATATATATATATATATATATATATATATATATATATATATATATATATATATATATATTATATATATATGTATATGTATATATATATATATATATATATATATATATTATATATATATATATATATATATATATATATATATATATATATATAATTATATGTATTTCTATTGATTAATTCCCTTTTGGGTTAGGAAATGTGTAGATGTGTTTTGAACTACTGAGTAAATTTCTGGAGGCAAAAGCCAACCTTGTGAATATTCAAAATAATTGAGAATGGTGGCAAAAGTGTGCCCATGGTTTTAGAAAAGCATTTTTAAATAGAATTATTTCTTGATGAAATGGGACACTCAACAGGAACAAAGGAAAGGATGAAAAAAGAATTGTATTACTGTATTGATTTTAAGATAATTTACTTAGTAATATTTATACAAGACCTAATCAATTTGTATGGAGGCGGATCATGGACAAATGGCTCCAACTAAGGATTTAGAGGAAAATTATGTATTCTCGACAGTGAACTGGATTTGGTTGTTACTGTTTAATACAATGTCCTAGTGCATCTGCTAGCACACTGATTCTGAAACTGTCTATCATCCCCTACCTTTGTGATAGTATGGGATAGTGAATGGACAATATAGGGGTTACCTTCTTCTCCTAGGAACTTATACAGCTTGATCCTACCTTTGATGTCTATACACCCAACTCTTTTCTTCAGAGCAACCCGTGTTTGGGGTATTACTATAGAAGACCATGCTCTTATCATCTGGCACTATCACTATCCTGGTATCACCTGAATACACTTTTGTGACCAGGAGGATACTTATTAATCCACACTCAATTATCATCGAAAAAATCGAACCCCTCTCGTGACACTGTGGTGTATTCAGTCATGGGATTCATGGGGGGGAACTGTCGCCCTAGGGGGTGTTTTTGTCTCATGTTGAGACATCTCAGGTTCTCATGGATAGCATAGGATGAATTCATTAACTTCTGGGGTTGACTATTCAATCTATGTACACTAGGATCGATGAATGAGGGGAGTGATAGTATTTTAGGAAACACTATGCAATAGCGCCATTATAAACATGTTAAATTTGCTCACTAGAGGACTATAACTGTTATAAAATACTAAATTTATAACATGTCTTTTCACTTAGTGACAGTACCGGATTGAGAATTCAATAACAAAAACTAATATCATGTGACGAGGAGAGGCAGTCTACACTGAAACACAGTTAGTCGCACTTTTATATCTTATAATTTTAGTGATTGATTGGTCTAAATTAGACAAAGATGTTTTGCAACCAGTCCTGACAAGTATTACTAGTGACCTGCAAGTCTAATATGTATGAGTATGGCAGACTTATGCAAAGTTTTGGATCTGGCCTACAGTGCGAGTGTGACAAAGGGCGTCAGTTTTGGGTTAAGTGGGGAGGCAAAATTTTGCTCTAACTTTCAATATGTCACTACTGAGTGTGACAATTTTATAGTAAGTAGAGAAGATAAGAAGTTGGGAAAACCGGAATGCGAGATTACAAATTGAAGAGGTCTGATTGAAGATCAGCGTAGGGACTTAAGAATTACTAAATGCTGATAGCGGATGAGGCTGCTAAATTAACGTGCTATGACACGATGATAGTGGAAGGCGATGAAGAAACTGGAAGCGTGGCGATGAGGAAACGTAAGTAGACAGGTTGCTAAAAGGGGGTGGCTGAGGAAAAGAGGTTGCAAAAGGGAGCATGAATTGAGAATGAAAGACCATTTGAACTTCAAGGAAATGGTACAGGTAATGAAGTAGAGTCCAACTACCTCTAAAACTAATGCAATTCAAGGTCCCTCAAATGGAGTCCCATGAACTTTCACTTGGATCCATTTTGTGGAGAAAGATGATGAAAATATGAGTCCTCACCTAGTAGAGGTATGAGAGGTTAGCCATCTAACTATGGTCTAGAGCGCAAGAAAAATGGCAGCCCTTAATGTATCACAAGGGCTGAGAGGAGTTCTCTTATGAAGTTCTTTATGCTAAAAAACTTGGAAAAGAGGACCAGGGAAGATTATGAAAATCTTGATAGCAGGCATTGCTGGTTCTTTTTATACGTTCTATATGAAAAGAACTCAGAATGTTATAGGAAGAAATTCAGAACTGCTAAGCTAACTTTCTGGGAGAAATTTACCACCACCAAATTCTTTCTCTGCCAGATTATTAGAAAACCTATTTGGAGAAGTGGACTGCTCTTGGAAAAATGTCAAGATCCTAACTGTTAAATGTCATGATGGAGCAAGAGAGATAGGCTATGCCTCCAGACATGAGAACGTTTCTTATGGAACATGGTGCAGAGAGATTGGGGGAGATTTTAACAGTTTGCATGAGATATCAGGCAATGCTCTGGCAGCAAAAAAGCAGGAATTAAGAGGAAGAAGCAAGGAGAATGTAGTAGGCCACCACAAAAGAAAACCAGAATAAGTTTGACAATGGGGACAAACAACACAGGATACAAACGAAGGTTATGACAAACCTAAATTTGACCAGAGAGACAGAAATCCTCAGTAACAATTTAACGAAAACCCTATAAACAAAAATGAACAACACACAATACTAGAAGCTGGAGGAAGAAAAAACCTCCATTTCTCGCTGCACCTCTTGCATAATATCTCGCAACAGGAACAAGGAAAGAAAGAGACATCTCGTCAAACAAGTCAGAATTAACCTTCATCAATCCCCATTGGTGTGTGTGAAGAAGTAACTTCTTGTAACGGTAACTACTATGCATGTGCCTTTATGTTTACAAGATTGGATAGTCGACTCAGTCGAGAGTTCTACTCCTGGTGCACCCTGCAAACAATATACCACAGAAATGTGGAAATACAAGGAAGCAACCAAGGATATAACAACCATGACACTTCCCATAGCTAGGGATCAACCAATGTCAGGACTCGCTATGTGGAAAGGAGTGTGATTTGAGCAATTCTCAGTGGATAATGGGACCAATCTACCCTCACACTGATATTGGGGTGTGATATGTGTTATTTTTTTTTTGGTAAACTCCAAATGGACCTGTGATCAGGCGGCAGTACAGACACCACGGTCGCTATCTAGGAAGGTGAAGACAACTACATCTTCATAAACACTCATCCAGTCATAGGGGATGTAAGGAAGGCACTACAAGCAGAAGATACTAGCTCATTAAACGCCACTTATTTGGAAAATTGTCCTAAAAAGCCTTAACCCAACAAATCTAAAGGAGAATTTAGCTATATGAAGAAGGGGATGATGCTTTATAGGAAAGTAGTGGAAGTTTGAGATACAATGGCCCATGCTGACCTGTTGGTACTGCCCTCTTCCCTATAGGGATGAAGGGTTGTGTGTCGTCAGGAGTTAGGTCATACGCTTTATCTCTTTAGTGGACACATCTAGACGACAGGCCTCGTAGTGTTGGGAGGAGGGTTGTTGTTTTCTTGTTTTGCTCTGGCTTGTTATTAGCAGTCCACGTGCCAAGTCAACGAATAGTATGTCACTATTTCTGGCCATGTATTACGGAGGATATAAAAAGATATGTAAAATCCTGCCCAGAATGTCAAAGGGTAGCTCCAAAGGACTGGACTGCACCTGCAACTCTTGATTAAATGCCAATCATGGAAACTCACTTTGAAAGAGTTGCAGTGGATATTGTGGGACCACTCACCCGAACCAAGAGGAGAAACAGTTATATTCTCACTCTGGTGGACACTTGCTCTATATGGGGAGAGGCGGTAGCCATGTCATCAATAGATTCCAAGCATTATTTGCTTACCGGGAAGACACACACAGCTCAACAGGTATGGCTCCGGCAACGTTGTTATTTGGTCGGCCCATCAAAGGTCCATTAGAAGCCTTAATGAGGACATGGACAGATGAGAAAGCAGAAGAGACTGTAACCTCATCATACCAGTATGTGATCGAGTTGACATCTCGCTAAAAAACTGGCTGGAAATTAGCAAATGATAATCTGAGGAAAGCCAGAAGGAAACATGTTGCGTATTATAACAAGACGGCAAAGGATAGAGAGATAGCTGTTGGGGAGAAGGTGCCTCTTCTGTTACCCGGCAGCAGCAACAAACTTCAAATAGGATGGCAGGGCCCATACACAGTTCTAGAAAAGCTATCTAGAACCAATTACAAGATAGACAAAAAGAGAAAGTAAAAAGTTTATCATGTGAATTTGCTAAAGAAATATCATGATAGAAATACCTCGGAAGCAGCACATTTAATGACCCTGCCATAGCTACTGAAATGAAAAATGAAGCTCTCGCCTCATGTGAATACCCCTTAAGACTCTGTAAAACTCCTGCGCAGGTAAAAGTCAGTAACCACTTGACAAAAGGGAAGAGGGAGAAGATTCAAAAAGTTTTGGAAAAACATACAGACGAGTTAACGGACAAAAATGGGGCAAACAAACTTGTTGGAATAAGACATGAGATTGCTAGACCCAACACCGATCGGTATGAAAGCCTATTTAATTCCTTTCGCCAAAGAAGAAGCTTTAAAGGGAGAGATAGAGTACTTATTGCAAGAAAATATCATCTCCAATAGTGAATCTCCTTATAGCTCCAGTGTGGTTTTGCTGAGGAAACCCTCAGGGGAACATAGACTCTGTATCGATTACAGGAAATTGAATGCTGTTCCAGAATCACAGGTAGATCCATTACCGGACACAAATCAGCTGTTTGCCTGGTTAAATAAGGCAACATATTTCTCTAAGGTGGATCTACGAGGAGGGGCAATATGAATTCAATATGTTGCCTTTTGGATTGAAGAATGCTCCGAGTGTTTTCTCCAGGATGATGAGGAAATTATTGGATACCCTGCAAAACCCAGCTATCACTAATTTCATGGATAACATCCTCATCGCCACAGAAACATTTGAGGAACATCTATCATCTCTGGAAATGTTCTTGGATGGACTCAGAGATGCAAATTTGACTGCTCGCCCTACTAAATGTTGTATTGGTTGCCAGGAATTGGAATTCTTGGGGCACACAGTATATCAGAGTAATATGACCCCTGACCCCTAGAATTTAGAAAAACTGCAGAGAACACCAAGACCACAAACCAAGAAAGATGTGAGATCCTTTGTCTCACTGTGGGGCTTTTACCAGAAATACATCAAAATGTTCAACTGTGTGTGTGCTCCTCTGACTGATTTAACCAAGAAAAGCAAGCCAGACAAAATAGAGTGGACGGCGGATGCTTGTGTAGAATAGAAGGATTAAAATGGTACTCGTATGACAAGGTTACCAACGTGGAACTAAGGACAAGAACTAGACAAGTGCCAGTGGAACAAGAGATGAGAAGAAGACGATGGCGATGGATTGGACACATACTGAGAAGTCCTGATGATAGCATTACAAGGCAGTCCTTGTTCTGGAACCCCCAGGGCAAGAGAGGCAGAGGTAGACCAAGAAGCACATGGAGAAGAGAGCTGGAAACAGAGGTGAAAATGATGAGGAAAAAGTGGAAAGAACTTGAGATAATGGCACGTGACAGGAGGACTTGGCATGTGTTTGTTGAAGGCCTACGCACCTTTGAGAGTGGAGGGTTATAAATGAATAGAAATATGTATATATTAAATATTCTGGCTCATACAATCGCTTTCACATTTAAAAACTGAAGCGACTATGATTGTTTAGTTTTAAAACAACATGTAACAATTTTACCAATGAATAGGTCTTTAACAGTTAAAATACATATGGAAAGATTGGTGACATTTTGCTGTAAATACAAGTTTTCGTCACGGAGACACAGGTGAAGGTTTATCAAAGTCCGTTGCTTTCGCCTATTTTACACGAAACGTAACTCTTAGTGAGTCCTGTCGTCGTGGTTTACATCACCTCTTTTTGGTGATAGGTGCACATCTCCACATACTAGCAGCGTCGTAACGTTAGTACTTTAATCCGTCTGATGCGTGGAACCACGTACATTTAGAAAAAATAGAAAGGCAAATGCCTCTGCTAAGTACACTGAGTTGGAAGCCTAATAGGCGCATCCTCTCGCTGTCCATCAACCAATATTAATCTCTCAGAAGAATTAAATTCTTGATTATACACAGTGTAACTCAGGAAAGATGAATAGAAATCACCACTATTCCACTGGTTATTAACTGGGAAAATGTGTCTGGACAGCGCGAATAATTATTTGTGCCTGAACTAACATTATACAAATATCTCACAAAATGATTTTCTACACTGGAGGCACATGTGATGTAATCATAACTCATCACTGCTCCAGTCGGAGTCTGCTGTCATCTCTGCTGTCGGGTTTTCCGCACGACTTCCCAGAAACAATCACCAGCGCTTGCTGTAGTGGTTTATGAATATACTGCTTTCGTATGTTGAGGTTGCAAGCCTCATATATTACAACTTAGCAAGAAAACATGGTAATTCTCATTTGTAATAGAAATGGTCGAAACTTACCTCAAATTTGGTTATACACAATCTCCTAGCACAGGTTTCGGATGGACACGAACAATCTCGGTGCATATGCTCTCGAATTACTTCGTCTGGGAAAGTATAGTAATTCCCTCTTATGACGGGTGTTCTGTGATACACGTGGCCTGGGAAACTAGTAATTCCTCTTCGACGGGTGTTCTGCGATACACTTGGTCTGGGAAACTGTAATAATTCATCTCTGACGGGTGATCCAATTCGTTTAGGTGTCCATACTCTGTATTTAAAGTCCTGGCCCCTTAAGCTTACAGTCTTGTATTTATATAGGCGGGCTTACTTTTTAAGGTTTTAAGCTTCCCAAATACTTCGATCTGTCACTTATAGGTATGGAATTCTAGGTCCGATCCTTCTCTTTCTGACTTTTTGGGAGTTGCTCGGTTTAAGTTGCAAAGCTGTCCTGTGTTCTGAGTTCGCTAGATTTTATTTTCAGTTTCCAGTTCACATCACAGATTGTACTTCCCAGCAAACTTGCCAATGAGACTCATTGTATATTCCGGCTCTCACTTCAATGCAATCGTAAGCTCTTTTTCGGACTACGTGGGTTGGGGGTGTTTTATTTTAAAAAATCCTTCACGGATTCAAATACTATATTTAATATTCCACACATGACCTCTATCTAATAATGCGGTAACATTTCCCCCGGCATCTATTTATCACTCACAAACATCATATGAGAACTGATTTGATGTCCAGATGTTTTCCTGCCAAGATGTCCTCTCCAGACAGATTTATCTCTATTAATGGTAAAGACAGGGCCCAGTGCATGCGATAATCTAATTATCGCCCATCCTTCTGACTGCTTCGCCCATCCTTCCGACGGCTTCGCCCGACAGACAACGTGGTTTCTATTGAACCAATCGTGATCGACCGTCTCTGGTAAACAGGCACTAACAAAAGGTGGCGAGACGGTTTTATTTTTTATAAACGTGTCGTTCGCTGGCCGGTCCAACTACCTGGTATGGTTACGATTTCACCTGCCGTAACGTAAACAGTCTGGGATCGGCTCAAAGCAAAAATTTGAGAGATAAATATAGTCTTATAGCAGATACTTTCGTAGGGTAGGGGAGTTTTAGAGACTTCACCCTACTAAATTCAGCATAGAGCAAAATAATGAATGAAAGGGCACAAAAATGCCATATAAAAAGCGATCAGAGAGAACAATGAAGAAGAAAAGGGATACTACCAGAGTGGCTGAAGGTGTGAGAGAGCCCCCAAAAGAACACGTACTGACGTTTTGTCTCAAAATCATAAACAACGTTTGAAAAGTTAAACTGTATAATCCGTTCTTAGCGCTCTCAAATCATAGACTGCGTTGGAGAACTCAAACTGTGTATTCCGTTCTTAGCGCTCTCAGATCATAGACTGCGTGTGAGAAATCATTGTATAATCCGTTCTTCTTCTTCTTTGATCCCTAGCCGCCGACCGTCAAAGCAGTTAGTGGCCATCACGCCTGATGGCGTCTTGTAGGGCAACAACAAATTGATTCCACTTTGCTCGGTCAGTGGCCATCCTTCGTACAGTGCCCCAACTCTGGTTCATTATTTGCATCTCAGCCTCCACAGTCCTCCGCCAAGTTGTTTTTGGTCGGCCTCTCTTTCGTTTTCCTTCAGGGGTCCATAGCATAGATGTTCTTGTGATGGCATCGGGGTCTCTTCTGAGGACATGGCCAACCCAGCGCCAGCATCTGTCAGCTATGATGGTGTGCATGTCCTCTTGCTTACTCCGAGTAAGCAGATCTTGGTTTATGATGGTATTCCGCCAACAGATTCAGATAATTTTTCTTTGGCATGTTGTGTGAGAAGAGGACAGTTTCGATATTTCCTTCTCTGAAACTCTCCAGCATTCCGCACCATAGAGAAGCACACAGCTCTGATTTAATCTTAATTTTGTGCTTGTGCTGTACTGAGAGGACTTCCAGATGTTGTTTAGAATAAAAAAAAGTTTGTTCTTGCTTTGGTCATTCTGTTGTTGATGTCTGTCGTAGATTTTAGATAGGAGTATTAAGACTTGGGTTAGGTCCCTTCTGAATAGGTTGGAATGAGTGATAGTCACAGTGAGAGCTGGAGAAGAGCAATAGAATTTCCACACGTGAGATGATAGAATGTGATATAGAGGCTGTCTTTGAGAATCGAGATAATCTTCTCTCTCTCTCTCACCTATCTTCTACGACCACTTTTAAAGGCGTCAGACAGTCTAAACACAGATATATATATATATTAATATATCTCTATCTACTCACGGGCACGCACATACACGTGACGACAGGTAAACACACAGACGTGGGAAAACTATAACAATGATATACAGATAATTGGGATCGAGCTGACCAACGCACTGATTTTTTGGTTCAAGAGAGATATTTTAATTATCATATCAAAATTTCTCACAACACCAAAAACTACATCAAGGAAAACATATACAAATAGTCATAAAATTTAAGAAAATGCTACAAGGATGATAACCCCGTTATGATCTTAGCTCTAGGTTTAGCCCACAGCCCCGTTAAAAGAACAGATGATGGCCCAAAGAGTTATAGATATGTAGGGTTGAGGCTAAGAGTTTTTCTTCTTTTCTCGTAAATGTATGCACAGAGTTGAATAATCTGATTTAGCCTAAGAAGTAAAGAAACTCTAGCAAATAGTAACAAATTCTGCAGGTTAAACAAAAACGAATTAAGACAGTAAATGGGTGACAATATACAACTGTAAAATAACACTCTGATCTGCGTACACTCATTCATTCAGCCATGGCCATGGGTACACAGTTATACTCACAACTTTGCTCGCTGCCTCTGGGAACATAATAATTCTAGGACCTTCACACAGACCCGAAAATGCAGTCCTTGACCAAGAAATCCCCAGTTCCAAAAGACGTACTAAACTCTCAGGGAACGATTCCTTGGGTGTTCTAATTTTTCGAATGTCTGATTAAGTCACATAAAATATTGTCCAGGCACGAAAGTTAGCAGAGCACAATGTCATTAGCTTTGGTTTCTAGCATTTAAGGAATGTCAGATCGGTGTCTACTTTCAGGAAGTTACTATATTTGGTCACCACAGTACTAGTCAAAAACTCTGTCGGAATGTTTCTGATCTTTGCTTGCCACAACGGGCTGAATTGTACTGAAGAGTTATTCTGGAAGAATTAATTCTGGCGCGAAGGCCTCTTACTTCATTTAACTGTTACAGTTCAGGTAATGAAAGTGATTTGTTTCTTCCCAAATAATGTTCACGTACTAGAACGCTGGTAAAGTTGGGTACCACCGTTTCACTATATAAAAGAAAGAACATATATCAAATAATTTTACAATATGTACCCACTATAACTTACATTATTAAACCGCAAGTGTACTGCTTGACTTATCATTTAAATTTTTCGGTGCAATAAGTTATATAAAATCAATCATCATGAATTCAGGAATATCTGCGTATTCCGTCACTACATCACTGATGTCGCATCTAGCATTTATAAGTTTGATATAAAATATTCTCGACTGAGTATTTAGCAGTTAAAATTAACTTCATTTATAGCTACATTATTGTTTAGTAAGCTAAGATATAATTTATTATGTATTTCCACTGTAACTCGTCGACTTAGAGAATATAACAAACTATAAATTAAGCACTCTGTTCAAAAGAAACTAGTTAAAATGAAATGCGCGCTTTTAACACTTAATCACTTCCCCAAGTACGAGATAATAATGTATTTTCTTCAAACCTCAGCACTACAGGATATCGTCAATTAAGATTTATACGCTTATATTTATGGAAGTCTAGAAGTTCGACAATTTGTCGAACAAACTAAGAAACTTCGCTTATACAGCTCTACTCTTCGCGAACCACCTGTCTACTGCGATTATAGAGAAAGAATGAAGATAAAGTTTCAAACTAGGTTTAATATTTTAAACCAGACAAAGGATGAACTATTATTTCGTAGAACGAAATGCTCTCCCCCTTCCGGCTTAAACGATACGTTTAACACCTAACAAGTCGTAACTGCCACCCACTGACCAAGATGTACGCGTGTCAGTTTCAAATCTCAGACAACCGTCTACAACTGCGTCGTACAGATGCCGGGTTTGACACCTTAAGCTAGTGACAGGTGAAAAAATGGTAGACCAAAAGTCTGCTCTATGTCCAGCGAAACGAATTTTTCGCACATTTACGTCTTACCTGCGCGACTGACATCTGATGCAATAAGGTTACTAGTCAGTATGAGAAAGAAAAACGATGATGGGAAAGAAATATATTTTTCGCAACGAGTGATGCGAAAAAATACAGGAAAAACAAGTACGGAAAGATAATAAAATAAAAGGATGCGGGTGAGAGAATAGGAAGAAGATGTAGGCAATTTAATGATCAAAACCCACGTGACAGGACGTCCCCCCTTAAGATATGGAAGCACTCCATGTCTACGTTATGGAATTAAATTTCCTATAACCGTAGCTTTGGGGTGTCTGTCTTCTTCCCTCTTATCTTCCCCCTCCATCTCTCTCCAATTCCTACTCAAGTCTACTCCCCAAAGTTTCCTTCCTCTGGAATGTCTCCCATGCGCGCTTGAAAGAGCGTCGCCGCTTCTGACATTTTTGAAAGATTTTCTCTCGTCAGTTTTGGCGATCGTCAGAAGATGGTCGGAGGTCGGCACAGGTCTTTCCAAGTATCTCTTTAAGAGATTTAAATGGAAAACCTTCTCCTTTCCTTGAATAGAGATCTGGTAGTTAGCCTTAGAAATCTTTTTCAGGACGGTAAACGGCCCTTGCCATCCGATCTTCAGTTGGTTGTTCTCGGTAGGGAGTAACACCAAAACTTTCTCTCCTGCTTCCAGTTCTCTCTCTTTCGCGACTTTCCTGTATCGGTTAGCGTGCTTTGTGCGTGCTCGCTTAAAGTTAGTCGTTGCTAGGTCCCACCCTAGTTTCAACCTTTCCTTTAAAACCGACACATATTTACTCGCTGAGACTGACTGTCTAGCGGGCCCTCATCCGCCTTCTCGTCTGTCAGAGACTGAAGTAAGGCTTCAAGCGGGCCCTTAGTGTGGATGTGTTGGGTCCTCAAGATCTTAACGATCTCATCCATCAACAGGTTTCGGTATGGAGATCCGTTATCCGTCAACACTTGCTGAGGGAATCCCAACCGAGTGAAAATCTGCACGAGGGCTTCTGCGACATGCTTGGCATCTGCGCATGTTAGCGGGATAGCTTCTGCCCATAAAGTGCATGTATCGACTAAGGTCAGGATGAACCTGTTCCTTCTTTTAGTCCTGTCGAAAGGCCCTAAAATGTCGATCACAACCCGTTCGAATGGTGTTCCCATTATTGGCATTTCACCCATGTGGACTGGGGGTGTCCGTTGCTTGGGTGGTACACGTTGGCACTGGGCACAGGATTTGACGTATCTGATAATATCAGTATTTACTCCTGGCCACCAATAATGAGTGGTTATACGTTGGTTTGTGGCGTTCTGTCCCATATGTCCGCTAAAGGGAAGAGAGTGCCCCATTTCAAGGATTCGGCTTCTGTACTGTTTCGGTACTAGGAGCTGGTTGTAACCTTGGTCAGGCTTGCCCGTTCTCCGATAAAGTACGCCATCCTCAGAAAAAATGTCCCCGTGCTGTGTTGGTTCCTTCGCCATGGGCAGTTTCCTAAAGCAGGGTGCCAAAGTAGGATCCTTTTGTTGCGCTTCTCTAAGTTCCATAGGTAACAAATTAGGCGCAGGCTTCTGTTCCTTTTTGGTTTGCCCTCTTGTAGTTACTGCTGCCACAATCGGCTCTTCCGGTCTCCCAATACACACGTATCTCCCGCCACGTATGACTGGGTAGATGGGATCATCCATAACAGCCGCTTTGATCACACCTCTGACGAAATCAGAGTGGATCTCCACCAATGCGATGGGAAGCGCTGTAGGTGCATCACTCTTACGAACTCCACAAAGTTGGACGGTCTCTCCTGTCTCTTGACCGGGTTTAACCAGGTTTCTGGCAACAATGCAATCATAAGAAAGCCCCGTGTCAAATAAGCAAGAAGTTTGAGAACCGTTCAAAGTAACAGTACCTCGCGTTGAGGGTCTATCCCCAACAGGTTGGGAATCACTGTCAATAATTCCACCTTGCGAGACTGTTAATAAGCATCCGATGCGTTTCGGCTCGGTGTGCTCGGTCTGATCATATGTCCCGTGTTCAGGGGTTCTCCCTTTGCCACCTTGACCTTTCTGGCTACGCTGCCATGAAGGACGGTCGGGTTGATCAGACTGTTTGGGGTGGTTGGGGTACTTGTTCTTGTAGAACTTGGATTTTTCAGGAGGGGGGTTTTGAGGTCCAGTTTCTCTGTGGTTATTTAGGTTAGAAGCCTGAGAAGATTGCTCTAGGTTATGTTTTCGAAAATGCTCCTCTGTCGGTTTCCGCTTTGTGGCCGGTAGTTCAGCCAGCGCATTGTGGTAACGCTCAGCCTTCTCTAAGATGTCTTCAAGTTTTTCTGCCCCCTGCTCAGCTAGAAATCTCCGGGTATCAGCAGACAAAGTGTTCTTTATTTGTTCTGTTAAAACAAATTCCTCAAGACCATCGTAGGTAGAGGGGAGCTGCGAGAGCTCAAGGCACTTTGTCAAATATCCCTTTAGACGGGAAGAGAACTGGTGAAAAGATTCAGAATTCTCCTTTCTGCTGTTGCGAAACAGTTGCAAAAATTTGCGAGCGTTCATTTCAAAGCGCTCCAGTAACGCTTTCTTCAACACATCGTAGTCGTCTTGATGGCTACTTTCCAGTTTGGCGTAAACATCATACGCAGAACTTTTCAAAGCCTGGGAAAGCTTCATGTTCCAACGCGACCTCTCTAAACCGTACAGAGTTGCAATTTTCTCAAATTTTTCTAGCCAAGTGTCAATCTTCTCATTAGGACAAGGGAAAGACTCTAGCGGAAAACAAGACGTACTAAACTCTCAGGGAACGATTCCTTGGGTGTTCTAATTTTTCGAATGTCTGATTAAGTCACATAAAATATTGTCCAGGCACGAAAGTTAGCAGAGCACAATGTCATTAGCTTTGGTTTCTAGCATTTAAGGAATGTCAGATCGGTGTCTACTTTCAGGAAGTTACTATATTTGGTCACCACAGTACTAGTCAAAAACTCTGTCGGAATGTTTCTGATCTTTGCTTGCCACAACGGGCTGAATTGTACTGAAGAGTTATTCTGGAAGAATTAATTCTGGCGCGAAGGCCTCTTACTTCATTTAACTGTTACAGTTCAGGTAATGAAAGGGATTTGTTTCTTCCCAAATAATGTTCACGTACTAGAACGCTGGTAAAGTTGGGTACCACCGTTTCACTATATAAAAGAAAGAACACATATCAAATAATTTTACAATATGTACCCACTATAACTTACATTATTAAACCGCAAGTGTACTGCTTGACTTATCATTTAAATTTTTCGGTGCAATAAGTTATATAAAATCAATCATCATGAATTCAGGAATATCTGCGTATTCCGTCACTATTCACTGATGTAGCATCTAGCATTTATAAGTTTGATATAAAATATTCTCGACTGAGTATTTAGCAGTTAAATTAAATTCATTATAGCTACATTATTGTTTAGTAAGCTAAGATATAATTTATTATGTATTTCCACTGTAACTCGTCGACTTAGAGAATATAACAAACTATAAATTAAGCACTCTGTTCAAAAGAAACTAGTTAAAATGAAATGCGCGCTTTTAACACTTAATCACTTCACAAAATACTAGATAATAATATATTTACCTCAAAACACAGCACTACAGGATATCACAAATTAAGAATTATACGCTTATATTTATGGAAGTCTAGAAGTTCGACAAATTGTCGCAACAAACTAAGAAACTTCGCTTATACAGCTCTACTCTTCGCGAACCACCTGTCTACTGCGATTATAGAGAAAGAATGAAGATAAAGTTTCAAACTAGGTTTAATATTTTAAACCAGACAAAGGATGAACTATTATTTCGTAGAACGAAATGCTCTCCCCCTTCCGTCTTAAACGATACGTTTAACACCTAACATGTCGTAACTGCCACCTACTGACCAAGATGTACGCGTGTCAGTTTCAAATCTCAGACAACCGTCTACAACTGCGTCGTACAGATGCCGGGTTTGACACCTTAAGCTAGTGACAGGTGAAAAAATGGTAGACCAAAAGTCTGCTCTATTTCCAGCGAAACGAATTTTTCGCACATTTACGTCTTACCTGCGCGACTGACATCTGATGCAATAAGGTTACTAGTCAGTATGAGAAAGAAAAACGATGATGGGAAAGAAATATATTTTTCGCAACGAGTGATGCGAAAAAATACAGGAAAAACAAGTACGGAAAGATAATAAAATAAAAGGATGCGAGTGAGAGAATAGGAAGAAGATGTAGGCAATTTAATGATCAAAACCCACGTGACAATGTCTTTGCTTGCTCCGCCGTCTAGTGTTGCTACGCATCCTAGATATGTGAAGGTGTCTGTCTGTTCCAATTGCTGATTCCTGACTGATATGGGCTTAGGGTTGCTAACATTTAGCGTCATGACCTCTGTCTTCTTTAGATTGATGTTCAAGCCCACCTCCGTTCTTAGCGCTCTCAAATCATAGACTACGTTTGAGAAATCAAACTGTATAATCCGTACTTAACGCTCTCACCTCATAGACGTTAGATACTGATAAATTAGGCATGTTCTAGCTCGATGCTCAGAGTAGGAATAAAGATGCAGGTGGGGTGAATTTAAAAGCTACAACCAAGGAGGAGTGGGTTCAATCTCTGCACTAGACAACAGGAAGCTGACACTTGGGAGTCGTGACCTAAGTGGGCGCGTCCACCTTAGAGTGTTATGGAGATTATGGAGCCGAAACACTTGATCGACGGGGGATCCTTCTGATGATCCGATTACCTGATGTTGTATCGCTCTGCATAGAGTTTCCTGTCATCATGACGGGAATATTGACAGTGTATATAGTTTATTTTCTTTTCTTGTGTGTTTTTTCTACATGTGCCAACAAATTTCCAATTGTGATAAAAACTTTATTTATGATCAGATACAACTGAAATTGTCCTACATTATGTAAAATTGATGTCCTTTAACATGAAAGTCGTCTGGTGAGTTCTACTACTTTAAAATGTTATTTCAGATTTTTTAAGCGTTTCAAACTCCCTCCCTTGCATGGATCAAACGTGGATCTACCTTGACTTAGATCAAACGTGGATCTGCCTTGACTTAGATCAAACGTGGATCTGCCTTGACTTAGATCAAACGTAGATCTGCATTGACTTAGATCAAACGTGGATCTGCCCTGACTTAGATCAAACGTGGATCTGCCTTGACTTAGATCACACGTGGATCTACCTTGACTTAGATCAAACGTAGATCTGCCTTGACTTAGATCAAACGTGGATCTGCCTTGACTTAGATCAAACGTAGATCTGCCTTGACTTAGATCAAACGTGGATCTGCCTTGACTTAGATCAAACGTGGATCTGCCTTGACTTAGATCACACGTGGATCTGCATTGACTTAGATCAAACGTGGATCTGCCTTGACTTAGATCAAACGTAGATCTGCCTTGACTTAGATCACATGTTGATCTGCCTTCACTTAGATCGCATGTGGATCTGCCTTGACTTATATCAAACGTGGATATGCCTTGACTTAGATCATACGTGGATCTGCCTTGACTTAGATCAAACGTGGTCTGCCTTGGCTTAGATCACACGTGGATCTGCCTTGACTTAGATCAAACGTAGATCTGCCTTGATTTATATCACACGTGGATCTGCCTTGTCTTAGATCAAACGTGGATATGCCTTGACTTAGATCAAACGTGGATCTGCCTTGACTTAGATCAAACGTGGATCTGCCTTGACTTAGATCAAACGTTGATCTGCCTTGATTTAAGTCTCTTAAGTGTCAAAATCACAGTCAGATTTGTTGCATTCTTTGCCGACTCCGACTCCAGTAAAAAATGAGCGATTCCACAGCCGTAGTCACAACTACAAGTTTTAAATAGGCCTACTTCATATTTCACAGTTTTCCAATCTTCTGCACAAGATGTTTTGATACCTAGCTTGAAATGATGTCATGTTATAATTCTCGATTCATTCTTCAATCAGCTGATAACTAGTATCCTAGTTTTAGATTTTAGATTTTGTCGATCGAGTTCGATTGTAGAACTTGGTAAAAAAAACCTAAATCTAACATTTGGCGTTTACTTGAAACTATAGGGTGGGGGGTCTACAAACTATCGAGGGTGAGGGATACATCAGAATGATAAGGCTCCCCTTATTACACATTTTGTTAGACAATTAAAAAAAACAAAATAAGGAACTTTGAAGAAAATAATCTGACAACTTGATAGTTTTATGATACAGTAACTAAAAAAATATTCATTTTTTTTTAAACTATCATAATTACCTATGTATGTTACGTCGGTCGGTCACTCTCAAAATAGTAACTCGCGCCAAAAAAAAAACAAAAGTGAGCAACGCACGGCGTGCAACTTGCGTGGCGTGGGTATAAAACCAATACTTTGGTTTAGTTTTTTTATTCTTTCACGAAATTAGTATCGTTCGACAAAGAAAAATTTGCATAAAAATTGGTGTGCATGAGCCCTCACCCGATGTACAAATCAGGAAAACTTGAAAGTTTTTGTTAAAACCACTTATTATCATGGAACACTCTTTGAAAACCATCCACGCACTTTCACACGAAATGTTGTCATCAAAGAACTTTTAAATTGAATCTAAAATAACATAAGTTTCGCCGTGTGTACGTTGGTCACAGCTGAAGAATGCAACCGTGTTGAAAAATTGTATTGTTTCCATTATATGTACTCTCCCGAAAATAGTTACAATCAACAAAGAAAAGCGTTCAAATGACGGTGTTCATGAACAGTTTGATTACACTGTATAATGGAAAGAAACCAAAAACACTATAAGAATGTACTTCTATCTGCTCATCCGGGAACGAAAACAGCACACTATAATTACAAACCTGTCAAGTTTGACGGGTTATTGCTAGTTTGTAACATAATTACATAAAAGTAAGGTACAACTACAGAGAGACACAAGTTGATAAAAATTCTTTATTTTTTATATTATAGGTTAACAATAATAACTAAAAAATATTAATAGCCTACTTATAATGATATAACTATTTACAACATAATTACACGTAAAATGTTCATTAAATTATAAAATCAATTGTTCTGTTTTCTTTTCTGAATATGTAAACTTGTCACTTACATTTTCTATGTTTATGTTGATATTTTAATATACATGCATTAACGCCAACCCTAAGAATCTTTCTTCTGTTATCTTATTATGGCCGTGTATGTTTATACTGCACTAGTAGTTATATTTATTTTATGTTGTCAGAGTTAATCCTTTATATGTTGTGGTGGTTCAAGTGCTAACTGGCCTTCCGTCAGAGATGGTGATACTTGACCTTATGTTATTTTTTTAACCCAGGAATGTTCTTCCCTTTAAGTTTGGTGATAAGCAAAACAGTTTTAGCATAACAACGTATATCCAAAAGAAATTACTGTAAAGTTCCACAAACAGCAATGTAGAAAAATTCAATTAGAGTTTATTGGTGTCATTAGACAAACAATGTAAATTTCACAATGATGATTGGTTATCCAAGATAAAAAAATATGTAATCCAACTGAATAACATATGTATATCCAAATAGAATAATATATGTATATCCAAATAGAATAATATACTGATTTGTCTACTCAAAAACTTGTCTTGGTATCCTCAAAGACGAAGTTCACCTAACGCTATCTGTAAAAATCCTCTAGTCTAAAGTTATGGTTTCATTAGAATCATAAATCCTGAAATCTCTGCCTATCGCCCACAACTCTTCTATTTATACTATTTCTTCTTTTTTCCCGCCTTTTTTCACACGACCCGTCCTTTTTTCACACGGTACAATAATCTACATTTTTAACAATTGGATAAAAAAACCCAGATCACACAAACATTCATTTCCCACTTTTGCGCTTATAAAACCCATTCATTATTATCTGGGACTGACCTACGTTTGCCCTGTCAGAGCAGTAACTGCCAAATGAACTTTGAATGAATACTGCGTTTTGTGTAACAACGTCTTATTTGCTTTTAAGGTCTGTCATTCTTACATGTAGCATATTATAGCACATATAAATGCTTAGCGTGGAAGTAGGAGGGATAATGCTAGCGTGAAAGGCCAAGCGGTCACATACGTCCCTGGCCCACAAATGTATCACAGAGGGAGACATTTGCGTACTATCAACTAAGTACCTCATGGTAGTGACTGTTATAAACGACTAACCTATTGGTAGAGTCTCTTAGAGGGGGGAAAAAATGTAAAAAAAAAATGTGTTCGTAAAACGAGGGATCCCAGTCTATTTATAATGCGTAAAACGGGGGATACGTAAAATTTGTTAATACACTTCGCCATTGAACAGTATTAATGTACACTACTTCTTAACAATATCAATATGAACAACGCTCTGCGTTAGTCATCACCATAATGATAACATACTTAATGATAACATTTAAAAAAAAATAATCGCATACGATTTTCATGGGTTGTGCAAACAACACAAATAAAAACAAAACAAACAAAAAAATACTTTGGCAATATTTAACACAATTGACTAATATTCATTAAGTATTTAACAATCTTAAAATGTAGTAGCTGCAACGAACATCAGCCTAACAGCATAGAACTAATGGTCAAACATCAGACCGTGGGACGCAAAAAAAATGTAATACACGAGCTCGTATATATTATATATATATATATATATTAATATATATATATATTATTATATATATATATATATATATAAATATATATATATATATATATATTATATATATATATATTATATATCTTCTTTTCTTCTTCTTCTTCTTCCATCCTTAGCCATCGACCGTCAAAGCAGACAATGGCCAATCACGCCTAGTGGCGTCTTAAGGGCAACAACAAATTGATTTTATTTGCCGTTGTTTCCCACCATGCCTAGTGGCGTCTTTAGGGCAACAACAAATTAATCTTTGTTGTTGTTTCCGTAATCAAAGTGACTGGCAAACAGGTGATCAGCCCATTGTGCCCATATATATATATATATATATATATATATATATATATATATATATATATATATATATATATATATATATATATATATATATATATATATAATGACATGGGAATATACATACATGGCAATGTTAATCTATAAACTTTTTTTTTTTTAAATATGAACTGGCTCTCGTAACTATCAATATAGAACGTGGTAAATATAATATAATCATATGATACAGGCGACCCCAATCCTGCTACTGCGGTCAGTTATTTACCAGGATCTATATGGGTCTTAAACACCAAAAATCTGGACAAGTTTGGTGAACTGTCTATGTGTTCGTCGCACAATATAAATATAGCATTATTAATCTGGTTACATGGAGTTACAAAGTATTTATTAAAAAGTGTCTCTAATCTCCAACTTATGTAATGGTCGTTACTATGAGGGAGGACAACTATACCGATACAAATAACTATCGGGTGTTGGAGTATGAACTATCTCAGTTACCCTGAACCAAGTACCAAACTGTTTATAGGTTTGTCAACAAATATAAAATCTGCATACAAATGCAAGTTCATAATAATGGACAACAATTTGTCAAGAAAATATACTGTAGCGTTCCGCTTACAACGTGACAAATGGTCAGGAAAATACAGGTGCATCAATATGTGATGTTTATTTCTCAATACAAGGTATAATGGGCAACAATTTGTCAACAAAATATACTGTAGCGTTCCGCTTAAAACGTGACAAATGGTCAGGAAAATACAGGTACATCAATATGTGATGTTTATTTCTGAATACAACATACGAGGGGCGTTCAGAAAGTAATGCACTACATCGTTTTTCTCAGCTAATAATGAAGATAGAAGAATGAAATTTTGCACACTTCAAATATGGCATGTGCCAATTGTGTGCAATAAATTGCATCGCAACCGGCCAAATAATACGGCTGCCCTAAACCGTTGAAATGGAGCGTGTTAGCAACTTGCGTTATAAGCAGCGAATTGTGATATAATTTCTCGTTGCAGAGAAGGAAACTGTTGTGAACATTCACAAGCCTCTATGTGATGTGTATGGAAGTTTTGCAGTCGACAGGAGTACAGTCAGTCGCTGGGTTCAGAGAACCAAAGAAACAGGAAGTGGAGATACGGAGCTGCTTGATCGGCCGCGCTGTGGACGTCCTGCCACAGCCACCAACGCAGAAATTTTGAAATGCGCTAAGGGCATTATTCTTACTGATAGGCGAATCACTACTCAACAATTGGCCTTACAGCCGTCAGTCAGCATTGGTAGTGCAAATGCAGTTATAAAAACTCTCGGATTTTATAAGGTTTGCGCAAGATGGGTTCCTCGAAGTCTCACAAATGACCACCGATTGCAAAGGAAAGCAATTTCTTCTGAATTGTTGGAGCGTTTCAATGCTGATGGAGAGAACTTTTTGGCTAAGATCGTTACAGGTGACGAAACCTGGGCACATCATTTTGAACCTGAGACAAAAAGACAGTCAATGGAGTGGCATCATCCGCAATCACCACGAAGAAAGAAATTCAAGACAATTCCTTCAGCTGGAAAGGTCATGATCACTGTCTTTTGGGACATTGAAGGTGTGATTCTTGTGGACGTTATGCCAAGAGGAGAGACAATCAATTCGCAAGCTTACATTAAGACATTGAAGAAACTCAATCCACGTTTTCGCAGAGTTCGGCCGCACAAGAATCCAGCAAACCTGCTTCTCCTTCACGACAATGCGCGACCTCACACAAGTCTGGCAACACGGGAAGCAATCACCAAATTGGGTTGGACTGTACTACTCCATCCACTATAGTCCCGATTTGACACCCTCTGATTTTTATCTTTTTGGTCCACTTAAAGATGCACTCCGTGGGACAAGGTTTGAACATGATGAAGGATTGATTCATGCAGCGAAGAAATGGCTACATGATCAAGACAAAATCTGGTACGGGATAGGAATACATGCACTTGTTTCGCGCTGGCATAAAGCCGTACAAGTTGATGGGGATTATGTTGAATAATACCGATGTTTACATGACATATCCATATATATTGTGTATAAATTTCATGCTTTTTTAATAAACAGCTCCTGAGAAAAATTATGTGGTGCATTACTTTCTGAACGCCCCTCGTATAATGGACAACAATTTGTCAAGAAAATATACTGTAGCGTTCCGCTTACAACGTGACAAATGGTCAGAAAAATTCAGGTACATCAATATATGATGTTTATTTCTCAATTCAATGTTTATCAACATGTGAACATATCCGTTACCATGTTAGCGATTTCTCATGGAATCGTCATGATGTGCACGAACAATGTAGTATTTCGCCAATCCGCGAACTGTGTTGATTAGCATATAAGTTTTACCCAACTTGCAAAATACTTGTATATCACGAAGTCAAATTTTAGGTGAAAATATATATGTCTCAGTTATTTAGTGGATTGGGGTGTATATTGGGATAAATGACGAAGTAGGGTTTATCACATTGGGAGGGTGTCACAGAGAGTTTTATGATCAATAAATTTTATATTTTCCTTTCTTTCTCTACCCGTGTCCTCTACCTTATTATCGCTCTTTTATCCTTTTCCTGTAAGTTTCGCATCAATTCGTTTGCGAAAAATATTTTTCTTCCCCATTCTCAACTTTACCGTTTTCTTTCTCATACTGGTAAACGCATTTATGACATAACGTGTCAGTCTCTGCACGAGACGGGAGAGCGTTATAATGCATTCTATTGCATTAGATGTCAGTGGACGAAACTGTGAATTTCGCTTATCTCAGACATGAGAGCAGACAAATTGTCTGCATTTGTACCTGTCACGCGAGTTTCCTTGGCTGAGTTGCTCGATGAGGTGTGAATCGCGCCAGACATGCTCGATAGAGCAGACAGAGTGTCTATCATTTCTCAGATGACACTCACGCTCCACGGCAAGTTTTGGCATAAGGTGTGAACGCAAGGTTTGGCATGTTATTGCCAGCGTCTAAGGAACGTAAGTGTTAGGAAAGACGAGAGATTGCGTGGTTTTGGAAATAGGGCACATCTTTGGTGTGTGTTTCATATATCTTAACGAGAGTTTGAGATTTAATTCACTCAGTAACTTCGCGGTCAAGACTAGAACAAGCCTTCGTTCGATTCCTAAGAATCTCTGTTAATAGAGATGGCATTTAGTTTGGTCGAAGTGGTTTAAGTTCTTAGTAGTTCTGTGTTGAGGTAAATATTATATATATATTATATCTAGTATTTTTCGAAGTGTTCAAAGTATTAAATCGCTTATTTTATTTCCCGAGTTCTTTTGTGCAGAGTGAATAATTTATAAGTCTGTTATATTCTCTAGTTGATGAGTTACAGTGGAAAACTGAATAAATTAGAATTTTTAGCTTAAACTCAGTCGGCTATTAATGAATTTAATTTAACTGTTAAATAATCAGACGAGAATAATTTTTCTAAACTAACTTATAAATACTAGATGCCTCATGAGTGTTGACGGAATACGTATGTATTCCTAATTCATGAGGATTGATGATTTTATGAATATAACTTATTCAACGGGAAGTTTTAAATGATAAGTCAACTGTACGCTTGCAGTTCAAAACGTAAGTTATATTGAGTACATAATATGTAAAATATTTCATATGTGTTTTTTCTTTATTCAGTGAATACTGGGGTAAAACAAACTTTGCCCGCGTTTGGTACAGAGACATACCTGTGAGAAATTAAACATTTTTATATCTTTAACCACGGGATTTCAAGTAACACCTGTCTGCCATGGCGTGTGTCTTCAGAGATAGACAGAATACCAATCCCACTAACGGGTTTTTAAAGAATAAATGCTTATACTGGGCCTTTGAGCCAGATCAGATTTCTTCACAAACGAATGTACATGCTGCCTTGTGGCGAGAATAATTACAGAAAAATAACATTAACATTTCCGACATTGTTGACAAAGTGTGTGATGAACCAAGACCATCTGTTGAGAGTAGTTGTCCACCGGTCATCTTCCTAATTAAGGGAAACCTCGTGTTTCTGACACTGTGTGCCTGTTTAAACTTTCTTACCCAAACTGATTCAAGTGACCTTAACAGTAATCTTAAATTAAACTGGTGAAGTGAATGCTCCCCGGAACAGAGGAAGAAACCTGTATCTGCAGAGCTATGATTCTCTTTATCCAAAGAATACAGATTCACTGTAGAGAAGTGTCCGAAAGTTTGCGCCAGACGGCGAACAACAGCACGATTGTGGGTAAGATTGTGTGAGTCAGGGCCCTGATGAAAGAACCGAGTGAAAGTAGACTGAAGGATGTTCTTTTTTTGATTCACCCACTTTGCAATTTTCCTTATGCAAGATTTGTTGCTAAATTCTAATCTTCCTTAGAATAGATACTGCTGTCAAAGTCAGTTCATACCTTCAAAAAAGGAAAATATTAGCTCCAAATCATATGTATCTGTGACTCTTTGGGCTATCATCTTTCTCCTAACGGGACTGTGGGCTAAACATCGAGGGAAGATCATAACTGTGGGTCTATCTTTTCTTGTAGCAATTCATTGATGTTTTGACTATTTTGTATATGCTTGATGTAATTTTATGTGTTGTGGTGGAAGTTTATATTGATAATTAAACTGTCCTTAAATTGAAATCAGCGTGTTGGTCAGCTCGTTCTAGAATATCTATATAATCATTGTTATAGTTTTCCCACGTCTGTGTGTCTAACTGTCGTCACTTGTATGTGCGTGCACGTGAGTGCATAGAGATATATTAATATATATATATATATATATATATATATATATATATATATATATATATATATATATATATATATATGTTTAGACTGTCTGACTTCTCTAAAGCTGTCGTAGAAGATAGGCAGAGAGAGAGAGAGAAGATTTCTCGATCTCAGAGACAGCCTCTATCACATTCTACCATCTCACTCTTGGAAAATCTATTTCTATTATCACCTCCCACTGTGACTATCACTTATTCTAATCTATTCAGAAGGGACCAACCCAAGTCTTAATTCCCCTATAAAAAATCTACGACAGAGGGGAACGAATGTCAGTCATGGGAATGTACTCCGGGGTCTTAGGGGCGTTAGCTGTGTCAGTCGGGATAACAATGTCATCATTATCTTTTACCGATGTCCGCTGTAGACCTCTCATCTTCTTGTACACATGGTATTTATACACTAAACCGCTTAAAATTCAAAACACCCATTATGCTAGGCAAAATCAATAGTCCTGACACTCTAGTGTGTCGGGTCATGACCTCTGGTGTGTCTCACTGGACTCAGGAATGCGAAGAAGTATTTATAGAATTTGATAGACACGTTAACATAGGTAAATTCCTGTTAAATAGTAGGGAATGCTGGGAACGGGGCGTCAATTTAGAAACGCCCCGTCTGTGATGGAGCATGTCGGAGAAGGTGACAGGAGATAGGCAGGCGTTTAGATGTGTAGGGAAGAATAAATTTGACGTCTGATTCGTCATATATCTGTGAGAAAGGGTCGTAGTTCTAATACAAATGGTTTTTGTCATAATAGCATCATTAAGAAAAAGTCGCCAAAATACATTCTCGATGCGATTGAACATTATAAAACGGTCTTTCCATAACACAAAAGGAAAGCGGTGAGTTAACACATTCAAAAAAGAAACTCTCATGTGTCACAAAGGAAAAATATGTGTGTGCGTATAGTATGTTTGCTTATGTCACTAAATTCATCAAGAAGGGAAAAAAACAAAAAAACAAAAACTGCTGTAAAGCATAAGTCCTGTTATAAAGATTTTTAAAGCAAACGTGGTGTAATTTGTACAGTGGGTACTCTTCTAATCATAAAGATTTCGTACCTAACACTTGGACAAAAATTGTTTGTATAACTAGAGAACTGAGATAATTTAAAGTTCTGTTTAACCTGGATAACATACAAGGGGATTGACATAAGTCTTGGGCCTGACCATGAAGGAGTCACAGGAGGAAGATGAAACTTGGCACATTTAAAGTTCATCATATTTGCACTGAATGTGTAAAGTACGCGTTTGTTTCTTGAATGGGTTTTTCCGCTACGGTGCACGGCGCAATGTACCCTATTGACCGGATCTGCTGCACCAAAGATTTGACAAAACAATGGAAAATAAGGAGGCCAGAGCTGTGATAACATTTCTGATGTTTCCGGGAAAAACACTTGCAGAAATACACAGGGAGATGGAACCAGTGTTTCGTGATTCTTGTCCTTCATATACTTCGGTTAAAAAAACTGGTGTCAACTGTTAAAGTGCGACCGCTCGAATGTTGCTGATCTGCCAAGATCTGGTAGACCAGCCTCAGAATGCAACGATGAAAATGCAACAAGAGTGAAGAAAATCATTGACCAGGATCGAAAAATGACAATTGTGTCGATAGCTAGTAGAGTAAAACTAAATGAAAGAACAGTTTATAGAATTTTACACAACAGACTGAACATGAGAAAAGTGTGTGCACGCTGGGTTCCGCGACTGTTGACACGTGAACAGATGCAAACGAGGGTAAATTGCTGTCAACAGTTGCTCAAAAAGTGTCAGTCAAAATATTTTTTGGAGACCATGGTGACAGTAGATGAGACTTGGGTACACCATTATGACCCCGAATCAAAAATTGCCAGCATGCAATGGAAAACCCCGGGCTCCCCAACACCTGTCAAGCCGAGGGCGCAGAAATCTGCAGGAAAAGTGATGCTGACTGTTTTTTGGGACGGCAAAGGTGTCCTTTTGACAGATTATCTGCCTCGTGGCAACACAGTTAATGGACAGTACTATGCAGATCTTATCACAAAACTAAGAAAGGTTGTGACCAGGAAACGAGGGATAACGCACACTCAAAATGTCCCTTTGCTTCAAGACAACGCGCCCTCTCACAAAGCACGGCTTGTGCAGCTAGCAGCCAACGATTTGAATATTGAAATTCTTCTACACCCACCATATTCTCCAGATTTGGCTCCATCAGAATTTTTTCTATTCCCAAATCTTAAAAAACAGCTAAAAGGAAATCATTTTGACAGCGATGAAGAAGTTATACTGGCATGTGATGACCGGTTTAGTTTGAAAAATAGGGTGTTCTACTCCCAAGGTCTTTTCAAGGTCAAGCAGAGATGGCAGAAGTGTGTCAATTCAGACGGTGGCTATATTGAAAATGAATAAACACTATACAAAATTTCAGCTCTCTGTGACATGTCCTTCATGGTCAGGCCCAAGACTTATGTCAATCTCCTTGTAGTGTTGTAGATCTGCGAATGTTTGCGAAAGTTCTTCAATTTCTTGAAGTAGCGTGGCGTATTTCGCACTGTCGAGTGGGTGGTGGCTGCAGTTGTCGAGGGTAAGGATGAAGTAGTGTTGAAATGGTGCACCTCATGCTGCGTCTTGTGTGGCTGTCTGCGTTTTCTTCGCAATTTCATACGTATGTGCTCTTGAGGTAACCGCACAAATTTTGTTAACGGTGGGGAGTCATCTGTTGTTCCAGAATGTGGGCGCTTCGTTGCTGTGTGAAATTCAGTGTTGTGTGGATTGATCACACTTTCGTGGTCACTCTCGGGATCTGCTGTATCTAGGTCAGATTCGTGTCGGAATGGAGGTGATGGAAGAATAATATCTTCCGCAAGTGTGCATGTAGCGCTGTCTGCGTTTTTATCATTACGCGGTGCTGTGTGTCGTGTATCATTATCTATGTCAGGTTCTCTGTGTGAGGTTTTGACGTATCTGTGGAATGATAGTGGTTTAATGTGGCTTTATGTATGGGTTTGCCATTAGATAAAACTGGTGGTGCTATCGGGCGATGAGTAGCTTTCTTAATTTGTGCTGCATGAGCTTTGGTGATTATGTTCTTCTCGTCATTTTGTTAAAACGCATTTATCACCAACTTGTGAATTTCTTTTCGTCTTGCTAACAAACAAACAGCAAACCTGTCCTCCAGTAATTTCCGCACCTTTCGTGTTGTGAGTGTGTTGAAGTCACATTCTTTCAGGATTGCTTTTATCTCTTTCTTCAACTTTTCTACGGTTGGTTCAGTGACTGGGATATCTTGCGAATTTGTCTGCCTAGCCGACTGTCTTAATGCTGTTTGAGTGTGTCTAGACAATGTGTGGGTGTTCAATGGGTCACTGACCTGACTTGACCTGGCAACATCTGTTCGTGTTGCGATACAAATCATCTTTGTTTTCTTCACTTGTAGTTCGTGTATTTCTTTAGGTTGACTATTGATCATGGGGGTCCATCGTGTGTCATTTGATGTTACAAAACCGACCTGGTGATGTATGTTAGGTGGTGTTCTCCATTGCTGTATTGGTCTGATATGTACCCTCATTCCATCTTCTGTCGTTATTAAGCAAGTATGTTGGTCAATGGTTGTAACATTTTATACTGCCCATATCTTTCGTTGTTTGATTCCGTTGATAAGGTTTCTGACTGCCATGCGACAAGCTCTTTTATTAAGACTACTCCAATTTGCTCTTGTATCGACGGTGTCTCTTTCCCATTTTCTAATATGTTGTTGTTGCTGCTGTTGTTCTTGGCTTGGATCCATTTTATTGATTATGCTTGTCTGTCTTCACCAAGTAAAAGGGGAATGTCAAGGCGCCAATTAGTGTAATATGTGGCCGTGTATGTTTATACTGCACTAGTAGTTATATTGATTTTATTTAGTCAGAGTTAATAACTGAATAATATATGTATATCCAAATAGAATAATATATGTATATCCAAATAGAATAATATACTGATTTGTCTACTCAAAAACTTGTCTTGGTATCCTCAAAGACGAAGTTCACCTAACGCTATCTGTAAAAATCCTCTAGTCTAAAGTTATGGTTTCATTAGAATCATAAATCCTGAAATCTCTGCCTATCGCCCACAACTCTTCTATTTATACTATTTCTTCTTTTTCCCCGCCTTTTTTCACAAGACCCGTCCTTTTTTCACACGGTACAATAATCTACATTTGCACTCCTTTCCTCAGCTTTTCGACCTTTTTGCACACGACAGACATTCTGTTATTTCGACTTTTTTTCACATGTGTGATCTTTTCCAACTTAACAATTGGATTAAAAAAAACCAGATCACACAAACATTCATTTCCCACTTTCTCGCTTATAAAACCCATTCATTATTATCTGGGACTGACCTACGTTTGCCCTGTCAGAGCAGTAACTGCCAACTGAACTTTGAATGAATACTGCGTTTTGTGTAAGAACGTCTTATTTGCTTTTAAGGTCTGTCATTCTTACATGTAGCATATTATAGCACATATAAATGCTTAGCGTGGAAGTAGGAGGGATAATGCTAGCGTGAAAGGCCAAGCGGTCACATTATTTCTCATCCACGTTTTTAATCTGTGAAGATCAGAAAATCTACGCTCCGCACTAGCCACACTGATAGGTAAAGTTTATAAAATGTATAAGAAAGTGTGACAATTGGGATAAATTTCACGATCACAGTATGAGTATACTTTTACAGGATCTTTCATATCACGTTCTTCGTTTTGAAGAAGATACAAAGATTTTTATTAACATAGTCTCATATTTTCTCCATAATCTTTAGGTACATAACTGCAGATTTTCTCCATAATCTTTAGGTACATAACTGCAGATCTTCTTTATTAACTCTTTGACTCCGGAACAACACTCAAAACGTTGGTCAGATTTGACACCTGTGCCAAAACAACGCTCTAAGAGTTGTCTTTAGTCTACCACGAATTTAAATTATGGCACAGGGTGGAAAATAATTCCGGAGTCGAAGAGTTAATATTTGTTCAATAGATTGGAAGAAGAGTAAATGGAACGCATTCTGAGAAACGCTTCTTGACATGTTACCATAAAATCCAACATAAGAATAAATAAACTTCTATTATATTTTTCCACAATGTTTGGTGCATGATTGTCCCGCATATTTTGTTGTCTAGCTTTGTTGGTTTTTTAATAAAAATTTCAAGATTATTATTTGACTATTCTATTGATTTCCAAATCGATGGAGACACGTTTTCTGCATCATCTCTGTGGCTATTCAGAACTGTAAGAAGATCTTCAATGCAAGCACCAGCTGAACTTAAATCAATGGTTTATTTCTGTAATAGTCTGCTAAGTGGTTAACGCAAACAAAATATGTACACCGCATTCTAAAGCTAATATGACATCTGATCATAATAAAGAATTAACTACACTACATGTCCAGTACCAGACTGTTGAGGATTGTTGCATGGTTTACGAGCGTTTTGGTTTTAACTTGATTTGAATGGTGGTACCATGCAACACCTCAACTAACTAGACTTCAAAGGGTACGCGTAAAACGTTGGATGACGCGTTAAGCCTAGTAACGATAGAGTATTCATGTAGCCGTTTGGACTAATAGCAGTGTTTAGATAATGTGTGGCAGAGTCCACAAATATATGTTGAGTCTTAACTCATATATTCAACCGTCAGTGTGCAGGCTTCCTAGTTAATGGAATAAGAAATAAATAAGGACTTTTGAGTCACGAGAATATGTAAAGGTGTTGATATTAAAACGCATATATAACACATAAGTAAGGGAAACCAAGTCAGAAGAGTTCAGGACCACCACTTGTGTAAGACAAGGCGATATCCTGTCACCTATCTTTTCATACTCCTCATGGACGATGTCATCAAGGCATGTAAGGAGAGAACAAGAAAGTATTCAGTGGGGTACTGGAAGATGAGACAGGTCTGTATTTCAGAGCTAGCATTTGCTGATGATGTTGTCCTGATTGCTAAATCAGAGACACATCTCCAATCCAACCTGCAAGTCTGGAAGGAAGAGCTGGAGAAGAGAGGGATGGTCATAAGCAGCTCTAAAACAAAATCCATGGTGATATCACGAGAAGAAAGAAAACATCAGATTAAGTTGGGAGAACAGATCCTGGAGCAGGTCGACCACTTTAAATATCTCGGAGCTATTATAGACCGAAAGGGGGGCATCAAAGAAGAGTTGGCCACTCGAAAAGCAGCGGCTGGGAGACTTTATCAGGCCATAAATCGAGGATTCCTCAGCAAGAAAGAGGTTGGTAAGAAAACGAAGATGGCTGTATACCGCTCCACCTATGTCCCAGTTTTGACATATGGATGCGAGTCATGGGCAATGACTACAACCCACAAAAGCCAGATCCAAACCTCAGAAATGAGGTATCTGAGGAAGGTGGTTGAAGTAACAAGAAGAAACATGGTCCGCAACCAGACGATACGTCAAGGCCTAAAATCCCACCCGCTGCAGACCCAAATAGAACAGTCCCAACTAAGATGGTTTGGCCATGTCTGCAGAATGGGAGAAGATCGGCTACCACGACAAGCATGGGAAACAAAGAGCCAGGGATCCAGACCTCCAGGACGACCCAGAATCCGCTGGGAGGACAACATTAGACAATCTTTGAAGGACCGAGGACTAGAATGCAACCAGGCCAGGAAGAAGACAGCTGATAGAATAGTCTGGCGCTCTCTCTTCCAAACCTCTACACCTCACGGTAGAAGAGGAACGACTAAGTAAGTAGTAGTAAGTAAGGGAAACCTGAGGCCTGTAAACAGTAAATAAATAATAGACAAACATAAAGGTATGTTTTTCAGGCACTCGGAAGATCTACACGCGAGATTCTAGATGGAACGCGATGTATCATAAAACGCGCTGTTGAAAGCGATAATGTTAAATTGTGGCTTGGACAGCCAAATTGAGAATAATTGATATAGCCTGTGATTTTATGAAATAGACAAGATGTCTCAAAGGAAATACAAAGCCAACGATTAGGCATAATATGTGACGTGATAATGTCAAGACAGTTTGAATAGAATAGTATTCAACTGAAATATATGAACACAGAAAATTAGACGAAGGTCGACGGTTGATATGACCGCTCAGGGTCAAATAGTTGAGAATGCAAGAGACTGTGATGTCATTCCTTGTTTTGAAATGGGAACCACGTATTTCGTTCATGTTTTCCATAATGTGATATGTCTTCAGATAATTAAATGGAGAATGTCGTTTTCACAAGACTTTTTGTTGATTTTCCACTTTTGAAGAGATTCACTACAAGAAGTTTTCACAGTTCTGTCAGTTCGACAATCAAGTGTTATCATTCAACCTATTGAACGAACTAATCTTCATTACACCATTGCGAATATAAAATGAAACAAAACGTCACAAACGAATTGAAAACGAAAAAAGAGAAATAGAAACATTTGTTTATACAAAATCTATAAAAACATTAACGAACCCAAATGCTACGGCAGCATTTAATAGACATAATCGAAGTCAGAAAAAAAATCCATAAATTATTACGATATATTTATAAAAGTCCGTACCACAGATATGTTTTAATTCGTCCGTCGTCTGACCTAACGATTACTTACATATACGTCCTAAGTGGGGGGAAAATACTGGAGCGGTTGATATGAGATAAAGGTTTTCAAAGTCCGGGAAAAGGGGTGGGGGGACGCAATCGCGTCATTGATCCGCCAATGTTTGAAACTGGGTATTTCCACCCTGATATCTCGGAGAAGATATGTTCGAAAATTACGTTTTACGATCAATCTTGTTTAGTTTCTAAATTAACCTTACTTTTTTTCCTGCTTTCTATAACTTGTAGGAAAATTATTTTATGCGTGTCACGAAGCACTTTTCGTGGAAATCACTCCACTGGTTACACCACTGCTGTGTGGAATAACTAAAGGTTTGTTGTTCCAAGAATCTACCACACAACAATGGCTGACAGAAATAAACAACTTTAACTGGAACTTCCCTTTAATAATATGCACAATACCATAAGGCCTCACACTGCCAATAAACGCATCAAATACAATAATGAAAAGCCACTGTAAACTTGCCTTAGCAGCTCAATCTATCAGCATCATACACGACAGTACGCCGTATACTGAAAACCACTGCAATAAATATCGCTCACTTGAGCGGCAAAACTATGGAAATGACACACTGAAAAAACATCTATCTTTTATCAACTACGGCCTGTAGATAATACGAACTAGACAATACACTACTCTAGCATTACAACGCACTTATCCACCAGGTCCGAAATATGGCAAGCACTCAATTAACAGTCCACAATATAAACCACACAGCTGGCAAAGGGAAAATATCCGTCCTCTCTGGACGCAGGCTAGTTTCTGACTGTCCAAATTTGCGCCTTATTTGCCGACTTCCAGTAGTCACCTGCCCCACTAGTTCGGCTAGCCACGGCCTCGCACGGCTGACTTCTCGCCGAACACAGTACCTAAGATGCACTGCGAAATAGCGCTGTTACATCCACCCCCCCCCCCCCCCGTTAAGAAATAAAACGTAGTTTTCTTCCATCGGAGGAAGTTTCGCCCGACCCCCGTAGGAGTTTGGACGACCATATGCCACGTACAGCATATCCTCCCATTAACAGAGAGTGCTATAGTTCTCCACTACCATTGTCATTACTACATTATCCAACCATCTGAAAAAAATATGGACATACAGTAGGTTACCCAAGGTTCTGGCAGTCGTGAAAAATGTCCTCCCCTGGTCACCCATAACACAGTGCGCTGTACATTAATAGTAACTCTTACATAGGCACACATTACAGTTGATATTCTCATATCACAAACAGTTATTTGTCACAAGATTTAGACATATACCACATTGCCTTTATGGCGCCATAATCCATGAAATTACTAAGCAAAGCATAGCATAGCATAAACATGATCTTTAAAATACATAAGACACCTCTACCATGGTTGGAATTACTTGCTACTCACTATCACATGTAAAACACCCCCTCAGTCACCCTCACAACATTATAAAGATGTACAGAACAACTTATATTTTATCAGAACAGTACTGGTAGCGTGGGTCAGACTCTACAGTTTGGTTCACGTTAACAGAATTACCCTACTAAACGCGAACCCAATACCTATCCCTTGCTATTGCAGGACTATCAGCAGGTGGTTATTAAACAACGACATGGGCTTCCACCTGACTGCATCGCGCGCACCCCACCTATCCGCAAAAGTAACTCGTGCAACTTTGGTATTTTCTCGCAATGACAATACCTCAACGAACATAACCAGCGCGACCTCATTAAACGCACATCTGAGAGTGCGCCAGCCAGCACTCGGGGGGACATTGCGGACCCATACGTTGCGGTCACTAGCTATCAGGCCGTAAGATATGCCTCTACTATTCCCATTCATGTCCCGTGGCGTTGTGCACTCCGCGTACATTGCCGACGATCTATTCGGCAACTGGACTGTCAAAGATAAACGCATTCACTCTCCCTGACAGAAATGGGGTGTCCACATTAATACACGCCTGGGGATAAGACTCGACTTTGCCCCCAAACGTGGTACACTTTACAGTTTTGCATGTGACGCAGGATTCGTCGATGCACGAACGACGCCCCCCCCCCCCGATTGTAGTGCACCCAGTTGTCCCTCAACACCGAGACTGGTGTCTTCTCCACCACACCTTTGTGGAGTGCCACCTTGCCAGTCTCATGAACCGCCGACAGACATGGTACAGCATGTCCGCAGTGTAACACTATATTCTCATTCGAATGGAATAAAGGTCGACACCCCACATAGTCCTCGCTGTTGACTGTGTCCAACACAACCGCGCAATTCGCGTGTTCAATTGGGGTAGGACACCTGTCAGCATAATGACCCCTGCCATTACAATTAGAACTTCTGTGTTCCCATTTTGACTCATCGCGTGGACTATTGCTGGGACTGCTAGCTGGTGAAGACCGCGCATCGGAGTCAGATGATCGGCTATCAGCGGACCCATTACTCCGCTTGGAATGTTTTGTTTTACAGAAACACCGATCTTCGTCGCGAGACTCATCAAAGCGTAAATGCTTTCGCGTTTGGCGCTCTCCTCCGTCGCTATCACTTTTTCATTGTCGGTTGTGCCAGTTTGACCGACCATTCCGATGAGATCGGAAGTTACCGTAATTCCCTCTGCATGGTTGATAGAGACGGGAGGGCCTATCGTCCTTCTGCTCTTGGCACCTGTCTGCACCACCTGACTGATTTTGCCATGGTTGTCGCTGTACCTTGCCGACTCCTCCCACTATGGGGTCTGACAGACCAGACCTCTGGATGGGTTTGTCCGGATGGGCAAGGGCATAATAGTGCCCCAATTGGGCCATAGAAGCAATATCCTTACGTTGTCGTTCCTGAAAAAATGCTACCAACTCAGTGGAACAAGACGACAACAATTTGTTCCGTAGCATTAGATTAACCAAGTGTGGTGATTTACATTGATACACCGATCAAATAGTAATAATATCATTTGTTTATAACGATAAAATAATGTAGAAATAAAAATAGTGGAGTTGTGACGCTTCTTCTTCGCCCACGCCACCATCGTGTTGATTTTAGCAGACACTATTGTAGAGTAAATGGTACTATCGTTTCTAATGTCCTTGAAAAACTGTTTATAACATTTTGAGACGAAAGGCTTATTCGTCTAGAAGGAGTGAGAGAGGAGCGACAGAAAAATGATACACTGTCACGCGTTGGTTTGAAACACAAATTGGCAGCGGACGCGTCGGGTAGTGATAACGTAGAGTAAAATTAAATAGAACATGTTTGAAACAAATCAAGACGTAACCTTCTTCCGCATAACATGATTGAAGCAAAAATCTATGTAAGGCCAATATTTGTTCGTTCTATAGTCACACAGTGGAAATGTATACACACACAGACAGCGCATTGCCTGCCAAGTAGTACATTTTATGACATAACGGACTAGTGGTTTCAGTTTGAACAACGAGAGAGAGGGGAAAAGATGGAGTATTTATAGAAAAGTAGAAATTGACAACTAATATGGAAAATATATGGAAATCATAATTACAGGGACCAAGGCCATAAAAATTAGTTAGTTGAATAGCATATCTTCTCCTGAGCAATAATATGTTTTAATATACAAAATCCTCCATGTAATAATCAAGATATTGACATAATACTAGATGTTCACGAACGGACTGACGAACAGACTCTCATGTTTGCATTCACTATTCATAACATTTTGGGGACGCGGTTTTGAATAAGAGGCATGAGAGGGGAAAGTGAAATTTGATTGATTAGTAATAGGAGGATAGGAGAGATATTATTGGGTGGTCCAAACTAAGTATATTTGTAGAGTGATATCCAAGACAGAATTACTAACAGACTGTGAAACACGCAATTTGTTTGGAGTTTGGTTTTGTTTAAATTTCAATTCGAAACGGGGGGACTCTGGATTTCATTTGCCAGCCTCTTTTATAATATCCCAAGCTTTCAAGGCGTGTCGCCATTTGTATAGAATCATTTCCAGACTCAGGACGTTCAGAATAGAAGTGTGACTATGTTGTTAAAACTAAAACTAATAAAATAAAAAATAGTCACAGTCTAGCCAGCGGCAGAACTGAATGTGTGCCAGTCATCGTACCTGTGGTTTTATTTCATTGAACTGTGGTAAGGGGAACTGAATTATTATTATATATTATTTGAAAAGGCAAAAGTTTGATACTGCCGAATTGGGAAAGTGTATGACATGCCTAAAGAATGAGTTTGGGTATTCTCGTTTGATTTATGTTTGAATATTGCATTGTTGTAATTGACAATTATTGTAAGACCAAGATAGAATAGCAAGCCTCAGTGTTCGAGGAACACTTATTAACATGCCTAGAGCGTATATATATATATATATATATATATATATATATATATATATATATATATATATATATATATATATATATATATATATATATATATAGAAGAAAAATCATATAGAAGGAGAAATACATACTCCTATTAAATTGTGTTGAAGAGAACTATGGAAAAATGACAGTGACGTATCTGCCATATGGACCTAAGGTGTGGTCATAGTAGGATGTGAGTTCATATAATTTAGGGGCTGGTGCACTCTGTTTGCACACGAGGCTGACCCCAAAATCATACCATGTAGAGAGTAAGTGAAATATACACCAGATATGAAAAGGCCAGGGTGTCTTTTATGTTGCAGGGTTTTATTTCCTGTTACCAGCCGATGACAGGAAATCTGAAGTACTATAAGAAGACAGTAACGTCTCCAGTACAGCGTATTATGTATATTATTATCAAGTGAATCTCTGAGAGCAGCAGTTCTTTGCAGAGACATACCATCGAGTTGAATCTTCACGTGGGAAATTAAAGGTGATGTGCCACAGTCTGGGCACTCTGACAATTTATCGGGAGTAAAATTGATTCCCTACAAATAAACTATAACTCTCAGGGGGATGATGACAACCACAGCTCCTCCAATAACTGACTCACCCCAATACTTAGTGAATAATAGTCTGTGAAAACATTTGAAATAACATTTTAAGATTATTATTGTTGGACATAGAATCCTTGTTTTTAGTTCACTATTAGTGTAAAATATATTTTCTTCAGTTTTAAAGACCTGTCCAAAGAATGAGAAGGACAGGCACAATAAATTGTACAAAAAATATTCTAAATTCAAACTTAAACCACAGACTTATTACGTTCCTTATAGTGAGTTATATTGTGTTGTTTTGATGTACCATTATTTCATTGCATACCCTAGACACTAGCCACATCAAACACCACTCATTAGAAATAATATACAGCACCGTGTGAGATCTAGAGAGGTAGCGTTAGGTCCCTTGAGAATTCATCAACATCATCTATTAGACTCAAGGTCTTACATAGCTTGACCTCACACGGTTGACACATACATAACAACATTCATTATCTTTTACCATCATAACCTCTCCAGCAAAATTAAACTTTGCAACATAAATTGGGGTCTCCTGTCCCGGGATTATACTAAGTAACATCATATTATTGAACCCAGGGAATCCCCATTATTGAAATTTACCCAAGAATTTGGGAAGTTGATAAATTGTCAGAGCCTGGAATAAGTTAATTAGAATTGTTATTATTATTATAGTAGTAAAATTGATCAGATGGCAGACCTGGCCAAATTCAGATCTGCTGCTGTGCAGACTGCAAAAGAGATGGGTATGGATGGGCCAGAGCTGGTCCAGTATGTAACCTCAGAGGTTGATAAATTTATTGCAAGAGAAGATAAAAGATTAGAAAAGGAAGCAGAAAGAAAATTAGAGGCTGAAAAAGAAATAAAAAGATTGCAAATTGAGGCTGACAGAAAGGCTAGGGCATTGGAGGCGGATAGGGAGGCTGAGATTAAACGGCTTCAGTTAGAAGAAAAAAAGGCCGAAAGGGAAGCAGAGGAAAGAAGACTGGCTGCTGAAAGGGAAGCAGAAAAGGAGGAGAAGAGATTACAGAGTGAGCACGAGTTACAACTAAGGGAGTTGGAATTTCAAGGCCATGCTCCCGAAAATGGTGCCAGCCCCTCTACCTCTGATGCCACTGGCAGTCTGGGAGCCTCAACCTCAGCAATGGGGTTCCATTTAGATCATTTTGTTGAGAGGGACGATGTCATTGAATCATTCTTAAGCAGGTTTGAGGTTTTAGCCACCACTTATGGATTGGAAAAAGAGAGATGGAGTTTAAAGTTGTCCCAGGTTCTTAGGGGAACATCTTATGAAGTGTTTGCAAAGATGAGTAAAGATGACCAAGACAATTATGACATGTTAAAGCAGGCTCTGTTGTTAAGATATGAGAAAAGTGGAGAATTTTATAGGAAGAAGTTTAGAAATGCCAAGCTTTTGTCTGGGGAGACATACCACCTATTCGGTGCCAGATTGGAAACCTATTTGGAGAAATGGACTGCTCTGGGGAAGACCCAAGATCTTAAAGAGATGATCATGATAGAGCAATTAAGAGAGTCCATGGCTCCAGACCTGAGAAAGTTTCTCATGGAACAAGGTGCTGAGAGGTTGGGTGAGGTACTTAATGTCGCTGAGAGGTATCAGGCGGCCCAGGCAGAGGTAGTTGGCGCAAAAAAAGAAGCATGTTGATAACTATAAGACCCCACAAAACTATAATAAATTGGATAACAAAGATCAGGGTAACAAAGGTAAGCCAAACTTTGATAGGCCACGAAATGATTATCGAGATATAAACCCACAGTTCAATGACCAAAAATATAATGAAAGAAAACCTTTCCACCAAGGAAAGTTATGGTGTAAATGGTGCAAGAGGGACACTCATAACACCAACGTTTGTAAAAGGAAACCTTCTACCTTCGCTGCTATGAAAACGGGGAACCAGGGATTAAAGGTCAAACCTACTGGACAGCAGGAACCTTATCACCCCCCAGTGTGTGAGGATGTTGTATGCAACGGGGTCACCGTGAGGTGCCTTCATGATACAGGTCTAGATTTTGATTCTGTCGTGAGTTCTAGCCTAGTGAACCCAGGTCAGTATACCACAGAAACAGTGGAGATACAAGGGGCGACTAAGGACATACCACTCATGACACTTCCCATCGCCAGGATAACTGTGAAAACTCGCTATGTAGAAGGAGTGATTAAAGCAGCAGTGATAAACGAACCAGTCTACCTTCTGATATTGGGGTGTAGATATTTCTTCTTGTGGAATCCCAAGAGACCTGTGATTATGGCAACAGTGCAGACCAGATCACAGTCAAAGAAGGAGGAGGATAATCCTATAAATACTCATCCAGAGGAGATGAGGAAGGCACAGGCAGAGGACAGATACCTCAAGCCATGTTTTAAAAAGTTGCCAAAATGTCACACACCTCCAAGCAAAGGAGATTACTATATGAAGAATAAACTCTTATATAGGAAGACCGGAACTCGTTCAAATGGTCACGGACAACTGGTACTTCTCAAGATGTTTAGGGCAGACGTAATAAGGAGTTTACATGTTGGAAAAGATGGGGACCACGAGAAAGTAGGTACCATCTGCCAAAAGGTTTCTCAAAAATATTATTGGCCAGATGTAATGATAGACATTGAAAATGTTGTAGAAACCTGCGGCATATTTCATGAGGGAACACCCACAAGTGGGGAAAATAATAATCAGGACCTAGAAACGCCACGGGGCAAACTTAGGCCTGAACATAAGGAGAAAAATAAATATAATAAAGTAGACATAGTGGAATGGGAACCCACTTTTCACACCTAGACTTCAATTGAATTGGTTAGAATGGCCACTATGCGGCGAGTACAAAAAGTGATTCTACCCCAGAATAAGCCAACAATCCCTCGGTCGGAATTATGTGAACTGGAGGAAGATAAAAGAGAGAGAAGATCTCTCACAAGGAAATTAAAGTGGGAAGAAAACCTCAGGAAACGAATTGGTAGTGGACGATTTGTGAGTGATGATAAAAGGAAGAAACGTCCTCACCATAAGGCTTCCAATATAAGGGACATTACCGGTGCCATGAAAAATAAGGCAGCAAAATTCAAGGTCCATATGTAACCTTATTGAGGACGTGGACCGATGAGAAGGCAGAAGAGACTGTTACCTCATCATATCAATATGTGAACGAGCTGACCACTCGTCTAAAAACTGGCTGGAAAGTCGCTAATGACAATTTGAGACAAGCCAGGAAAAAATATGCTGCATATTCTAATAAGAAAGCGAAGGATAAGGAACTAGCTATGGGAGAGAAGGTGCTTCTTCTACTACCCGGCAGCAGTAACAAATTGCAAATTGGATGGCAAGGTCCATATACGGTTCTAGAGAAGGTGTCTAGAACTAATTATAAAATCGATAAGAAGGGGAAAGAGAAAATATATCATGTGAACCTTCTAAAGAAGTATCTGGACAGGCAAATCCAGGAAGGAACACACTTAATGACCTTGTCTATCGCAACGGGGATGAATAATGAACCACTCACCTTTCATGAATACCCCCTAAACCCCTGTGAGACAGCTGCACAGGTAAAAGTCAGTAAACTCCTGACGAAAAATCAGAGGGAGCGGGTTCAAAAAGTTCTGGATGATCATACGGATGTGTTAACGGACAAACCGGGGCAGACCAATTTGTTGGAATATGATATGAAGTTAATAGACCCAACACCAATCTGTATGTGAGCCTATTCTATTCCTTTCGCGAAGGAGAAAGCTTTAAAAGAGGAGATCGATTATCTGTTGAAAGAAGGGATTATTTCTCACAGTGAATCTCCATGTAGCTCTAGTGTGGTTTTGTTGAGGAAACCATCTGGGGAACATAGACTGTGTATAGATTACAGGAAACTGAATGCTGTCACAGAAGGTCAGGTGGATCCGTTACCTGATACAAATCAGCTGTTTGCCAGGCTGAACAAGGCCAAATATTTTTCTAAAGTTGATCTTAGCAAAGGCTATTATCAAATTCCCAGTGAAGCCTGAGGTTCGACCTTATTTAGCCTTTAGCACCTCGGAAGGACATTATGAGTTCAACATGTTGCCGTTTGGGTTGAAAAATGCTCCGAGTGTGTTTTCTAGGATGATGCGAAAATTGTTGGATCCACTGAATAATCCATGCATCACACATTTTATGGATGATATCCTCATCGCTACTGCAACGTTTGAGGAACACGTTAACTCTTTGACTATGTCGTTTGATAGACTCAGAGAGGCTAACTTGACTGCTAGACCAATAAAATGTTGTATTGGATGTAAAGAGAGTTTGAATTCTTGGGACATACTGTATATCAGGGTAGCATGACCCCTGACCCCAAGAACCTTGAGAAACTGCAGAGAGCACTGAGACCACAGATAAAGAAAGATGTGCGATCTTTTGTGTCGTTGTGTGGATTTTATCAAAAATACATAAAGAATTTTAACTCTATATGTGCTCCTCTGATGGACTTAATTCACAAGGGCCAACCTGATAGAATTATGTGGTCAGCACAGTGTGAATTGGCATATCAAGAGTTAAAGGAAAAACTCCCTAGCAAGCTTATTTTAAAATTGCCTGATTTGACTCAGGAATTCGAGGTAAGAACGGACGCAAGCAATGTGGGCATGGGGGCCACTTTGTTACAAAGGTCCTCTTCACCAAATGGGGAATTGAACCCAGTCGCTTATGCCAGCCGCAAGTTGAACAAGGCGGAACAAAACTATTCAACAATCGAAAAAGAATGTTTAGGTTTGATCTGGGCTATAAAAAAGTTCCAGATCTATCTCTATGGTAGATCATTTTTGGTCCAAACAGATCACAAGCCCCTCGTATTTTTGTCACAGGCCAAGCATGAAAATGCTCGGTTATTACAATGGTCGTTGCTCATACAGCCTTATTCATTCACTATTGAATACATTTCCGGGTCGCAAAATGTTGGTGCAGATTTCTTGAGTAGGCATCCTTTTGACGAAAATCAGAGTACTCACAGGGCCTAAGGAGCAAATTTGATCTATGTGTATCACTGTTCTTGAACTTGCATCAAAAGCATGTTCTTAAATGGGGAGATGTGTGGTGATTTACATGGATACACCGATCAAATAGTAATAATACCATTTGTTTATAACGATAAAATAATGTAGAAATAAAAATAGTGGAGTTGTGACGCTTCTTCTTCGCCCACGCCACCATCGTATTGATTTTAGCAGACAGTATTGTAGAGTAAATGGTACTATCGTTTCTAATGTCCTTGAAAAACTATTTATAACATTTTGAGACGAAAGGCTTATTCGTCTAGAAGGAGTGAGAGAGGAGCGACAGAAAAATGATACACTGTCACGCGTTGGATTGAAACACAAATTGGCAGCGGACGCGTCGGGTAGTGATAACGTAAGGTAAAATTAAATAGAACATGTTTGAAACAAATCAAGACGTAACCTTCTTCCGCATAACATGTTTGAAGCAAAAATCTATGTAAGGCCAATATTTGTTCGTTCTATAGTCACACAGTGGAAATGTATACACACACAGACAGCGCATTGTCTGCCAAGTAGTACATTTTATGACGTAACGGACTAGTGGTTTCAGTTTGAACAACGAGAGAGAGGGGAAAAGATGGAGTATTTATAGAAAAGTAGAAATTGACAACTAATATGGAAAATATATGGAAATCATAATTACAGGGACCAAGGCCATAAAAATTAGTTAGTTGAATAGCATATCTTCGCCTGAGCAATAATATGTTTTAATATACAAAATCCTCTATGTAATAATCAAGATATTGACATAATACTAGATGTTCACGAACGGACTGACGAACAGACTCTCATGTTTGCATTCACTATTCATTCATCGCGGTTTTGAAAAAGAGGCATGAGAGGGGAAAGTGAAATTTGATTGGTTAGTAATAGGAGCATAGGAGAGATATTATTGGGTGGTCCAAACTAAGTATATTTGTAGAGTGATATCCAAGACAGAATTACTAACAGACTGCGAAACACGCAGTTTGTTTGGAGTTTGGTTTTGTTTAAATTTCAATTCGAAACGGGGGGACGCTGGATTTCATTGGCCAGCCTCTTTTATAATATCCCAAGCTTCCAAGGCGTGTCGCCATTTGTATAGAATCATTTCCATACTCAGGACGTTCAGAATAGAAGTGTGACTTGGTTGTTAAAACTAAAACTAATAAAATAAAAAAATAGTCACAGTCTAGCCAGCGGCAGAACTGAATGTGTGCCAGTCATCGTACCTGTGGTTTTATTTCATTGAATTGTGGTAAGGGGAACTGAATTATTATTATGTATTATTTGAAAAGGCAAAAGTTTGATACTGCCGAATTGGGAAAGTGTATGACATGCCTAAAGAGACAGTTTGGGTATTCTCGTTTGATTTATGTTTGAATATTGCATTGTTGTAATTGACAATTATTGTAAGACCAAGATAGAATAGCAAGCCTCAGTGTTCGAGGAACACTTATTAACATGCCTAGAGCGTTTATATATATATATATATATATATATATATATATATATATATATATATATATATATATATATATATATATATATATATATATATATATATAGAAATAGAAGAAAAATCACATAGAAGGAGAAGTACATACTCCTATTAAATTGTGTTGAAGAGAACTATGGAAGAATGACAGTGGCGTATCTGCCATATGGACCTGAGGTGTGGTCATAGTAGAATGTGAGTTCATATAATTTAGGGGCTGGTTCGCTCTGTTTGCACACGAAGCTGACCCCAAAATCATACCATGTAGAGAGTAAGTGAAATATACACCAGATATGAAAAGGCCAGGGTGTCTTTTATGTTGCAGGGTTTTATTTCCTGTTACCAGCCGATGACAGGAAACCTGAAGTACTATAAGAAGACAGTAACGTCTCCAGTACAGCGTATTCTGTATATTATTATCAAGTGAATCTCCGAGAGCAGCAGTTCTTTGCAGAGACATACCATCGAGTTGAATCTTCACCTGGGAAATTAAAGGTGATGTGCCACAGTCTGGGCACTCTGACAATTTATCGGGAGTAAAATTGATTCCCTACAAATAAACTATAACTCTCAGGGGGATGATGACAACCACAGCTCCTCCAATAACTGACTCACATCAATACTTAGTGAATAATAGTCTGTGAAAACATTTGAAGGAACGTTTTAAGATTAATATTATTATTGTTGGACCCAGAGTCCTTGTGTTTAGTTCACTATTAGTGTAACATATATTTTCTTCAGTTTTAAAGACCTGTCTAACGAACGAGAAGGACAGGCACAATAAATTGTACAAAAAATATTCTAAATTCAAACTTAAACCACAGACTTAATAAGTTCCTTATAGTGAGTTATATTGTGTTGTTTTGATGTACCATCATTTCATTAAATACCCTAGACACTAACCACATCAAACACCACTCATTAGAAATAATATACAGCACCGAGTGAGATCTAGAGAGGTAGCGTTAGGTCCCTTGAGAATTCATCAACATCATCTATTAGACTCAAGGTCTTACATAGCTTGACCTCACGCGGTTGACACATACATAACAACATTCATTATCATTTACCATCATAACCTCTCCAGCAAAATTAAACTTTGCTACACCAAGTCATTAAAGTCCTTTGGAATTCCTTCCAATTCGTTCCATCTATTTAGCAGAAGCTTGATCTTCGAGATGAAGTCCTCGAATTCCTGGTCTGCACTTGGCAAAGTGTTTCTACACCGCGTCCGGTACCCGTAAGCCGTCAGACGGAACTTCCGAAGCAACCGTCCCTTCACCTTGTCGTAATCCGCCCGCTCTTCCAGCGGGAGGCTATAAAATGTCTCCATCGCAGGCCCCACTAGCAATGTGGATAACAGAGATGTCCACTCCTCTCTGTTAGTTTACCAGGCTACGCATTCGGCCTCGAACCTCTCAAGGAAAATATCTAAACTATCAATTTTGTCATTAAAATTCGGCAGACGCAGCCTAAAGGGACGATGAGACTCCCTCGGAGTCGAGTTCTGACCACTCGCACCCAATACTAATCTCTTCAATTGTATTTCCTTATCAATTCTCATTCTCTTCTTTTCTAATTCTAATTCTCTATCCTCCTTCATCTTTTTTTCTTGTAATTCGAACTCTATCTGTTTCCACTCGTTATTTTCTTTCATCTTTTTTTGTAGTTCGAACTCTCTTCTTTTGCGCTTTAACTCTTCAGCTCGAGCATCCTTTTCCTGCTTCTGTTTCTCGAGCTTTTTCTTCTCTTCCTACTTCTGCTTCTCATACACCACCTCACCTATATCAACACCTACCTCTCTACTTACAAAGCATGCAGTAATAATATTTACAAAGCAATATCACTACTCACAGTACAATTACATGCATATATATATATATATATATATATATATATATATATATATATATATATATATATTCCACTTCACCCCTCAATGTAAATATAATCCAATTCACCCCTCAGTTCAGTATGCCCGTTCTCTGCCTCTTGGCTAATGTCTCCTTACTCTCTAGGTTTGGTCCTTTCGACCACTTAGTCTCTGTGGTACAACTGAAAAGACCCTTACTATTGTCGATAGTTGTATTTCCCTAGCTGATAATACCCCTTGGTACCATACTACCTCACTACTGTAAGGGGCATCGATACAAAATTGAACAATAAGTCAGCTTTTACACCACAGTATCTTACTAGCACCCACACTGGTGATGATACACAGTATATTAACAAATGGCAAAAATGAAAATTCCATGGATGAGATGACACGCACTAAACACCACGATAACTAACAGTCACGACGAATAAGACGAGGTATGAGCAGAGATAGACTAATATATACAATGCGTGACTGACAACGAACGAAAACAAGGGATACCTGTTAACGTATTTACAAGATAGCAAGAAGGAACGAGAGATAACACCACTTTAACATGGCAATAGAATTACTGAATGTACAGGACAATGTAAATACAAACCACACCAACACACCTAACAACTACTGAGCTTTGTATGTTAAGTAGGGCAGTCGCAGGAAACCCTTCTGTCTGACTCCACCCCTAAACATACGCAGCCACGCCCTAGACAGGATCAGTCTAATCCAATCTTTTCCCACAAGTAAGAAAAGAAAGAATTAAACTCGTCCACCCTTGAACTCACAAATATTATATTAAACACAGCAGACTAGAACAACAACTACACTTAACGATGAAGTGCTGAGAGCTATTCCACAAACTAGCCAACAACTAAATCACACTAATCAAAATAAAATTAATTAGTACTGACCCAAAGTAACAGAAAATCAAGGTAACAGATTCCCCCGTAACCAACTAACACAAACCAGACTGTACGATAAATTGACCCAGATGGATAGACAGAAAAGAAAGAAGGAATTGAAGAGAAAGACAAGAAACAAAATAAAAATACAAAAAAATCATACACAGATATTCAAACAATAACTTAACTGACGATCCAGCGATGCACCTCCCCGTAGCTACTCAGACACAGATGATGGTAGATGACACAGCACGAACTAGTCTCCACAAACTTGGAAACATCTAAACAGTTCACAATGTTTTACACGGTGTTATCACAGCACTGTCCACAGCAAAAATAACGGCCGTAAACCCAATAATGTCCAGTTCACTAGACTTCTTCACTAGTCTACGTGCCAGCCAATAACAATAATGTCCTTTGGCATGGTGATGCGTATAATATACTACTGGACAAAAGTTAAGAGCCACCATTCAGTTTAGACAAGGTTTATATAATTGATTGGCAAACTGTGAAGAGAAGTGAAAATGTCATTAAAACTGAGCTCATAGAAATGTGTATACATTTCTGTGTGCACTAGGTTAATTTTTTTTAAATGTCCAAAAACTGAGTCACTTTAACCCGCACGTGAAAATTACCATTGTTCCTGCAAAAACTCTTGGTTTTTTGCAACACGCCCACTAGTTCAAAAGGTAAAAAAGTGAGTTGAATTTGAATGCACGTGGAAAATGATCATCGGTAAAGAATGTTCACCGTTGGTATGCAAAAAATCAGTATGACAAGTGGTCGAAAAGATCACTGCATTAACCATACCACCAAGGAGAAGTCTCAGCACCGTAGACCGTGGTCGAGCCATGGCATGGATTCAGGTTGGTCAATCTGTTCGTCATGTTGCAAGACGTTTAGCAGTGTCCCACTCTACCATTCAGAGACTTCTTGAGAGATTTCAAGCTACCGGACATTTGGAAAATCGACCCTGCTCACGAAGAATTATATAAACCTTGTCTAAACAGAATGGTGGCCCTTAACTTTTGTCCAGTAGTATAAATTATCACAGTTCAATTCACTACGTCACTTCGTAGGATAACCCAGCAGTCTTCACTCTTCAGCACCGTATATTCCAGGACCACTCAGATCAACAGGCTTCAGTAACTGGCATCCCATCAAGCGGTACTAGGGCCACGAACGAGTCATGGGTAGGCTCCCACTGGAAAGGCACATCGGTAAGGCATGATGACGACAGAACTTGGCAGGAACGCACGAAGGTAATGTTCCCTCGGTTGGTAGAGCAATATGAAAGATGATACTACTGCATGCTGGCTACATGCATGACAATGGTTGCGATCATCTAGACTATTATCCCGATAAGAGGAGTTGCACACACCCTGAGATGCCACGACCACTATTGACACTACCAGTACCAACCAACACCGACGATCTAATCTCCTCTGCCGACACAACACAGTCAGGCACCAGAGCCCAAATACTACCAACACCACTACAATCATACAATAAAATCGAAAAGCTAAAAGACATATCGAAACAAGAAAGTAAATAATCCACGAAACGAAAAAAAGAATGAACAAAACTATGGAATAAGTTTCACCAATATAGGTCATCCCACACCTCTTGCAGATGATAGCATAAATGAGGTTTCTGGATTCGCACGTGAAAGACTCTCTAATGATACATTTTTTTAAGGAAAAGTGACTGTCTGAGTTTGGAGTACAAACGGACAGCTCTTACATATACGGCGTTGGCACTGTTTAGTACCAAAGTAAGAAGGGCTAGTATGTTCCAAGCGACTGTGTACAAGAATATCCCTAAAATTCTTATCCCTACGATATTCCATCAAAGGTGTATCACGAAAAAACTCTCTGGTATCAGGATCAGAGTGGAGAATAGGCAGATGTCGAAACAGAATTCTCTTCACCGCCAGACAGTGAGGATGGAAAGTGAGAACCAGTTTGAGTCTGTCAGATTGGACTGAAGGTTTAGTAGTGAGTGCCTTCTGACGAGTGACGCGTGTAATACGATTAAGAGCATCAGATAAAATATGTTCTGGATAAAGACGTCGGCGAAAGAACTTGAGCATCTCTTGAGCTCGCTGATGGAAATCATCGTCATCGTGACAAAACCGACGCAAGCGAAGAAGTTGAGAAAAGGGAATGGAATTTTTACAACTCAGAGGATGAGATGAAGTATAAAGAAGGAAACCATGAGCGTCAGTAGACTTATAATAAACAGACGTATTAAGACCAGTTGGGCTAATAGTCACAGTGATGTCAAGGAAGTTCACTGAAGTCGTAGAAATTTCAGAAGTGAATTTGATAGCAGGATTGAAATTACCAACATAGTCAATAAATCGACGGAGGTCTACCTCAGACATGTCTGTAATACCAATACCATCATCAATATAGCGGTGGTAAAACTCGGGTATAGGGCCATCGTAACTTTGAAAGACCAAATATTCAAAGTGGCCCATAAACAGGCAAGCGTAACTAGGGTCCATTTTAGTACCCATAGCGACGCCACTGATTTGGTTGAAGAATTGGCCATTAAACTCAAAAGAGTTGAGAATAAGAACCAGCTCAGCAAGGCGAAGAAGCGGACCTGTACTTATAGTAAGATCAGTACGCTGGTCGAGAAAAAATTGGAGTGCTTTGAGACCATCAGCATGTGGAATAGAAGTATAAAGGGAACAAACATCTAGGAGGAAAAGACGGTAAGTACGATCAGGCGTTAATCTGATCGAATCAAAGGTAGTGATAGCATGAGTTGTGTCTTTCAAATAAGAAGGCAGATTGGCGACTAAAGGCTGGAAAATACTATCAAGGAATTCAGAAATACGTTCAGTGGGACAAGAACAGGCTGAAACAATAGGCCTTCCAGGGTTAGCAATTTTATGCACCTTCGGAAGCATGTAGAAGGAAGGCTTACCAAGACTACTATCAAAAATATGGAGAGATAAAGCACCAGAAGGAAGAAGATCATCATAGACAAGGCCCGGATAGTCTTATAAACAGTAAGATTATTACGGACTGTAGCGTCACCAGAACAAGGTGAGTAAAAGGTGGTGTTACTTAGCTGTGTAACTCCTTCGTGAATGTATAAGTCCTTACGCCAAACAACTACAGCACCACCTTTGTCAGCCGGCTTGATAACAATATCATCACGGTTTTTAAGGCATGACAATGCCCGCCATTCAGAAGACGTGAGGTTAGATCGACAGAGGCGGTGTAGAGTGAACGGGTCAATGTCATGTAAAGTATTGGCAATATATAAATCCAGAGCACGAGAAGCTCCTGGAGCGGGAGTCCAAGTCTTGTTTAGGTTCGTTAAAGCGACGAAAGATATCATCAGTATTGGAAACACTGGTAGAATCATTACCCTTACAATGGTAATATTTGAGACGCATGCGGTGATGGAAGCTGTGAATATCTTGAAGCAGAGAATATTTGTCAAAATTAGAACGAAGAGGAACAAACTTAAGACCTTTGCTCAGGACAGACAATTCATCAGGAGACAGATGCAAATCTGGAGGAATGCAAATAACTTTAGCATGGGTAGAAGCCTGAATAGAGGACACTGAAGGAGGTTGTGGACGGAGGCCTCGCAATTTTTCTTTTTTATGTGTGCTCAAACAAGTATGCAGCTCCCTACTCGTGTCATGGATAATAGTGCGAATAAGAGGGAACGCTGCCGGGCACGAAGAAGTCAGTAGACGTAGCTGTTGTGTAAGGTTGGATTTGGAAAGTTCAAACTCAGTCAGCTGGCGTATATGTATAGCAATGACGCACCTCATACGTTGGAAGGAACATTTCTTCTCATTTTGTTGTAAGCGGTGCTGGTCAGCAGGATGAGGAAGTCCAGCCGATAGATGGAAGCTAGAGACGAACCCTTTGGGAATAACCCTAGCACGAAGACAGTTCTTGAGAAAATTAATGTGACATGTACAGCATGTCTTCTTGTATATAGTAAAGGCTAAGTCAGAAGCAGTACGAGATATGTCAGAAGGCATGAGAGAAAATGAATGAGTAGTGAAAGAATGAAGAGAAGACATCAACTGTTTCTGATAAGGCATAATGAACAAATGTAAAAATAATAGAAGCTCACAAAATATAGTATTCACGAAACGAAAACAGGGTAGCAGCAATGGTAGTATTATAGTAGAAGTAAATAAAATAAGGGGCTGCTTAAAACTGATAAGGAATATAAGTATATAAACCAAAAAAAAAACAGTATTGAATCAGTTCTACAAATAACGGTTCACGTGAAACAAGGGACGTTTCGGGTTTTACCCTTTGTCAGCCACAAACAGGTGACAAAGACAAGAATTACATGTAGGCACTACAAAAACATACGATAATGAGAAACATACACCAAATGTGCAATACAAGCAGATGGAAAAAGTAAACAACCACAGTGATGTGCGAAAAAAGAACAATACTAATATAATAAAATCGAAAAAGCTAAACGAAATACCGAAACAAGAAAGTAAACAATCAACGAAACGAAAAAAAGAATGAAGAAAACTATGGAAAAAGTAAAAATTCACTTAGCAAGATTCGTAGCTGCTTGGAAAAGACGACCGTGGTACTCGCTCCAAAGAACGAAAAAACTCTCTGGTATCAGGATCAGAGTGGAGAATAGGCAGATGTCGAAACAGAATTCTCTTCACCGCCAGACAGTGAGGATGGAAAGTGAGAACCAGTTTAAGTCTGTCAAATTGGACAGAAGGTTTAGTAGTGAGTGCCATCTGACGAGTGACGCGTGTGATACGATTAAGAGCATCAGATAAAACATGTTCTGGATAAAGACGTCAGCGAAAGATCTCGAGCATCTCTTGAGCTCGCTGATGGAAATCATCGTCATCGTGACATAACCGACGCAAGCGAAGAAGTTAAAAAAAGGGGATGGAATTTTTACAACTCAGAAGATGAGATGAAGTATAAAGAAGGAAACCATAAGCGTCAGTAGACTTATAATAAACAGACGTTTTAAGACCAGTTGGGCTAATAGTCACAGTGATGTCAAGGAAGTTCACTGAAGTCGTAGAAATTTCAGAAGTCAATTTGATGGCAGGATTGAAATTACCAACAAATTCAATAAATCGACGGAGGTCTACCTCAGACATGTCTGTAATACCATTACCATCATCAATATAGCGGTGGTAAAACTCGGGTATGGGGCCATCGTGACTTTGAAAGACCAAATATTCAAAGTGGCCCATAAACAGGCAAGCGTAACTAGGGCCCATCTTAGTACCCATAGCGACGCCACTGAATTGGTTGAAGAATTTGCCATTAAACTCAAAAGAGTTGAGAATAAGAACCAGCTCAGCAAGGCGAAGAAGCGGACCTGTACTTATAGTAAGATCAGTACGCTGGTGGAGAAAAAAATTGGAGTGCCTTGATACCATCAGCATATGGAATAGAAGTATAAAGGGAACAAACATCTAGGAAGAAAAGACGGTAAGTACGATCAGGCGTTAATCTGATCGAATCAAAGGTAGTGATAGCATGAGTTGTGTCTTTCAAATAAGAAGGCAGATTGGCGACTAAAGGCTGGAAAATACTATCAAGGAATTCAGAAATACTTTCAGTGGGACAAGAACAGGCTGAAACAATAGGCCTACCAGGGTTAGCAATTTTATGCACCTTAGGAAGCATGTAAAAGGAAGGCTTACCAAGACTACTATAAAAAATATGGAGAGATAAAGCACCAGAAGGAAGAAGATCATCATGGACAAGGCCACGGATAGTCTCATAAACAGTAAGATTATTCTGGACTGTGGCATCACTAGAACAAGGTGAGTAAAAGGTGGTGTTACCTAGCAGTGGAACTCCTTCATGAATGTATAAGAATTTACGCCAAACAACCTCAGCACCACCTTTGTCAGCCGGCTTGATCACATTATCAACAACTATTAATGATCTAATCTCCTCTGCCGACACAACACAGTCAGGCACCAGAGCCCAAATACTACCAACCTCACACGAAATTCTGATTTCACTTTTTATCACTACACGGACCATTAGTAGACACCTGTCACCATTAATCTCCGCTGCTCTGTCTGGATCATCCCCTTCTTAGTACTAAGCTACAAAGTGCGCCTTGTAATATATCAAACTGTGATCCTAGACGCGAGCAGCAACTCTACTGTACAACGTGTAACACTCCTTCTATCAATAATTGAACCACCTAGCACAAACGTGACCTTTCCAACATCATCATCTAACACAAAAATGTCAAGTATAAGCAGTATTTACAACGCTAACTTGCCACAGTGCCCTCTTTCAAACTAGGTCACATACCGCGACGGGCCACATCCGACCGAACACAGTTCACTGCTACTGTCTAACACCGAAAGCAAACACACTGCCGTGAACACTGGAAAACCAGCTGAAGTGAACATGGCTGACAATAGAAATGAACACCTTTAACATGAACTTCCCTTTAATAATTTGCACAATACATTAAGGCCTCACACGGCCAATAAAAGCTTAAAATACAATAATGAAATGCCACTCTAAACTTGCCTTGGCATCTTACTTAATCTATCAGCATCATACACGACAGTACGCCTTACACTGAAAACCACTGCAATGAATATCGATCACTTGAGCAGCAAAACTATGGAAATGACACACTGAAAAAACATCTTTTATCAACTACGGCCTGTAGCTAATACGAACTAGACAATATACTACTCTATCATTACAAAGCACTTATCTACCAGGTCCGAAATATGGTAAGCACTCAATTAACTGTCCACAATATGAACCCTACAGCAATCTTTCTGGCAAAGGGAAAATGTCCGTCCTCTCTGGACGCAAGCTAGTTTCTGACTGTCCAAATTGTGGCCTTATTTGCCGACTTCCGGTAATCACCTGACCTACCAGTTCGGCTAGCCCCGGCCTCGCCCGGCTGACTTTTCGCCGAACACAATACCTAAGATGCACTGCGAAATAGCGCTGTGACAATGTGAGGTTGTTGTAACTGTCACTACAGCATACGAGACCTCCGCATCCAACAAGGCATTACTATAGTAAAACTGAACTTACATTTAACGCCGATTATTCGAAGATCTAGCACGGGCTGACTTTACCCGCATCTTGCAAACGATAACCTAACACATTAGCACCTCTCATCTTGCGATAACTTTCATCAATTCTTGACAAATTTAGACGTACTTTTCGGGAACGAATTTACAATATGTGATTGGTTCCATTCAAAGTGTCACCACAAAAGTATAAAAAATGCCCGTAGCCTCGTGTCATGTAATAATGGTTGAGCTACCAACGTACGGTGTTTCGTTTTGGTTTTGGGTAATTCTTTCTTGTGAACGATTAAAATTAAGTTTCTTATATTTTCTTCATAAATAAATCTCATTATTATTTCGTTATTATTACGAGCTATATTATTGCTAATGACGCATACAGGTTTGTAACCACTGACACACAACCGTACTTAACAAGATATGATTTTAAAGAATGGTCGAGCGGATGGAGTCTAGATTGCTTAACCTGGACTACGTTGTGACCTACCCCCAATAAGGAGTTAAGAAAGATTCCGTTACACGCCTATTGAGGCATATTGGAAATACGGTGTTACGCACGTAGTTTCTTGACCATCGGCACACTACGGGTGATGTGGTCAGCATCATGCCGGCCGCCTTAACCTTCCACGAGTTGTTTTGAACCCAATTCATGAGGCTGGGTCGACCCCGGAGCGATTTGCGATCTAAAAAATCCAACCACGTCTCGGATCGAACCATGGACCACCGAGCTAAGAAGACAGTGCACAAACCACTGCGCTACCAATAATGAGTTAAAAGGTAAAGGATCCCGTTACACGCCCATTGAGGCATATTGGAATATGGTGTTAGGCCCATATTTTCTTGACCATCGGCACACGAGGGGTGATGTGGTCAGCATCACGCCGGCCGCTTTAACTTTCCCAGAGTTGCTTTGGTACCCAGTTGGGGCTTGGTCGACCCAGGAGCCGTTTGCAGCCTAAAAAAATCCCACCTCATCTGGGGATCGAACCATAGACCACTGAGCTAGGAAGCCAGTGCACTAACCACTATGCTACCGCGGCTAATGTGGAGTTAGCTGACCGGCAAATGGGTAGATGAAGGGGTTCGGGACAAAATTAACTCACTTGCCGACCACGTGGGTCTTGTATCCATGTTGCTTCAGAACTTGAGGGAAGAAGGTGGTGTTGAGTGGAACACAAACTTGCTGTCGTTCTAGGATAACCAAATGCTGGAATAATAGATAAAACAATTCAACACTTTGTCCAATACAACAAAATACAGTTGGCGTCAGAATATAATGTAAGATAAAACAATGCAAGGCAGGGCGACGCCTGAGACGTTGGTGGATCTAAATAAAAAACCAGTAAAATATATTTACCTCTCTGAAGGAAAAAGAGATAGGGGAAGACAAAGTTGGATCAGTGAAAGAAGTTAAGTCTCTGGAAACACTTCATTCCTCGACTGCACCATTATTTACTCTCTACGTTGGATCAGTAGAGTTAAGTCTCTAACACTTCATTCCTCGACTGTTTGTGTTACGCCAGGTTTATTGACCCGGGGAGCGATGATATTATATCACGCATTATCAAGCTGACCATCTTTTCAAAGCAACTGTGCCTGTTTATTCAAGCTTGCATTGTACATGGTCTATGAATAGAACCCCATATTGAGTGGCTAATCTGGCGGAGATCCGTCTAGCGAAACACAGGTGGTAATGCGTAATTTGTTTCCGCTTAGACCATCCCTGTGTGCAATTATCTCAGATAATCTGTCTGGAAACTCAAGATTTGGAAACGTTACTACAGAAACACATGGTCACAATTCTTTTGTCCCCGTAAGACGAATCACCTTTTTTCGATTTTTTTTTTCACACCCATCCATTCACAATATGGTGAGAGGCAGATAGATGCAGCCGGAAGTCTTACGCAACAATGTGACATCACTGTAAGAGGTCACGCGTGGATATTAAATTTAATATTTTCAAACACGCGAGGCTATTTTTCGAATTTGAAAACGCCCCTACTCACGAAGTTGAACGAGATTTGATTGGATTGGTTCATTGTGAGGAGCTGAAATATACAATGTATTTTACTGGCACACTAATCGGAAGTGCAATCTGTGATTTGCACTAAGAACTAAGAATACAGTGTGATGGAAACACAGACACAGATCACACAGAGAGACTGCATCGCACAAGTCATATCAGCGACTCCTAAACGCCAGACAGAAAAAGGAGACATTGGACTTGGAAATTCCACAATTATAACGAACAGATAGAGTATTGGGCAACTTTGGAATTCACAAGTAAACCCGCATTTTTTATAAAAGTCTGGAAACTTAAAGGGGCCAGGACTTTAACTAACAAAACTGGAAACCTAGAAATGTGATCAGAAGTCATAGAGGAATTTAACAAACGATTTCCCAGGCCAGAGATTTTGCAGAACATCCATCGTTAAGGAATTAACTCTAATTTCCCAGACCAAGTTATAGAAGAATTAAACAAAAGTTTTCCCAGGCCATGATTTTGCAGAACACCCGACGTCAGAGGAATTAACTCTAATTTCCAGCCCTAAGTGATTTCGCAGCTTCTAATACAGAGCTGAGTCCAGTCTAAATCTGTGCAAGGAGATTGTGTATTCCCAAAATCTTCGGGTAAGAGTAAACAATTTATTTAGTAATGTAAATTCTACATGTTTCTTGCTAATTGGTTGCATACAAGGCTGGCAACCACAACATATGCAAATAGTATATGCATGAACCACTACTGCAAGAGCTGGTGATTGTTTCTGACTAGTCGTGCGGGAAACCCGACAGCAGAGTGACCCCAGACTCCGACGGGAGTAGTGATGAGTAATGAGTGATGACTACATCACATGTGCCTAAGGTGTAACATATTATCTTGTGAGATTTTTTTCCTTTTTTAATTGTAATTCAGGAAAATCATTATTCACGCACGCCAGACGCAATTTCCTAGTTAATGCCCATAAGGATATTAGTGAATTTTCATCATATTCACTCAGTTACACTGTGGGCTCTGGAATTTAATTCTTCTGAGAGGTTAACATTGGTGAGTGTAGCGCATGACAATAGTCCTTATAGTTGCAGCGAACAAATGTACTTAGGAGTCATTTGTTTCTTTCTATCTGTCTAAAGTTTGTGGTTACAAGCCATCAGATGATTTGTGGTATTCACGCCGCTATTGTGAGGGAAAAGCATCCACCTTAACCACTTACAGTGGAAGAGAGTGTGGAGAAGGCTTCCGTCATCACAGAATTGATGAACCACAGCTGCAGGACTCATTTGGAGTTAAGTTTTTTGTCACAGGCAACAGCAAAACACGGACATTGATAGCTCTCCGATCCATCTTCCAACCACTGTGAGGAAAAATTTAATTTAACTTTCATCCCCATTTAAACCTTAATTTTTACTTGTTGAACAAATTGACTATTACATTTGTTATATGTTATTTGAAACTAAACAAATAATTGTTTATTCAGTCATTAGAAGTATGAAAGGAAACTTATGAGCAAGACTATTTAATAATATCGGTCATGTCCTACGAATGCAAAACAACAGAATACCACTGCAGGTGCTCACTTGGGTACCTGAGGGTAAGAGGAAAAAAGGAAGACCAAAAGAAACACTTAGAAGAACAATAATAAGAGAAGGAAGAACGTTGGGATTAAATAATGTGCAAGAGCTCAAGAGCTAAGAGGAGTGGCGTCACAACGAACAACCTGGAGAGCACTGATTTCTGCCTTATGCGCCGTGTTTGGTGCTTAAAGAATTTATTATTATTATTATTATTTAATAATTATATATATATATATATATATATATATATATATATATATATATTATATATATATATATATATATATATATATATATATATATATATATATATATATATATATAATTTAGGTATATAGTTTTCCTTATTCTATATACGAGAAGAACGTGTGTTGTTTTTCTAGACTGCAAATTTTCTGACGTTTAGTGTCGTGTTTCCTAATGTCTGTAGTGTTTATTGTATAACCCCTTCCATGTCCATTTTTATGAATCCCTGCAACACCTGTACTAGTTCTCACAATGACTGTGGTGGATTGTGAGACTTTAAGAATATTAGGGTGACGATAGCACATTCGTCATATTGTAATAATAAGCACAACCACACAAAGCCCACATTCTTCACTACCTGCCTCAACCATTAGAATACCACTAACATTTATAGTTTAGTTCCGCCGTGACATTAAAATATCAGATGTCACGTCAGAACATTAGACCACGATCTTTTTTTTTTTTGTAACCAGCGGCATTGGACTTTCAGCCCTTCGGCCCAATGACATGTCATTGCGAGGCTGGGGAGCCTGTGGGCTTTCCTTACAACTCGGTCAGAGGGTTTATCGCAGCAGCCGTTCAGGTTATTCAGTCCAGATCCCGGTCAATGACACTCCTTCAAAAGTTAACGCCCGGGCGTGAACCTTAAACACATGATCGCCAGCGAAATGTGGTAACAATTACACCAGCGCGGTTCTCATTGTTTGCATGTTAAATACCATATGATAGCAGTACAAGACAGTACCTGATGCGAATCCCCAAGATAAGAGACAAAGAGGGAGATCCAAAAAAAAGACATTACACAGAAAATTTACTAAAGGATAGAAGCCAATAGAATCTTAGTTTGAACACGTGTTTTATTTTCATCGTAAGTTGTACAATTTTTACAGCACTTTAACTCTTAGTAAGCCACAAGCAATGTAGTGCTTCATTTTTGTTCCTAGCGCGGTCTGGTACACTCTTTCCTTTATTGTCAGATTTCTTCATGGCTGCAGTTTAATCCAAATTAAACAAAATTTAAATTTACAGATTAGAAACCCACCCACCACATAAATATTTATAGAATTTGTCATTCCTATATACACACATTGAGATTCTCGCCGGTGCTACATAGTTCGTGCACTGCGCTGAGATCCTCCTTGTGTGATCTAAGGGAGGAGATCGGAGCAGTGATGGAGTTGTCCGTGTGCAATGAAGATAGTCCTTAAAACCAACCTAAACTAAACCAAACCAAATTATCAATGCATATAAGACTTGAAAACACTTCAGCCAATTTGTGACTATATTATGTTTATCTACAATGACATATATTCTCTTAAGTTGACATCCATATAAGGACCTGTGTAAAGCATAAAAACGTTCTGGGGCAGAACGAGTTAATACGAAACTTGCTACATTGTGACGTACCTGCAAACCAAGCCGGAAAGGATAGATGCCTGTCATGAAGGATGTCCTTGACCTGTGATAAAGAGAACAGACGTGATAAAATAGCTAAAGCAAGTCAAATATACTTAATTTAGCAAAGTAACATTCTTACAAAGTAACATTCTTACAAAGTAACATTCTTACAAAGTAACATTCTTACAAAGTAACATTCTTACAAAGTAACATTAAATAAATAATGCACATAAAGGTATGTTTCAAGCAATCGTGAGAAAAAAAGAAGTAGAAAACTAGACAACAGAAAAACAACGTAATTGATAGCCTAACTTGAGACTCGAACCAGGACCTTCTAAATGAAAACACAGCCAAGCCTAACTACGGACGCAAATGGTGATCATCTCTCATTATTTATTATTTTATTTGTAAAGTAACAGGGAATAAAAGTGTTAACATCGCCATTTGAAGAATTTCTCAGATCAAAATCAATAAATATACTGTAAGTAAATACATTAGGGGGCTGCTGTAAAACGGGTCAGGAAATATATATATATTTTTGGTGGTCTAAGATAGAGAACTGATGATTTACATTAGTGACAAGTTTGATTTGTGGTTATCTTCCCATTGTCTTATGTTGTCCTGTGGCGGGGAAGGCCTTGAACTGTTGTCACGTCTTAAGTCACTATTCACCTGACCATATACGGAGTGGCTTTGCCTCTCGCTTGAGGAAACGCCCTGGACGTGTGGTTAGTTTCGCTCATGTCTGTGCTTGTTTGCACATGCGCAGGTTTTGGCGCAAAGACCGGGGGACTTCCATTTTAGAGTGTACCCTGGGCGTTGTGATCGGACAGAGGTCCGAAGATTTGTCCTTGCCATCTTTTCTGGGATTAGGAAGTTCGTTGTATGACTGAGCTGTCATCTTTCCTTCCCCTAGTTAATTCTGTATGCCAGGAATGGCAGTGTTGTGTTTAGTGTTTTATAGGATTCTGAAACAAGGTAATAGAGTCATTTTTGATCTTCTCGTATGCCTAGGTTAGAGAAGTACATTTGATTACCTTAAGGCGACTTGTTGAACAGAGCTCACAGCTGATATGTTATATAGAGCCCCATTATTGGTGCTTGATACGGGAACCAAGACCAAGTTGTCTTTTGAACATTAGAAGCCCAGAGAAAGTTATCTACTTGAGTAACCCGCTATTCCAGCGGTCGGATTGGCAGGAATATGTACACGGAAAGATAAAACACTAAGGTTACCTTATATTTGAGGCCCGCTACTTGCGGCCTGATGCTGTCGCCATAGAGGCCCGTTGTTACGGCCTTTATTCTTCATGAGAAGCAGTGCCTGGCATGTGATGCCAGGAGAAGTCATAGCCTTGTGTTAGGTCATTGAAACCGCCTTGCAAAGGGGTACATGACGGGTTCTGTCAGGGTACTAGAACTTCAGTATATGAAAGCAGAACGTAGATTGACAGGCCGTTATTGTTGGCACCATATATCTGAGCTGATGCAAAGTGTTAACTACCATTACCATCATATAATGTCCATGATTATTGTGCCATTGACTGTGTCGTCCATACTATCGTACGTCGTAAAATAAATATTGTGAAACGTCAGCAGTATTACCTACCTTCACTGACTTCTGCATGTGGGTGAGTGGGTTCAGTGTGCAGCTGTCCAAGAGCTTAAACGCATATGTCTACACCCACACTTACCACATCATCCCACATCATATTCCAAGTACTACACGCCTGAAAACATGTATGCTGTTTGTGTGAATGTATTCATTACACCCTGGCAGCGCCTCACGCTGGTGACCTAGATATACACCGCAACATTGGACTGTCCAGGTGATAAAACGACACGCCCACTCTACCAAAGTTTACATCACGAACAAACAGACTTTTACATCTGGTAGGCCAGATTCGTGGGGTTTTCAGCTACACAGGACGGTGGTAAATATGTCAACGACTGCTGACCCGCATAAACACTGGCGTTAGCATCTTTATGATATTGCTACATGGACGACAGCTGCTACAGAAACTTGCGTTAGCATCTTTATGATATTGCTACATGGACCACAGCTGCTACAGAAGTGGAGTGACACTGTTCTACTAATAAGCGTTCTACTGCAGTTCTACAGACGATGTCTATTTATTTGTGCGAGCAAGTCACATCGTTTTCTTTCAAGCTCTCAGTGTAAACAATTCAGCTGTTTGTTTACATGCTACAGTCTACAGACATATCAACGTTGGATCTTCCGGTCGCAACTGGTTGTCGAGAATGTCACAGTAGCTGTACGTTTGAAGACCACTACATATTGTCGTCGTTCGGTAACCATCGACGGTGGATCTTCCAGTCATTGCTGTTCACATATTGTACTTCGGTATTGACAAAAAGGCCAGGATTGTACTTTAAGAAAAGTGGCAGTTGGTTTTTGGAAACTGTGCTGTTATATTGTGTGTAACTGAGCCTTCTTTGCAACACATTCTATCATATGCTTTCTGTTTCGTTACATGTTTAGATTAGTGTGTATATTTCTGCGGGTTTGGTTGGGTCGGTGACTCCAATAGAATATCCCACCTAACCGAGAGTCTATTGTTAGCGTTCTTTTAGGGAACTTATCGTGAATTCCACAGTTGTGGAAATTTGTTGCGACTTTTGTTGCTGGCGCGATATTTTTTGTTAGTTGTGACGAGATGTGTTAGTGTCGTTATCGTTATTTTTCTCCATTCTTCAGTTCTGTTCCGATTTGTTTGTATTTGTCTGCCTTCTCTTTTCTATTGTTTATTTCTATACCCCTTTATGTTTATAAACTGTGTTGTCATTGTATTATTGTGATTTTTCGCAGTTATCATTACAATTTTTTGTAACATTTTCTTTAGTTTAACTTTTCAGTTTCGTTGACCTCTGTGAATGTTTTCGATTGTCCAGATGTTTGTCTTTGTTTAATTAGTGTTATATATTGTTGTTATATACAGTCTACATATACTTGATCATGTACTATTATTAATATGATGCACATAAGATACTGAAGTGATATGGTGATATTATAAACTGGGTAACTAATCAAAGTCTTTGTCAAAGACTTGTCTCCCACTGAGATTGGGATATAGTGTATTATTATTTCAGAGGTATTGATAGCACATTATTGGAACATAATGTCTACATTGGATTTCTTTATCCAGCAAGGGATAACCGTTGGTAAAACTGGTGAGAAATTGGAAGAGTTTGCACTTACTCAATACGATAAGGCGCAAAAAGCAGAAGAGAAAAAACAAAAAGCTCAGGAGAAAAGATTGGAAAGAGAATTTGAAGAGAAAAAGGTACAAAGAGAAGCTGAAAGATTAGACAGAGAAGCTGAAGAGAGAAGAGAAAAACAGAAAATGGAACATGAGGAAAAACTCTTGACTTAGGAGATTGAGAAATCAAAAGTGATGAATATGAGTAGTTCTCAAGCGACTTCTATTAAGACAGATCATAATACTTATAAAGTAAAACTACCTCATTTCAATGCTGCAAAGGACGATATAACGTTCTATCTTAATAGATTTAAACTTTCATGCGTATCGCATAAGGTAGATAAGGAAAAGTATGTCGGTCAACTGTTGGATATACTTACAGGTGAACCATTAAATACTATAATGGCAATAGATGAACCTGACAAGACTAACTATGAAGTTGTTAGAGCAACTTTATTAAAGAGGTATCAGCTTAAAGAAGATGATTATCGTCTTCGTTTTAAGACTATGTTACCAGAAACTGGGGTAGAGTTCTCAGACTTTATTACAAAGATACGTCTTACTTTCACTCGATGGATTGAGTTGTCTAAGACTGAACACACATATGAAGCACTTATGGACTTATTACTTAGGGACAAAGTAATGTCATCAGTTAATGAGTCCTTTCTTGCCTTTATACATGAACGCAAACCTAAAGACATAAAAGACATGGAACAATACTCTTGCCAGTATGTCACTGCACACCTACAGCAAACGATTAGTAATTCTAAGATTAAAGAGGGTTTGCCTGTGGCTTCTGCGACACCATATGAGCCTAAGTTTCAGGGTAAATTTCAAGGCAATAAACGCAACTTTGATAAGATAAGTTATCGTAATTACGGACAGTATCATGGTGATCCATCCCACAGTGGTTCGTCTTCAAAGAACTGGAGGCGATCTGACAGCCCTCGTAACCTGGTTCCGCCAATTTTGGGAACTTTTGTAGGGGTAGCCACAATAGAAGCTATCCTAGCTATCAAAATTTTGCAGGGAAACAGCAAAGTCAATCTGGTAGATATTATAATCAAAGAGTAAATCACAATTACAATTGTAAAAACTGCGGTGCAAACCAAAGCAAAAGGTTAAATAACAATAATTCCAGAGGAAATAATAGTCGGGGTAGACGGCAACACAACAATAATGGTTCATGTCATCATGCTAACTGCGCTCAACAAGAGACACAGGTAGTTAGTAATGAATCAAATGATAATAAAGCTAACCCTAGTGCTGTCACATGTTCCGCCTTCGATAATGGGAGAGCATCTCAATGCCCTCAGTGCTCTACTTTGTTTGAACCTACTACAATATCTACATTGTGTAGTGGCCATCTTCCACCTGCTCTTCATGCCGCAGCGGCGCATGACTAGACAGGATCTCTTCTCCTACTTAGAGGTCTAGTGAATGAAAATCCAGTCTCAGTTCTATTTAATTCTGGATGTACTACTATTGGGGTTAAGCAATCTCTTATAGATCGTTCCTGTGCCACTGGGAAAGAGATCAAATGTGTACCTTTTGGTGGCACAGTAGAAAAATTTTCGACTGCTATCATACACATAGCTACTCCTTTCTTTACGGGAAATGTCCACGCGTGTCTGTTACCGAATCCTATTGCGGATCTTATCGTCGGGCATATACACGGGTTTAAGGATTGTACCCCGCAGCAAATTGTTGCCTGGGAAGAACAAAATATGGAAACTGCTAATGCAGTTGTCACAAGAGCACAGGCTCAGAATATGTCTCCGTCTTCATCGAGCGAAGGTGATGAAGTACGTGAGCAAGATAATCATTCGGTAATTTTGCGTGACTCTTTTATAAAAAGTCAACAAGAGGACACTTCTTTAAAAAAATTCTTCCTTCTGATTAAAGATGGTGATCCAAATCAGAACACAAATAGCAAATACTGGATCACTATGAAGAATGGGGTACTAGTGCGTATGGTACAACACTCAGTCACGTCTATACACTCACAAATTCTTGTACCTAAAAGTATGAGAGTTCGTATACTGCTACACGCTCACGACTCCCAATGCGCTGGTCATATGGGATTTTTACGTACTAAGTCGAGAGTTCTTGCGGCTTTTTTTTTTGGCCATTCGTAAATAGAGACATACGTCTTTATTGCCGCTCGTGCAAAGTATGTCATGAAGTCAAGTCGAAAGGTCCTCGCCATGCAGCACCTATCCAGGCTGCGGACATTCCTATTCGTCCGTTTCAAAAAATGGCGATAGATATCATTGGTCCTTTTAAAATCAAATCAGCCAAAGGACACCAATTTATTCTTACATGAGTTGACATGTGTACTCGTTGGCCAGAGGCCATACCTCTTAAGACCATTTCTACTGCCGACATTGCAGACGCTCTTTGGATGATATTTTCACGTCTGGAATTTCCTAGGGAAATCTTGTCAGACCATGGCACCCAACTGATATCTGACACTATGTCACAAGTGATGTCTACTCTTAATATTGAAAGATTTTGAGTAGCATCTATCATCCAATGTCTAATGGGTTAGTCGAACGTCTCAACAGAACCCTCACAAATTTACTTGGGAAGATAACTGAGGATCATCCCGAGGATTGGGACAGAGCCTTACCCGCGGCTCTCTTCGCATACAGAGAGGTTCCTAATGAACAAACCGGGTTTTCTCCTTTTGAGCTTGTCTTTGGCGTGCGTCCGCGCGGCTCTATATCTTTGCTTTACGATCTCATAGCTGCCGATGATATAAGTGATGACACACAATCTTCTTATGAATATGTCATTGCACTCAGGCAGAAAATCATTGAAGCATGCAAATTAGCAACTTCTGCATCGGAATTTGCTAAAGAAAAGGCAAGGCAATTTGCGAATGAAAAAAGATGCCTACGACAACTTTGTCCTGGTGACAAAGCATTTGTATTACTCCCTACCAGGGAAAATAGACTTCTCATTGGATGGAAAGGTTCTTTTATGATTGTCTCTAAAATTTCTGATGTCGACTATTTGGTCGATATAGACGGAAAACATAAAACCTTCCATATAAATATGCTTACGGATTTTTTTGAACGTCCAGAGTACTTGCAACCTATCTTTCAAGCGACGGACGATACTCCAGTCCCTCATGGTTGTTACTCATCTCTGTCAGTTATACAAGATGAAGAATCTACTTTCTCGGACGTTAATCTTCCCCTTCCGATGATTCCACTTCATTCTACGGAATCATGGGAAAATGTTACTATTTCTCCTAAATTGTCTACTGGGGAACAGCTACAAGTCTATTCCACGTTACAAACTTTCCGGATGTTCTCACGGACATTCCTGGACACACATCAGTCATTAAGCATGACATAATACTTACTGACCATACTCCTATCACGGTCAGACCTTACCCTATTCCTATTCATTTCCAAACATAGGTCGAGAAAGAATTGGATGAAATGATACAGTTAGGGATAATTGAACCATCCAATTCGGCATACGCGTCGTCTATGGTTATTGTTCGAAAAAAGACAATAACATACGCATTTGCGTCGATTACCGTAAACTAAATCAAGTAACGAAATTCGATGCTGAACCTATGCCGCTATTGGATGAGCTACTTACTAGTCTTTCTAACTCTCGTTTCTTTACCAAACTCGACTTGTCTAAAGGTTATTGGCAAGTTTCTCTAACTGATCGAGCCAAATCTCTCACTGCTTTCTCTACATCCAGGGGCTTGTTCCAATGGAACTTCATGCCTTTCGGCCTTATGAATGCCCCAGCTACATTCATACGCATGATGCGTCGAATTCTTTCACATCGTTCAGATGTTATTGCAAACTTGGACGATATCTGTCTCTTTAGTGATTCTTGGAAAGATCACTATTTGAGGTTATGTGAACAGCTGTCTACTCTGCGCGAGCATAACTTGACAGCTAAACCCTCTAAAGCCTGTGTTGGATTTAGTAAAATTTCTTTTCTTGGTCACCGTGTTGGACATGGTCTCTTGAAGAAAGAGGACCACAACACTTCTAAGATACTCAACATCACTATTCCTAAGACAAAGAAACAGATCCGTAGTCTCTTAGGCCTAATACAGTTCTACGGAAGATTCATTCAGAATCTTTCTTCTATTACGGCACCACTCTCAACCCTATTGAACAAAGGGTCTCCTAATGTGGTGCGCTGGCCACAAGAATGCCAATCTTCATTGGATCAGATTAAGTCATTATTTTCATCTCCTCCTATCTTAAGACTACCTACTGCTGATAAGACATTTTTCCTTCGTAGTGACGCCTCATCAACAGGGATCGGGGCGGCACTGATGCAAGAGTATTCAGATACTCTGCATCCAGTAATGTACGTCTCTAGGAAGCTAAATGCGGCAGAAAGGAATTATTCCGTTCTAGACCGAGAATTATTGGCTATGGTCTGGGCGATTCTTAAACTTGAAAGATTCTTTCTCGGCGCGCATTTCATAGTAGAAACCGACCAAAAAGCTCTCACAGCTATGCAGAGTAAGGATTTGAAGAGCTCAAGATCCACTCGATATGTTATTGCTCTTCAACCTTTTCATTTCACGGTACGAGCTATCCGTGGTTCGGATAATGTGATGGCAGACATATTATCGCGATGCCCACATGAATCTACTTAACTCTCATGTCTAGATCTCCTGATATATATCTAGATTTATGTCTGTACCTTACAATAACATGCTACTAGAACATGTATGTCACTTTACTTAAATTCAGTGTTATGAATTGTATGATTTCTTTCTCTGTTACCGTTCTTGGTATAACAGAGAAGGTTTATTTATCACGATATAAAGGTCGGAAATTATTACGGCCACACTTAATAAGGTAGAAATGTAATAGTGACTATGGTACATTATAACATTCTAAAAATTGTGTTATTTGTATTGTTCTCAACAAACCAGTACTTTGTCCGGGAGTGCCGTCACATAATTATCTTGATGCCTTATGATTTCCAAGCTGACCATTCAGATGCTGCTTACAAGTGTCCTCTGGACAAGGCTTCTGAGATTATCGCCTGTTAGTTATAATGTATACCTGTATAGTCATAATGATGTGAAAAGACTTTACAAATTTTGTTATGTTTAACCATTCGATAATAATGATTTTATAGCATTATACTTCGAGAGATTTCTGGTGATATGACTTCTCGATATATATTGTCTGTCACCATTGCTACACATGATGATATTTGATGTAAATATTGTTTGCATTGTAACATTGCCTGCATCTTTGGTTACTCTGGTGGCACCTCCCCAGAGATGTTTTATTTGGAGAATATAAATTTTCTCTTGTCTTGTGAGATAACTGTTGTTCTCACAAGACGCGCTATTGTGCGTCGTTTGGGTCTGACATTATGTCGTTATATTTATGTTGATCCTTTCATCGGCGCATCATACATGCGTTATGAGCTTGTTGCCTCTTGCTCAGTGATGTATTTCCCCCAAAAATGTGATTCATTTTTTTTCCCGGAAGGTGCGGTAATCTGTTGCTGTCTATTTGGCATATATGTTAAAGACATCAACCTATTTAATTCTTTTGGAGGTCTAAGATAGAGAAATGGTGATTTACATTAGTGACAGGTTTGATTTGTGGTTATCTTCCCCTTGTCTTATGTTGACCTGTGGCGGGGAAGGTCTTGAATTGTTGTCACGTCTTAAGTCACTATTCACATGACCATATACGGAGTGGCTTTGACTCTCGCTTGAGGAAACGCTCTGGTCGTGTGGTTAGTTTCTCTCAGGTCTGTGCTTGTTTGCACATGCGCAGGTTTTGGCGCAAAGACCGGGAGACTTCAGTTTTAGAGTGTACCCTGGGCGTTGTGATCGGGCAGAGGTCCGAAGATTTGTCCTTGCCATCTTTTCGGGGATTTGGAAGTTCGTTCTATGACTGAGATGTTATCTTTCCTTCCCCTAATTAATTCTGTATGCCAGGAATGGCAGTGTTGTATTTAGTGTTTTATAGGATTCTGAAACAAGGTAATAGAGTCATTTTTGATCTTCTCGTATGCCTAGGTTAGAGAAGTACATTTGATTACCTTAAGGCGACATGTTGAACAGAGCTCACAGCTGATATGTTATATAGAGCCCCATTATTGGTGCTTGATACGGGAACCAAGACCAAGTTGTCTTTTGAACATTAGAAGCCCAGAGAAAGTTATCTACTTGAGTAACCCGCTATGCAAGCGGTCGGATTGGCAGGAATATGTACACGGAAAGATAAAACACTAAGGTTACCTTATATTTGAGGCCCGCTACTTGCGGCCTGATGCTGTCGCCATAGAGGCCCGTTGTTACGGCCTTTATTCTTCATGAGAAGCAGTGCCTGGCATGTGATGCCAGGAGAAGTCATAGCCTTTTGTTAGGCCATTGAAACCGCTTTTCCCGTGCGGTATATTTGCAAAGGGGTAACTGACGGGTTCTGTCAGGGTACCAGAACTTCGGTATATGAAAGCAGAACGTAGATTGACAGGCCATTATTGTTGGCACCATATATCTGAGCTGAGGCAAAGTGTTAACTACCATTACCATCATATAATGTCCATGATTATTGTGCCATTGACTGTGTCGTCCATACTATCGTACGTCGTAAAATAAATATTGTGAAACGTCAGCAGTATTACCTACCTTCACTGACTTCTGCATGTGGGTGAGTGGGTTCAGTCTGCAGCTGTCCAAGAGCCTAAACGCATTCGTCTACACCCACACTTACCACATCATCCCACATCATATTCCAAGTACTACACGCCTGAAAACATGTACTGTATGCTGTTTGTGTGAATGTATTCATTACACCCTGGCAGCGCCTCACGCTGGTGACCTAGATATACACCGCAACATTGGACTGTCCAGGTGATAAAACGACACGCCCACTCTACCAACTTTAACATCACGCACAAACAGACTTTTACACTTAGATTAGGCGAAAAGAAGTTCTCACAACAAGCAGAAGAGAACAGAACATCCCTATAGCAACACCATGACAAAAGAAGCTCTCACAACAAGCAGAAGAGAACAGAACATGATTAAAGCAACACCAGGACAAAAGAAGCTCTCACAACAAGAAGAAGAGAACAGAACATGCCTAAAGCAACACCATGACAAAAGAATCTCTCACAACAAGCAGAAGAGAACAGAACATGCCTAAAGCAACACCAGGACAAAAGAAGCTCTCACAACAAGCAGAAGAGAACAGAACATGCCTAAAGCAACACCATGACAAAAGAATCTCTCACAACAAGAAGAAGAGAACAGAACATGCCTAAAGCAACACCATGACAAAAGAATCTCTCACAACAAGCAGAAGAGAACAGAACATGCCTAAAGCAACACCAGGACAAAAGAAGCTCTCACAACAAGCAGAAGAGAACAGAACATGCCTAAAGCAACACCATGACAAAAGAATCTCTCACAACAAGCAGAAGAGAACAGAACATGCCTAAAGCAACACCAGGACAAAAGAATCTCTCACAACAAAAAGAAGAGAACAGAACATGATTAAAGCAACACCAGGACAAAAGAAGCTTTCACAACAAGAAGAAGAGAACAGAACATGATTAAAGCAACACCAGGACAAAAGAAGCTCTCACAACAAGAAGAAGAGAACAGAACATGCCTAAAGCAACACCATGACAAAAGAATCTCTCACAACATGCAGAAGAGAACAGAACATGCCTGAAGCAACACAAGGACAAAAGAAGCTCTCACAACAAGCAGAAGAGAACAGAACATGCCTAAAGCAACACCAGGACAAAAGAAGCTCTCACAACAAGAAGAAGAGAACAGAACATGATTAAAGCAACACCAGGACAAAAGAAGCTCTCACAACAAGAAGAAGAGAACAGAACATGATTAAAGCAACACCAGGACAAAAGAAGCTTTCACAACAAGAAGAAGAGAACAGAACATGATTAAAGCAACACCAGGACAAAAGAAGCTCTCACAACAAGAAGAAGAGAACAGAACATGCCTAAAGCAACACCATGACAAAAGAATCTCTCACAACAAGCAGAAGAGAACAGAACATGCCTAAAGCAACACCATGACAAAAGAATCTCTCACAACAAGAAGAAGAGAACAGAACATGATTAAAGCAACACCAGGACAAAAGAAGCTCTCAAAACAAGAAGAAGAGAACAGAACATGCCTAAAGCAACACCAGGACAAAAGAATCTCTCACAACAAGAAGAAGAGAACAGAACATGATTAAAGCAACACCAGGACAAAAGAAGCTCTCACAACAAGAAGAAGAGAACAGAACATGATTAAAGCAACACCAGGACAAAAGAAGCTCTCACAACAAGAAGAAGAGAACAGAACATGCCTAAAGCAACACCATGACAAAAGAATCTCTCACAACAAGCAGAAGAGAACAGAACATGCCTAAAGCAACTCCAGGACAAAAGAAGCTCTCACAACAAGCAGAAGAGAACAGAACATGCCTAAAGCAACACCAGGACAAAAGAATCTCTCACAACAAGAAGAAGAGAACAGAACATGATTAAAGCAACACCAGGACAAAAGAAGCTCTCACAACAAGAAGAAGAGAACAGAACATGCCTAAAGCAACACCATGACAAAAGAATCTCTCACAACAAGAAGAAGAGAACAGAACATGATTAAAGCAACACCAGGACAAAAGAAGCTCTCACAACAAGAAGAAGAGAACAGAACATGCCTAAAGCAACACCAGGACAAAAGAAGCTCTCACAACAAGAAGAAGAGAACAGAACATGATTAAAGCAACACCAGGACAAAAGAAGCTCTCACAACAAGAAGAAGAGAACAGAACATGATTAAAGCAACACCAGGACAAAAGAAGCTTTCACAACAAGAAGAAGAGAACAGAACATGATTAAAGCAACACCAGGACAAAAGAAGCTCTCACAACAAGAAGAAGAGAACAGAACATGCCTAAAGCAACACCATGACAAAAGAATCTCTCACAACAAGCAGAAAGGAACAGAACATGCCTAAAGCAACACCATGACAAAAGAATCTCTCACAACAAGCAGAAGAGAACAGAACATGCCTAAAGCAACACCAGGACAAAAGAAGCTCTCACAACAAGCAGAAGAGAACAGAACATGCCTAAAGCAACACCAGGACAAAAGAATCTCTCACAACAAGAAGAAGAGAACAGAACATGCCTAAAGCAACACCAGGACAAAAGAATCTCTCACAACAAGGAGAAGAGAACAGAACATGCCTAAAGCAACACCAGGACAAAAGAAGCTCTCACAACAAGCAGAAGAGAACAGAACATGCCTAAAGCAACACCAGGACAAAAGAATCTCTCACAACAAGAAGAAGAGAACAGAACATGCCTAAAGCAACACCAGGACAAAAGAATCTCTCACAACAAGAAGAAGAGAACAGAACATGCCTAAAGCAACACCAGGACAAAAGAATCTCTCACAACAAGGAGAAGAGAACAGAACATGCCTAAAGCAACACCAGGACAAAAGAAGCTCTCACAACAAGCAGAAGAGAACAGAACATGCCTAAAGCAACACCAGGACAAAAGAATCTCTCACAACAAGAAGAAGAGAACAGAACATGCCTAAAGCAACACCAGGACAAAAGAAGCTCTCACAACAAGGAGAAGAGAACAGAACATGCCTAAAGCAACACCAGGACAAAAGAAGCTCTCACAACAAGCAGAAGAGAACAGAACATGCCTAAAGCAACACCAGGACAAAAGAATCTCTCACAACAAAAAGAAGAAAACAGAACATGATTAAAGCAACACCAGGACAAAAGAAGCTCTCACAACAAGAAGAAGAGAACAGAACATGCCTAAAGCAACACCAGGACAAAAGAAGCTCTCACAACAAGCAGAAGAGAACAGAACATGCCTAAAGCAACACCAGGACAAAAGAATCTCTCACAACAAGAAGAAGAGAACAGAACATGCCTAAAGCAACACCAGGACAAAAGAAGCTCTCACAACAAGGAGAAGAGAACAGAACATGCCTAAAGCAACACCAGGACAAAAGAAGCTCTCACAACAAGCAGAAGAGAACAGAACATGCCTAAAGCAACACCAGGACAAAAGAATCTCTCACAACAAAAAGAAGAAAACAGAACATGATTAAAGCAACACCAGGACAAAAGAAGCTCTCACAACAAGAAGAAGAGAACAGAACATGCCTAAAGCAACACCATGACAAAAGAATCTCTCACAACAAGGAGAAGAGAACAGAACATGCCTAAAGCAACACCAGGACAAAAGAAGCTCTCACAACAAGCAGAAGAGAACAGAACATGCCTAAAGCAACACCAGGACAAAAGAATCTCTCACAACAAGAAGAAGAGAACAGAACATGATTAAAGCAACACCAGGACAAAAGAAGCTCTCACAACAAGAAGAAGAGAACAGAACATGCCTAAAGCAACACCATGACAAAAGAATCTCTCACAACAAGAAGAAGAGAACAGAACATGATTAAAGCAACACCAGGACAAAAGAATCTCTCACAACAAGCAGAAGAGAACAGAACATGCCTAAAGCAACACCATGACAAAAGAATCTCTCACAACAAGAAGAAGAGAACAGAACATGATTAAAGCAACACCAGGACAAAAGAATCTCTCACAACAAGCAGAAGAGAACAGAACATGCCTAAAGCAACACCAGGACAAAAGAAGCTCTCACAACAAGCCGAAGAGAACAGAACATGCCTAAAGCAACACCAGGACAAAAGCAGCTGAGGGCTGTCATCTCAAGTTGAGCACTCCAGTAGTCAGTGATGACTGAATGGGGGAAAAGGGGGGGGGGGGGGGGGGGGGGGGGAGGGAGGGGGGGGGGGTGGGGGCGGGGGGGTGGGGGAAAGGGGCTACTATCATATTTATCCATTAATATAGCTTTCAGCTCCCCAAAGAAGTATACATCTTTATCAAATACGTGTCATCCTGCCCTGTGCCAATCCATCAAATTTATGTCAAGTCATCCTGCCCTGTGCCAACCCATTAAAGTTCTTGATGGCTCATCTATTGTTTACTATCTGTCTCCAGTTCTCTTCTCCCCGTGTTGTTCAGTAGCTCTCTATATTATTCTTCACTGGGAATTCTATAAATTGTTCTGCCTTGCAATGCTATCAACACAGGATCACTGTAATTATGCACGCTGTCATAATGACCAAAATAGATATTTGGTCACGGAGTTTGGAACTGGTGAGTTTCAAAATACCTCTACACCTCACGGTAGAAGGGGAACGACCAAGTAAGTAAGAGTTTTACAATTTGGAGGAAATGACCAATTTAAAAACAGTAAAAACGGTGAGATGAGTTTGACCAACGCAGGCGGATGAAAAAAACCAACATGAGGACCTTGTAAATATTTTAAATACACGCTTTTAATGCACTAAAAAGCCACAAACATTTTTTCAAGGAGTTTATAGCTTGCAGTACATCACATTCACAAAAAGCGGGTGGCGCTTATTCTGCATGAAATAAAGTTCTGCTTCATACTTCATTACACACTTATTGATAAAATATATGATAAGCGCTTAAGCGTCCAACGCTTTTTATCAATTTGATGTTATATTTATTGACTGCAAGCGTTAAACTTCTTGAAAAATTATTTTTGGCTTTTTAGTGCATTAAAAGCGTGTTTAAAATATTTTTTTAAATATTTTTTATTTTCTTTTTTTAGTGATTTCCCGAAAGTTCACGCATTTCTCTCCAGAGAGACAATCTTGTTGGAAATAATACACCTAGATTATTTGCAGTTATCGCCCATTTCTGTGATATTACAATACTGTACAACAACAAAAATATTATTAATTTTAATTTTATTCAGTTTATCATTTTTACGACTGATTATTGTATTGTCATCGGGAATATGCAACGTTTCAGAGTTATTGCTCATCTGAAAGTGATTGAAAAATCGATTGCAAGATTTGATGGTGACACGACAGTGACATACAAGGCAAGTTTAAGAAAAACGTGTAATAAAAACATTTCCAACCGGAACTAAACACGACTATAATAAGTGAAGTTATTTGAACTTACGGGGAGCATAGCGGCTGGACATAAGAATGGTTGAGTTTAATCCCGGAATTGGCCAGGGAATCAATGTTTGGACTTTTAATATCTGGGTTGTGATAACCAACATCATTCCAACCTGAAAATAAATAATTTTTATTGAAATCGTTAAACAGAGTATTAAGGGGGCGGGGGGGGGGGGGAGATGAAAGGAGAATGCCAAAGGTGACGAGGACAAATATGGAGACACAATAAGCTGAGCTTGAAAAATGTGTATAACTGTTTAACATTCTATGGTTACAAAATTCACTGCATTATCTGGGAGAGGGGGGGGGGGGGGGGAAAGTCGGTTGACTGGGGTCGACTAGGGAGGAAAGAAAACGGTGGCACAGAGTAACGTTCTTCCTTAGTTCTCATTTAAACACAGATTTCTTTCACACAGCGTTCTGTGACAGGCTTCTCTGCTCACCATAGAAGTTCCATCAGTACAGTTAGCAGACGCCATACTGTTAATCTTGTCTACTCGTGAAGCTAACAATCTTGGAAGATGATCATCATCATCTGCTACCATCTCCACAACGAAGGTCGGTTGCAATGAATCTTCAATGCTTCCTGTCTCTTGTCATGATAGTACACTCTATGCTGTCTGTCCATCCCTTGATGTTATCTTCCCACTTATAGCGCTGTCTTCCCCGTGCACGTTTGCCTTCAACTCTCCCTTCTGTTATGGTCTTCTGCAAGGTGGTTATGCCTTTTTATATGGCCAACATATTTTAGTTGCCTACTTTTGACAGCCTTCATTAATTATCTTTGTATACCTAGGTTTTCTAGGACCTCTTTATTTGTCTCTTTCTGTGAGATGCGATCCATTCTTATATGTATCCACATCTCGAGAGCCTCAATTATTTCTTCCACCTGCTTGTTTATTGTCCATGTTTCCAAACCATACAATACTAAAGAATATGTATAACAGTTGTTGATTTTGAGTTTTAATTTACTGGTTAATTGTTTAGATGTCAGTATTTGTCTCATGTTGTTTAATGTAGCTTTGACCATTCGTGTTCTCTTCTTGGTTTCTGTTTTTCATCTGCCATCTTTTGATATTATATGACCAAGATATGAGAAGATCTTGACTTGTTCCAGGACTTTCCCATTTATGTTTATCTGTAATGTTGTCTTATTGTAGGATATATTCTACTATTTGCTTCCATCTGAATGATATCTAATTTGTTCTTCTACAACCTAGATAAGAGAGAATGTATATGGTGGTACCAGAAGCCTGGTCTTCTACAACCTAGATAAGAGAGAATGTATATGGTGGTACCAGAAGTATGGTCTTCTACAACCTAGATAAGAGAGAATGTATATGGTGGTACCAGAAGTATGGTATTCTACAACCTAGATAAGAGAGAATGTATATGGTGGTGCCAGAAGCCTGGTCTTCTACAACCTAGATAAGAGAGAATGTATATGGTGGTGCCAGAAGTATGGTCTTCTACAACCTAGATAAGAGAGAATGTATATGGTGGTGCCAGAAGTATGGTCTTCTACAACCTAGATAAGAGAGAATGTATATGGTGGTGCCAGAAGTATGGTCTTCTACAACCTAGATAAGAGAGAATGTATATGGTGGTGCCAGAAGTATGGTATTCTACAACCTAGATAAGAGAGAATGTATATGGTGGTGCCAGAAGTATGGTATTCTACAACCTAGATAAGAGAGAATGTATATGGTGGTGCCAGAAGTATGGTCTTCTACAACCTAGATAAGAGAGAATGTATATGGAGGTGCCAGAAGTATGGTCTTCTACAACCTAGATAAGAGAGAATGTATATGGTGGTGCCAGAAGTATGGTATTCTACAACCTAGATAAGAGAGAATGTATATGGTGGTGCCAGAAGTATGGTATTCTACAACCTAGATAAGAGAGAATGTATATGGTGGTGCCAGAAGTATGGTATTCTACAACCTAGATAAGAGAGAATGTATATGGTGGTGCCAGAAGTATGGTATTCTATGGTGGTGCCTAGATAAGAGAGAATGTATATGGTGGTGCCAGAAGTATGGTATTCTACAACCTAGATAAGAGAGAATGTATATGGTGGTGCCAGAAGTATGGTATTCTACAACCTAGATAAGAGAGAATGTATATGGTGGTGCCAGAAGTATGGTATTCTACAACCTAGATAAGAGAGAATGTATATGGTGGTGCCAGAAGTATGGTATTCTACAACCTAGATAAGAGAGAATGTATATGGTGGTGCCAGAAGTATGGTATTCTACAACCTAGATAAGAGAGAATGTATATGGTGGTGCCAGAAGTATGGTCTTCTACAACCTAGATAAGAGAGAATGTATATGGTGGTGCCAGAAGTATGGTCTTCTACAACCTAGATAAGAGAGAATGTATATGGTGGTGCCAGAAGTATGGTCTTCTACAACCTAGATAAGAGAGAATGTATATGGTGGTGCCAGAAGTATAATCTTCTACAACCTAGATATGAGAGAATGTATATTGTGGTGCCAGAAGCCTGGTCTTCTACAACCTAGATAAGAGAGAATGTATATGGTGGTGCCAGAAGCTTGGTCTTCTACAACCTAGATAAGAGAGAATGTATATGGTAGTGCCAGAAGCCTGGTCTTCTACAACATAGATAATGGAGAATGTATATGGTGGTGCCATGAGTCTGGTCTTCTACAACCTAGATAAGAGAGAATGTATATGGTGGTGCCAGAAGTATGGTCTTCTACAACCTAGATAAGAGAGAATGTATATGGTGGTGCCAGAAGTATGGTCTTCTACAACCTAGATAAGAGAGAATGTATATGGTGGTGCCAGAAGTATGGTCTTCTACAACCTAGATAAGAGAGAATGTATATGGTGGTGCCAGGTGCCAGAAGAAAATATGGTCAGAAGTATTTTTTCTACAACCTAGATAAGAGAGAATGTATATGGTGGTGCCAGAAGTATGGTCTTCTACAACCTAGATAAGAGAGAATGTATATGGTGGTGCCAGAAGTATGGTCTTCTACAACCTAGATAAGAGAGAATGTATATGGTGGTACCAGAAGCCTGGTCTTCTACAACCTAGATAAGAGAGAATGTATATGGTGGTACCAGAAGTATGGTATTCTACAACCTAGATAAGAGAGAATGTATATGGTGGTGCCAGAAGTATGGTATTCTACAACCTAGATAAGAGAGAATGTATATGGTGGTGCCAGAAGTATGAGACGGACTGCCAGCTTTACACGAGAGAGACATAGAGATGAGATTTGAGAGCAAACGAAGATGATGAAAAAGAAGAAGACGACGTCGACGAAGAAGAAGAAATAGAAGACGAGTAAGAAATAGAAAAAAGTATTTGAGTCTGGCATGTTTGGTTCTCAGTCTGAGAATTATCACTTGGTTACTTCTCCGTAACGAGTTGCAAGCTATTATATTTGACTCAGAGCGTTCTCTCTGCCATTTTTCTGCGAATCTAAGTGTAATGTTCATAAATCATTTCCCTTTTTAACAATGAATACATCCTTTTTTAAAAAAAGTAATATATCTTACAGCGGGCTAAAAATTGTGCTTTTCGCACTCTGTTTAATTCAGTTAGCAGCGTTCGTAAGTTTGTTCTCACAGTCTAAAAGCCAATAGTTGTATGGTAACGCTCTCGCTAATGTTTGGATCTCACTTACTGATTATGACTGGTTCGCCAAAGATCTGCTTAATAAAATCATATATGTCTTCAGGTTTCAACTGATTCGGAATTTGGAATAAATCCAGCTTATATGTAACTATTATCTCTGCCGCACAATCTGCTTTTTGCAGTCCCACCTACAGAGCGGTGGGAAGTTCAAACTAAATAGTATTTTACCGAATGTTTAGTTCTCTTCAAGAAAAGATGACATTCTATGTTATATAGTTTAGGAATAAAGTGAATTTTAGCAAGCTAGCTAGTGAGTGTTCACTAGGAATGTGGTAAAATACCTTTAAACCTGGGGACACTCCGCTTTTAAGTGTGCCCGTAGGAGAAGGCGTGTCCGAAATTTACCTGTGTCAAACATTCGTTTTTTTCCACGACGTCGCCTCTATATCTTGAACAAATGATATCTTGGTAACTACCGGTAGATCAAGATTGACTGGTTGTCGATCCCTGATCTAATGCGTTCATTTTTGTAATTTTTTTTTTTTAAGTAGTGTTCGAATTCTCTAGTCAGCAAAGAGGAATGTGTCACGTGTTGACTCCCGTGCTCTTTGAAGCTCTATTCAGCGGCCACCATGGGAGCAGTATTAATGTGGGTCTTCAAAGGTGTCTACTTCACCACACAAGATTACTCTTAGCAGTCGAGTCTGGCAGATGCGGGACAATGATGATTCTAATCTGTGAGGAGCATTCAGAGATATTTCAATAAGTCCAAGGGATACAATGCTCTGTCAATGAATCGGCAGTAACTTTGTATTTGACCCGCCACCTTTTGCGAAGATGGATTATCTTATACTTAGACAGACTGTATGGAAGTGGTTTATGCTTCTTTACGTGGCGCCTGTTATACAGTGTATTCACATGCACTAGCAGACAACGTGAAGCACCGCAGCTTAAAACACCTCAAATCAAAGCTTTGTCTGTAGTATATACACAAATAACGATGCTCAAACGTTTGGTGGTATAGTCTGCCAAATGTTTATGGTTTGGAGACAGTTTAACCTGAATCATTCAAGTCAATTTTCTAAAAAGTGTGCTACCAAGGTGATGTGAATCTGGTTTTCGCAAAACATTTTTCAGTTTGCTCACAATTTCAGTTGATGACGTTTCAGTAATAAACTGTAGCCTGCCAAGCTAGTTTGATGGTTACATGATTTTCTCGATTTTCTTTGTGTTCTTGATGGTAAGATAGATGGCGCAGGCTTCAATCGTCATGGTCAAAGTCTGAAAGTTGATCAGCCAATGAAGTATCAGGGAGCAATCGTACTCTCAATTGGTACCACCGACTAGTGTCGAAAAAGAAAAGAACAAATACCCTCTTTAGTATTGCGTTTCCCTGACACACATTCATGTGCCCCCTTCTTTTCATTCCACCATCCGATCTACCTAAGAACTTTTCCTTCTCTGAGAATTAATCTTAATCCCAGTGAGCAGAAAACGTACATTACATTTAGATAGAACAGGTTTACATTTATCTATACATTGGTTGAAAAGGTTAACAATACAAACAGTATGTACATCATTTCTCTCATCTTTCACTCCCTGCTCCATATAGAACTTGGGACCACCTATGGTTTTGGTTATCTATAAGAAACTCGCATAAAGCAGTCACTAGCCCTTGCAGTGGTGGTTCATGAAAACGTCATTCTATATACTGAGGTTGCCAGCCTCGCATGACTTGGACATCCACAAGCAATTTTCACATATTAATATTCAAATGTGAATATGTACATATTATTTCACGTGTTAATAATGCAAAATATAGAATTATAAATGAACAACTTACCCCAAAATTGTCTTTGGGATCACAGACTTCTGGCTCAGATAAAAATTTAAGGCAGCTTGCTTACGATGCCTCTTCCGCGTGTTCTGAAGTGCTGCTTCACAATAAGCTCCAACACTGACTTCGTGTTCAGACTCCTAGGATCCCGGTTTTCCTAATAAAGGTAGAGTCTTCCTGGGATATGTCCTCTAGATGCTCAAACAAAATCCGATCCAATGAATGGAACTCTGATCATATTATTTCATATGGCTGTCTGGCTGGTCTCTTCACGACTTTGAATTTCACATTGCTTTACCCCAGCGAAAGTGTCAGGTTATATTGCAACTTTCGTCCCACGCACGTCGTTGTTTACTATTAGAAATTTCGTTATCTTTGCATCTCGAATCCAGGCCAGCAGTTTCAGTCATGCGTGGTTTGATGGGGTCTATTCTAAAAATTTCTTCATACGAAAATTTTGCGTTATTTAAAAGGTCACCTTCCAAATATGGAATTGTTATATCCGTCGATTCGCGGTAATGATTGCAACTACTACTCCCTACATTATCACAAATAATGTCTTCGTAGCAATTTTGTCCGGAAGCTATTACAACATTCCGTATTTCAGGTGCATGTCTGTAATATGTCCGGAGACGGATAATTTATCTCCCCGTACTTGTGCAAACACCGATATTCGTTTGATCATCTGGGCTGTGACTCTTCACGACAGTAATTAGAAGGTCACACTAGCCATAGCAGCGATAATCAATCTCGCTTTGCCATTTCCGTGTGAATCCGGTCCCTAATGTCTGGTACACGAGAATTTTACCAACATGACTGTCGGTCAAGATTGCATCATCCGTCTACTCTATCAGCATGGATGAACAGGTAAACAGACAAGCCGAATTATTAGAGGAAGCAGTGTAAACACTGACTAGAAAATACTGCCGGAGAGGAAACGAGAGCGAACCCTATTATGTGACAGAATGACATTATCATCATGTGCTGTGATCCACTGGAGTTAACGACATTTGTTCTTTAGTTCCTACGATCTCTGTTGTTTCGGATTGGACGTTTCAAGTCTTTCCAGTCCGGTTAGTCAGTTTAACATGGCGTTTATCCTTCTGTCTTCTTCTTCTTATTATTGAATATAATTTACTGGTTGTTATTTTCTTTATGGAGCCGCGGTCGCACAGTGGTTGTTGTGTGCCGATGGTCAACAAAATATGGCTCTAACACCATATTCCCAATATGCCTAAATATGCGAGTAACGGAATCCTTTACCTATTTTCTTTTTGAATTTAAAAAATACACTGAATTTTCTTGTCTTAATAAGATGTCCAATAAATTTGATTTTTGTGCTTTATCTTGGCGAATAAATACCGGTGGTCTGTTCTTTCTCTGAAGACTTCTCCAGGAAACTAACTCGAGATGGCTGTTGTTGGTCGGGTACAGACCAGAAAACCTTTAGTCTGGGCATGCGTCATACCAAAACGAAGAGCACTGTGTTTAAGTTGAACGGAGCGTTCCGCGCCAAAATAAAGTAAAATTTCTGCAAATAATTCCTGTGGACTAAAAAACAAGTCAGTTACTAAAATTTAATACGTTAAGTATCAAAAAGCCCCAAAGCAATTTATAATTTGGTGAGATTATTTGTAGAAGATTATCGCACTTAAACAGGTTTACATAACGATGTATGTCGTAATTCGAGAACGATCCACCGTAAAGCGCACAATTTGAACTCTTGTTTTTCTCGAAGGATACATTTTATTAGGGTTCCCAAACTATTTATGGTCATACTTTTTATTTTATTTTGTTTATTTATTTGTTTGACTGCTTGAGTTTTGTTGTGCTTATTCGTGCTGAGTATTTACTGTTATTGGCACATTTATATTTACATAGTTTGTATTATATTTTCTAGATACATTTTTCACAAGATTTAACCGCCAAATAAATTAGCATCATCAACAAAAAATAAAATAAAAACCGTAACAGATACTTGTCAACAGGAATATTTAACATCTTCCATTACTATTTTAGTTTTATCGTGCTGTAAGTTTGAAAACTACTGTAAAGCTCAGATAAACGTTGGTTACTACCTAATGCGTATTTTAATAAAACAAAAGTTAAGTGATTTAATCTATTTTACTGTTTATAGATTATTTTAATAGAGACCAATGTCATTTTTAAAAAGTTAAAAAGTACCAAAAAACTGAGCTGCATGCAATGTTTCATCTGTCTACGATCAGTAGAACGTTGACATTTTGAGTGTCAACGATTTGAGACATCCAAACAACAAGCATGTGATGTTAATCAAAAGTGTTGAAAAACAGAAATGAATTGTATGAAAATGGATATGTACGATACGAGGATTGGTGGACTGATTACCCAGGTCGTCAGCAACAATGAAGACCAGATTAGGTGATGAAGGCGCGGCTGAACATTGGACCACAACAACAGCAGCCAACAACAACGTCTGCAACATTCTGATTTCTGGAACATAATAATATGTGGTCAGTGTTGGTAAACGTTTATTTATTGTCCTCAAGTTCCCGATGGAGCACAGGCTTTCAACAAACTTAAGCCAAACTTTCGTGCTCCATGCCGTCTGCTCCATGTATTTTCGTGTCTTCTTTATTATGTTCATGTTATGTCTCAGTTCTATTCTACGTGTGTTTTCTGTCATCTTCATTATGTTCATGTTATGTCTCAGTTCTATTCTACGTGTGTTTTCTGTCTTCTTTATTATGTTCAAGTTATGTCTCAGTTCCATTCTACGTGTGTTTTCTTCTGTTCATGTTTATGTCTCAGTTCTTATTTATGTTTTCATGTCATCTCTTATTATGTTCATGTGTCTCAGTTCTAATTCTACAGTGTGTTTTCTGTTCTTCTTTACATATGTAGGTTCATGTTATCGCGTCTCAGTTTCTATTCTACGTGTGTTTTCTGTCTTCTGTAATTATCGTTCATCGTTATGTCTCCAGTTCCATTCTTTACGTGTTGTTTTCTGTCCATTCTGTTATGTGATGTTTTTACATGTTATGTCTCATGTTCTATTTCTACGTTTTGTTTTCTGAGTCTTCTTTTTTATGTTGATGTTATGTCTCCAGTTGCGCATTTCCACGTGTGTTTTCTGTCTCTATGACATTTTATTATGTTCATGTTATGTACTCAGTTGCTATTCTACGATGTGTTTTCTATGTTTCTCTGTTCATTCTCTATTTATGTTCATTGTTATGTCTCAGTTCTAGAGATCTACGTGAGTGCGTGTTGTATCTGTCTCTGACAATCTATTATGTTCATGTTATGCTCAGTTTCCATTCTACGTGAGTTTTCTACTGCCTTCTGTCTGGACACTTCTATTAAGTTCTGATATGTCTTCAGTTTCTATTT
>JAMPIV010010266.1:0-229507 GCA_024509875.1 Oreohelix idahoensis
GATAGAGAGAGGGAGTGGGGGAGGGTTTGGGGGTAGGTGGGGATAAGGGAGGAGGGAGATATGGGGGTTGGGTGTGGATTTGGTGGTTTGGGGGAAGGGGGATGAGAATGGGAGTGGGTATTGGGATTATTGGGGGAGAGGAAGGTGGGAGAGGGAATTTGTGGGAGGATGGTGTGGATATTGTGTTGGGGGGAGGGAAAAGGAGGTGAGTGAGGTGTTGGGGGGAGTGTATAAGGAGAGTTTTAGGTGTGTGGTAAAGGAATGAATTGGGGGTTAGGTGGAGGTAGAAAAGGATTTTGTTGATGGTAAGGAGAGAAATATGAATTTGGGGAGGGAGGGAGAAGGAAGGGGTTTTGTGGATGATGGGGGAGGAAGGGAGGGGGGGATTTGGGGATGGGGATTGGGGAATTTGAATTGGGGGTTAGCCAGTGGGGAATGATAGATGGATATGTGGGGGTCAGCTGGGTTGGGGGGAAGATTGAAGGGGAAGATGAATAGGATGTTTTTCCTCTGCCTTTTCATCAGTTGGGGGGTTCTGGGGGAAAGATACATATGGACCTTTAATTGTGTGGACCTATTTGTCCATGCACCGGTATGGTCTCTTCCACTCGAAGCTTTATAGTGATGATTTTTCCTCCCAGAATTATCATTCACAAAACGACCGCTACCAATTTTTTTTGGGGGTTTCTTTTCTCCCCACTTAAAATTCTTGATGAGAGATTTCCTCTCTACATCCTTCTTCCTCCAGTTTGTTTAAGTCCGATTGAGGGATTGTCGGCTTATCCTGGGGTAAGACATCTTTTTGCACTCTCCGCATAGTGGCCATTGTAAAACAGTTAAGTGAAGCTTGTCCGTGAAAAGGGGCTTCCCATTCCATTTGGTCCACTTTATCAAATCTATTTTTCTTTTTATTATCAGGCCTAATTTTGCCCCGTGGCGTGTCCAGGTCCTGATCCATGTTCCCACTTGTGGGTGTTCCCTCATGTGCTATGCTACACCTTTCTACAAAATTCTCAATGTCCCATCTTGCTTTGGGCCAATAATAATTGTGAGCCACCTTTTGAATGATGGTACCTATTTTCTCATGGTCCCCATCTGGTTTCACATGTAGCTCCTTATTAAGTCTGTCCTATGTGTCTTTGGAAGAACCAGCTGTCCGTGACCATGGGATCTAGTTCCGGCCTTCCTATACATCAACTTGTTTTTCATGTAAAAATCTCCCTTGCCTGGAGTTGTATGACAAGTTGACAATTTTCTGAAACAAGGCTTGAGTGTTTTATCCCCAGCCTGTGCCTTCCTCATCTCTTCTGGAGTGGTATCTAACATAATATCCTCCTCCTGTCTTGAGGTCGACCTGACCTGAAGGGTTGCCATATACACAGGTTTCCTTCTGCAACGGTCAGTGTCATGATTGTCCATCTGACAATTCTTACACCACCTTTTTCCTTGGTTGAAAGATTTTCTTTCATCATATTTCCTTTCATCGAATTGTGGGAATTTATTTTTATTTTCATACCGTGGCCTATCAAATTGGTGCTTACCTTTATTTTGATCCCTAGGATCAAATTTATTAAAGTTCTGTGGTGCCCTAAAGTTATCCACTTGTTTCTTTTTATTACCTGTTACCTCTGCTTGAGCTGCTTGATACCTTTCAGCAACATTTAGCAACTCATCCAGCCTCTCTGCACCTTGTTCCATGAGAAACTTTCTCAGGTCTGGAGCCATGGACTCTCTTAATTGCTCTATAAGGACCATTTCCTTAAGATCTTGGGTTTTCCCCAGAGAAGTCCATTTCTCCAAGTATGTCTCTATTCGTGCAGAGAACTGGTGATAGGTTTCACCTGACAGTAGTTTAGCATTCCTAAATTTTTTCCTATAAAATTCTGCATTCTTTTCATACCTTAACAAAAGAGCCTGCTTTAGCATGTCATAATTTTCCTGATCACCTCTGCTCATTTTTGCAAAAACTTCATAAGCTGCCCCACGAAGTCCCTGAGATAACTTTAAGCTCCACCTTTCTCTCTCTAACCCATACGTGGTAGCTAATAGTTCATACCTATTTAGGTAGCTCTCTATATCATCGTCTTTCTCAACAAAATGATCTAAATGAAAATTCATAGCTGAGGTTGAGGCTCCCTGAGTAGCAGTGGCATCAGAGGCAAAGGGACTGGCACCATTTTCAGGAGCATGGCCCTGAAACTCAAACTCCCTTAGCCGTAACTCATGTTCCCTTTGTAATCTCTTATCTTCTGCTTCCCTTTCTGCAGCTAATCTCTTGTCTTCCCTTTCTGCAGCTAATTTCTTCTCTTCCCTTTCTGCAGCTAATCTTTTGTCTTCTCTTTCTGCCTCCAATTTCTTAGCCTCAGCCTCAATCTGCAACCTCTTAGTCTCAGCCTCAGCTTGCAACCTCTTAGTCTCAGCCTCTAACTTTCTTTCGGCCTCTTTTTCTAATCTTCTTTCTTCGCGTTCAATAAATTTGTCACATTCCGTAGTGACATAGGCAACCATAACTTGCCCATCTAATCCTAACTCTTTTGCAGTCTGTACAGCAGCAGATCGAAACTTGGCCAGGTCCGCCATTGTCTATCAGGTAAATTTCTACAATGTCTAACCAACAATTTAATCTCTAAATATATCTAATGGACAACACAGGCACCGTGAGCTCAACCTTATTTAATTCCACCCAAGGATACCTTTTAATTCTTATATTCCCTGAAGTGAATTACCCCCAATATTTTTAATAGGGAAAGATTCAAAATCCCAAGAGCGAGACCCCAATATATGTGGTGAAGTGGGATGTTATAAATATTTATAGGGGACTTAGTGTACTGACTGAGATCAGCTGTGAAGGTATCTATATCTAATAAGTGTAGTGTATTATAGATAACCTTACTTGCTGCCACATATATATATATCTCAGTCAGAATTATTCTGGAATAGTGTGATGACTACGTTGTATGTCTAGGGTATGTGTATGATGAAGTGTAAGTCACAACAACAACAGACGGATAAACAATTTAATTTATTCCACCACACTTGACAACACTGTGACACTCACATACATATAACACTCTAAAGGATAACTTAAAGGAGTCACTGATAACTTTTCAAATAACAATATGTATTCATTGCTGTTATGAATGAATATGTGTCCTGATTCAATTACAAAGGGAACCAGGAATCACAATCAATTTTACTTACAAATTATATGTACAGAATTTATCAATATGAATATTGTAATGACATATATTATTAAAAGTATCCTATGTGTGTCAGTTGTGTAGTAGTAATATGAGGTAATACTGGTTTTGTTTTGTTCAAGCTCTGTTGGTATTTGTCATCATGACTTCAATAGTTTGTCTTTTGGGACTAGTATTGGAGATGTTCTCAGTTCCTGATATTAAGACAATTAAATTCCCCTCTGAATGTTATTTTTACAAAGTCATTTCAAGATGAGGGGACATAATGTTGAGCTCAGCTGGCCAAATCAGCTTATCTTGCGTGATGGCGGCAGGAAAGGACTCCTCTGCTCGAATTCTCCCCTGGGCTCTGGAGACACCTCACTGATAGCTAAAAAGACCAAGGAGTATGCTGTCCGACTCTGGATTCAGCAAAGCTCTGACCAGGTGCTGCTCAATACCATCAAGACCACGGTCCCTGAAATCAAGAAGGATGTACCTTCTACTTCATAACTAACTTATACTCTCTCTTTTTACACTGATCACAATACATCACAAACATTGAGTTCAGAGCGTTAGGCCAACTGTCAGCTTCATCTGAAATACTTTATACCAGTATTTACCTCCTTAATGGTTACCACGCCTCTGCACTTCCAGCATTATTTCTGTCTAATCAATAATCTAGGTGTCAGTGTACTGTTTGGCCATTCCATGCAGTTTTACTTTCCTCCGACACCTTCTGTTCAGGCGGGAGCATTATAGGTTTTACAGCATGTTTGCTACTGAACTACACATATATACAGGCATAAATTAACAATTCACATTCAATTTTCATTAAAAGATACTGAATGGTTTAAGCTTACCACAATTCATGGAAACAAACACAGATACGTTGATTAGCAATGAATTCTGGCACAAAATACTGGCACAAATTCCCATCTGCTTATGTTCCAGGCTTTTATTTAACACAAATATGAGCTGGCTTCAACGCACTGTTGCTTTATCAAGCTTATTTGCACTAGTGGTCTCGAACTAACGCTTCTAAGTGAGTATATCAGCGAGTCTGGCCAATCGAGCCACGTTTCGACAAGGGTTTGAAAAAATTTTAACTTCCTACGTCTCCCCTAACAACCAGGATAGCATTTATAGCCCGACCAATCGTGGTTAGTCTTTCATTTGTTGCGCTCCAATCAATTTGGAGTTTACATGGTAGGCTATTTCTGTAACGTAAGGTTTTTTTCAAACACGTTATAAAAAAAATTTTATGAGCAGAAATGATTTTATGTTGTCAGGCATCCCCACTATTTTATTTTGGTTATAATTTATTAATTCCTGGACTATTTGCGTAACGTTTTACATATTCTTTGTCAGCAAGCCCTAAGGAACCCAAATATCCAAATTTAAAAGAGCTACGTGGCTGCGTTCAAAATATGCAATTCCTTCTACCTCCTGTTTCGAAGATGTGCTGTCTGGGTACTGTAATGTTTTCAAACGTAAACCCATATAATGTTATCTTTCCTAATAAGCGTTTTTTTGTGATTTTAAAACCTAACTCTGGGAAGGGTAGTGAATTTATCACTGTCCGTCTGAAAAAAAGTTAGTGCATGTAGTCTTACACGCGTGATGGCAGCATTTGTGTATCGCGCGACGTGTGTTTAGTGTTCGGCTTTCTGCCTCTCCCTTCTCGCTATCCTTTAGTCCATCTGTCTTTTGTTTTTGGTAACATAGTGTAGAAAAAGACATGAATGGAATTTAAAATTTAGGTCAACTTGCATATTTCAAGGTTTTTCTTAGAAAGGCAGCACATTTTATTGTGTGTTTGGGAAACGCGTGTATGTTGCAGAAGGCCTTTAATATCAACGTGAAAGCGTTACCATTTGCCGACGAAGTAGAAAAGAAGGGGGATTTCGAGTACTGTCATTGTGACAGCACTGTTCTTTACCATTCTTCTTCCTTTATTTATTAGATTTATTTGTTAGGCTTTATATTTACTTGATAATTTATATATGTGGATTAGAATATTCCACGACAGTCCCCTTGTAGGAAGCGTGCACCAAGCACCCACATGCCCTTGTAGAAGTGGTTTCTGTAGCAATGTGTGTTAAGTTATGAAGTGGCCAGCTTCATGCACCACATATTAGTGGCCTTCTACGACATGCCTGAGACAGCAGAAGTCTTATTCTGTCTTTATCTGATATGAGACACACCCCCCCCTCCCCCGGGAACTACAAAAGGAGCGTATATGTACGTGTGTGTGTTTATGTATGTACGTAAGTGTGAATGTATGCAAGAGTGTGTGTGTGTGTGTGTAGCTGTATAAGCTCAGATAATGTACGTATAGTTTATATAATGTATTCGATATACTGTACATACATGTTGTATATGCGAACCCGCGTATCTGATTGTTGGCTGTCTTCTCTACTGTCTCCCATATCTAAACCAAAAAAAAAATTAAGACAAAGAACCTGACTCAGAACATCATTTCTCAGACCACAGAACAGTAAAGTCTTTAACATATATTTGTGCGCGTGTTCATAATCATATAGTTTTGTTACGTGTTTATTCTTCTTCTTTGATCCTTAGCCGCCGACCGTCAAAGCAGTCAGTGGCCATTACGCCTGGTGGCGTCTTGTAGGGCAACAACAAATTGATTCCACTATGCTCGGTCGGCGGCCATCCTTCGTACAGTGTCCCAACTCTGGTTCATTCTTTGCATCTCAGCCTCCACAGTCCTCCGCCAAGTTGTTTTTGGTCAGCCTCTCTTTCGTTTTCCTTCAGGGGTCCATAGCATAGCTGTTCTTGTGATGGCATCGGGGTCTCTTCTGAGGACATGGCCAACCCAGCTCCAGCGTCTGCCAGCTATGATTGTGTGCATGTCCTCTTGCTTGCTCCGAGTAAGCAAATCTTGGTTGGTGATGATATTCGGCCAAAAGATTCGGAGAATTTTTCTTAGGCATGTTGTATGAAAAGAGGACAATTTCGACATTTCCTTCTCTGTAACTCTCCAGCTCTCCGCGCCATAGAGAAGCACAGAAAGCACACAGCTCTGATATAATCCTAATTTTGTGCTTGTGCTGTACTGAGAGGACTTCCAGATGTTGTTTAGACTAAAAAAGGCTGTTCTTGCTTTATTCATTCTGATGTTGATGTCTTTGCTTGCTCCGCTTACGTGTTTATATATTCTCCATAATGTTCCCGGGGAAGGTTTGATGAGTCTGTGCGTAAAAAAAAAGGGGGGGGGGGGGGGTAAGAAGACACAGAAAGTCCATGTATATAACCAGGCTTGTAGTAAGGAGCGTCTAAGGAAGGGTTATTCTTGGGATGATATCAACCTCATCATGAAAAAACACAGTGCTACAGAAACCACAGCTGGCAAGGGCATGGGATGATAACTGTACAGTTCTGGATGTTGGCTGTAGATGAGAGCTGTCAAGTAATTCAACTTCTCACTAGACCTGTCCTATGCTCCAGGGTGTCTCCTCACTAGACCTGTCCTATGCTCCAGGGTGTCTCCTCACTAGACCTGTCCTATGCTCCAGGGTGTCTCCTCACTAGACCTGTCCTATGCTCCAGGGTGTCTCCTCACTAGACCTGTCCTATGCTTCAGGGTGTCTCCTCACTAGACCTGTCCTATGCTCCAGGGGTGTCTCTGTTAATAAGTGATGTGAATGCAGCTCTTTAATTAACTCACTACCAGTTTAAATGTTAATATTCTTTGAATTACACAAACAAGAACACAAATATGAAGTTATAACTGTAGTAAATTTAATAACGGCAATTTATAAAACCAAATCAGTACACTTTAATAATTAATATATGCATATTCAACAAAAACTCCGCCAATGCCGGTCCCAAGCCCGGATGAAAAAGGAGGAGGGCGGCCTGCATGGAGGCCGTAAGGAGGCAGCCCCTCCACCATGCAAAGGCACAACAGGCCAATCACCTGTTTGCTTTAAATCACGATTACTAGCAACACAAGAGAGAAAACTGGACTGATTCTAAAGGCGACGAACTGGAACGGACTACGGACTACGACTTATGGAACTTGGAACACAAGAAGTATAAATGGGAAGGAAGAGGAGCTAGTGGAAGAGATGAGGAAAGCAAAACTAGAAATCCTGGCTATAACGGAAACAAAGAAAAAAGGACAAGGAGTCATGGATCTCGATGGCAACACGCTGCTCTACAGTGGTGTACCCATGTCTGAAAGAGCTAAAGGGGGCGTGGGTTGCATTGTGGCCCAAAATCAAAAAGATAGTATCAAGGGATGGAACTTTGTCTCAGAGCGCATTATGGTTGTTAAACTAAAAGAAGGAGAAACCATAGTCAACCTGGTCATAGTGTATGGGCCAAATGAGGATGAGAGAGCAGAGGTCAAGGAGGAATTCTTCGAGCTGCTTCAAAGGACAGTGGATGACTGCCTAGATGAAGTTATCATGCTCGGAGATTTTAATGCCAGAGTTGGAAATGACCAGGCTAGATGGGGTGGAGTTATCGGAAGATATGGAGAAGATACTCTCAATGACAATGGAAAGCGACTCCTTAGATTCTGCAGTAAGCAGAATCTGATCATTACAAACACAAAGTTCCCCCATAAGCGCATACATGCATACACTAGATGTGAACCAACAAAGAATGAGAAGTCAGTGATCGACTATGCCATTGTTCGGAGAAGCTCATTCAAATATGTCCGAGATGCTAGAGTCTGGAGGGGGCCAGAGATTGGAAGTGATCACTACCTGCTAACAATCAAAAGAACAACTGAAAGAGTTGCTCAGCCTAGGAACTGTCCAACATCACGCAAGAAACCAAGTAAACGAGCAGGAGAAATGAGCATTAGGACCTACAAGCTGAGAGAGCCAGAAATTAAGACCAGATATCAGGGGCTTATTGCTGCAGCGGTGAGCAACACAGAAGAACGACCTGATGACTTGGAAACCCTCTGGATTAAATTCAAGGATATCATAAAGACAGCTGCTGCAGAAGCATGCGGTGAAGTCCGACTTGGTAACAAGAGAAAGAGGACACCTTGGTGGACAGAGGAAGTCAAAGAGAAAATAAGAGAGAAGAAAATGGCATGGAAACAATACTTAGGAGCTAAAAACACAACAGGACAAATGGAAAAATATAGAGAATATGTGACACTCAGAACAGAAGCAAAGAACAAAGTGCTAGCAGCAAAACAGAAGTCCTGGGAAGAATTTGGAGAAAAGCTAGAAAAAGATGCGCAAGAAAACCAGAAATTGTTCTATAAGACCCTAAAGAACATGAGGAAGGAAAAACAATGCCCTCTCAAATTTATAAAGGACAAGCAAGGCAAATTGCTTACTGCCCCGAAGGAAGTAATGGGAAGATGGAAAGAATATTTCTCAGAACTCCTGGATGGTGAGCATGGTGAAGCATCAGAAATGATAAACACTAGCACAGAAGAGAAAACCAATGATGGTGAAGATGACATAAAGATGGAAGAACTGAAGGCAGCACTGGAGAAAATCAAGATGGGCAAAGCAGCAGGGCATGATGGTATAACACCAGAAATGGTTAAGTTCATGGGAGCATCAGGCGACCTATTACTCTTAAGGGTTTTACAGGCAGCGTGGTACAACAAGACCATACCAAAGGATTGGGAGATTGCCATCGTGACACCAATTTTCAAAAAGGGTGACAGTCGACAGTGTGGAGACCATGGGGGCATATCCCTTCTCAGTGTCCCTGGTAAGATCTACTCTAGAATCCTAGAGCAGAGACTCCGACGCCTAGCTGAGCCACAATTGGATGGGGTCCGGTGCGGATTCCGGGCGGACCGAGGTGCTCAAGACCTGGTCTTCACACTCAGACAGCTGAGTGAAAAGGCCCTTGAGTATGGGAGTGAGATGCATCTTTGTTTCATAGATCTGGAAAAGGCGTTTGACAGGGTCCCCTGGAGCAAACTTTGGGACTGTTTGGCAAGGAAGTATATTCCAGCACCTCTGATTCATGCTATACAGAGCTTCTACAAGTCTTGCAGAAATTATGTGAGGACAGCAAACCATAAGTCGGAAGAGTTCAGGACCACCACTGGTGTGGGACAGGGTGATGTCCTATCACCTTACCTCTTCATACTCCTTATGGACGATGTCATCAGGGCATGTAGGGAGAGAACAAGAGGGTATTCAGTGGGGTACTGGAAGATGGGACAGGTCTATATTTCGGAGCTGGCATTTGCTGATGATGTTGCCCTGATTGCTAAATCAGAGGCACATCTCCAATCCAACCTGCAAGTCTGGAAGGAAGAGCTGGAGAAGAGAGGGATGGTCATAAGCAGCTCTAAAACAAAATCCATGGTGATATCACGAGAAGAAAGAAAACATCAGATTAAGCTGGGAGAACAGGTCCTGGAGCAGGTCGACCACTTTAAATACCTCGGAGCTATTATAGACCGAAAGGGAGGCATCAAAGAAGAGTTGGCCACTCGAAAAGCAGCAGCTGGGAGACTTTTTCAGGCCATAAATCGAGGATTCCTCAGCAAGAGAGAGGTTTGTAAGAAAACGAAGATGGCTGTATACCGCTCCACCTATGTCCCAGTCTTGACATACGGATGCGAGTCATGGGCAATGACTACAACCAATAAAAGCCAGATCCAAACCTCAGAAATGAGGTATCTGAGGAAGGTGGTTGAAGTAACAAGAAGAGACATGGTACGTAACCAGACGATACGTCAAGGCTTTAAATCCTACCCCCTGCAGACCCAAGTAGAACAGTCCCAATTAAGATGGTTTGGCCATGTCTGCAGAATGGGAGAAGATCGGATACCACGACAAGCATGGGAAACAAAGAGCCAAGGATCCAGACCCGAGGACGACCCAGAGTCCGCTGGGAGGACAACATTAGACAATCTTTGAAGGATCGAGGACTAGAATGGAACCAGGCCAGGAGGAAGACAGCCGATAGGATAGTCTGGCGCTCTCTCTTCCAAACCTCTACACCTCACGGTAGAAGGGGAACGACTAAGTAAGTAAGTAAGTAATATCTAATGACGGTCGCCTGCAATGAAATGACCACAGTAGTGATAGTACCGTCTGTAATACATGTAACAGAAACAACACACTATAATTAAAAACCTGTCAATTTTGACATGTTATTGCTAAGTTCAATACCGTAATACCTGCCGTAAATACGTCGGTCGGTCAGTCACATTTTGCACACCGTATTTTGTGCACTTTTTCTATTTTCGAGAGAGTACATTAACTTTCAACCACAGCTAAGGGGGCGCAACTGTGGTTGAAAGTTAGACAGTAATTGTATTGTTTCCCTTATATGTACTCTCCCGAAAAAAGAAAAGTGCGCAAATGAAGTTGTGCATGAACAGTTTGATTATGGAAAGAAGCCAACAACACGATTGATAAACAGTACATGAACTGAAGACAGGAAAGTGCGGAAATGCAGATTAATCAACAGTCAAGATACTCTGTCCAGTTTCATTCGGGAAACGGATTTGACTGATCATTTTCTTAAAAATAACCTTAAAATGTAAGTTTTTGATTGTTGTTCTGATACCTTAAACTACATTACAGTGTAGGCCCTATTTTTTCTGAGGCACCTATTTTGAGATTGCCGAATCCTCATATTAGTCGACTACTTACACCTACGGAAACCAAGTATCCCATTCTTGAGAATGAAAAAGGAAGTTGAGGATTAGACAGAATTTTAATTTAAAGTATTGCAGACTTATTATTATAGATCAAAATGAGACGGGTTATTGCTAGTATATATATATATATATATATATATATATATAGATATATATATATATATATATATATATATATATATATATATATATATATATATATATATATATATATATATAATTCTGTAGCTGGCTGCTGGTTTGACTTTCCTTGTGTTCACAGTGCTACTGAACGTTATCCCCTGACATGAAGTCTCAATACTTCTGCCAACCGTGCGGGGTTGCTTCTTGAATCGTATGCTGCAAGTGTGACACTTTTGTTCAGTATATATTCAGAACTCTCAGACACAATTTCCTTCCAGTGGCAGGTAAATTACAACCGTGGCTTGAACAACAAATTTTCAGTAAGTCAGCCTGTCCTCTTCTCAGCAGCAGAATCTTGGTTTGACTTTGGAAAGTGTAGAATTGTTGTTTGTTTGTTGTTTTGATGAGTTGATGGGTGAAGAGCGGGCACTTAACAGCTGACCATTATTGCCTCTTCTCGTTCCATCTTGGTCTACCCTGTTCATCCTGAAACTTGGTTATAATTGGGGTATTTAGTGTCATTTTATTTACTAATTTTGTATTCAATTTAAATAACTATTGTCTTTTGCAGTTGCTGATTTTTATTTATATTAGTATTTGTAAATTTTATTTTCTCTTTTGTATTGTTTATAGATAACTATTGTCCTTTACTCTTGGTTTTAATTTGTATTAGTTCTTTTTGAGTTGTTGCCCTTTTTTTAATACCTCGTTGTCTTTCCTTGTCCTATGAGTAGTTAGTTTTTTGTTAATGCTTTGTTAGTTCTCGCTGCTTAATTTCTATTTAGTTGAATGTTTTTCCTGAAGTGCTAACCTTATATGTTTTCCTTTGTTTTATGTATATATCTTTTAAGTATTGATTGGGCATCTCTTGGGGCATCTATACTTAAAACCTTTTCACCTGTTAAGTCTATATTGTGATTTCTATAGTAAGTTTTTAATTCAAGCCTTTGTTGTTCATACTTTTTACAGTGGATCAGGTAGTGGTCTATGTCATTCTCTTCCTGACATTCTTGGCAGTGTGGTTCTCCTATCATAAAGTATGCTGCACCGAGACGGAGACGCCACAGTTTTTTGTTTGATGGTATCTTTAATTCTTCTCTGACCTGGCACGTCCTAGTTGGTTCTTTCAGCAGTTTGAACGCGTGTCTGCCTTTTCTACTTTTCTTCCATGTTGTCTTCCATTCCTCGTTTATAGTTATCTTCACTTGGCTCTTGATCTCCGACCTTCCCAGTCCTGCTCTTATATTGTTTTTACTTGTTCTTCCATTCTTGGCGTTCTGGTATGCCAACTCGTTACCAGCAATACCTATGTGTGCTGGAACCCACACTAGCCTCACACTACATCCTCTGTTCCCTAGTGATGTATTAATTGCTAGAATTTCTTCCTTTATGTCTGGCCGGCTACATTTACCTGGGTGTTCTAGTGCTTGTAGTGATGATAGTGAGTCTGTAAATATCGTAACAGCTTCTGGTGGGTTATCTTCGATTATTTCTAAACTTTTTAGAATTGCTACCATCTCTGCGGTAAAAATCGAAGCCCCTTCAGTTACACTGTAGCTCTTTTTTATTCCCCATTGTGGTATTACAACTCCGGCACCTAGTTGCCCATAAGTGCCGCTGGTTAAGAAAAAAAGAAAAAAAAAAAAAAAAAAAAAAAAAAAAAAAAAAAAAAAAAAAAAAAAAAAAAAAAAAAAATCCATCAGTGTAGACGGCCAGACTTTGTTTAGTTAGTTGATCTATGAACTTTCTACTTATCATTTTGGCTTCCTTATCTTCTATGTTTTGTTTGATCTTTTCAGTAAGTGAGTAGTCTATGATTGGTGTTTTTAGTTCCCAGGGTGGTATTTTGCTTCTGTATTTATTACTATTTTCAATTGTGTTTGATAGTTCTTTGAACTGCGTTAGGTCTTCTATAGTTCTCCACCCTGTTGGATATCTATCTTTATTTAAGGGGACGTCCCATACACTTGGTTGGTGTTTGACAAATGCTTTATGTGCTGGGTGGGTCACTTCTTGTGCTATTTTACTCCAATAATTTAATTTTAGTTCTTTCTGTCTTAGACCAAGGGGAGGTATGCCAAGAGCTACTTCTAGAGCTTCTACTGGTATCGATATAAATGCACCTGTGATGGTTCTCATGGCTGCATTTTGAATCCTGTCCAGTTTTGCTTTGTTAGAAGCTGCAGCTGAGTCATAGACTATGCTGGCATAATCCAGTTTCCCCCTGATGAAAGACTTGTAGAACATAAGCATTATTTTATTGCTGGCCCCCCCATCCATTACCTTTTACAATCCTTAGTATATTTAGGGGTCCCCTACAGCTTTCTACTAAATTGTCTATATGTTTATTATAATTTAGTTGTTTATCTAAAGTTATGCCCAGAAATCTTGTTGTTGAGGAGGTACATATTTTCTGTCCTTTAATGTTTATATTGATTTTGTTATTTTTTTTTAAATTTCCTTTGCTGAAAATCATACCTACTGTTTTGTTTACATTAATTTGGAAGCCCCAACTTTTCATCCACTCTGAAACTTTGTCTATTTGATTTTGAAGTTTTTGGTAAACATGGTCCAAGTTTTTTCCAGATCGCCAAATGGCACAGTCATCTGCAAATTGTGATACTGCATTCTTTATGTCATTAAATTCATCTGCTAAATCACTTACAGCTGTAGTGAAAATTGAAGGTGAAATCACTGATCCCTGAGGAATCCCATACTGTTGTTCATATATTTCTGACCTATCATTATTCACCTGTACAGCAAAATACCTGTCCTGTAAAAAGTTTTCTAGATACCTATAGGTTTTACCAGTAATGCCAATCTTTTTCATTTTGTAAAGAGCTCCATCTCGCCAGCATTCATCATGTGCTCTAGCTGCATCTAGAAAGACTGCCACTGTTTTCTCTTTCCTCTTGAACCCTTGCTTTACATCATGTTCTAATCTTACAAGCTGGTCTACTGTACTTCTGTCTGCTCTAAACCCTGACTGGTTTGGGCTATATAACTGATTTTTTTCCAGGTAGAATTTAACTCTTTTATTCACAACAGTTTCCAGTATTTTACCTAGTTGTGATGTTAAGGAGATAGGCCTATATGAACTTACATCATGGGCTTCCTTATTGGGTTTTAGGATGGGTACTATCATAGCTACTTTCCATGCTTTTGGTATCTTTCCTAAGCTCCAGATTTTGTTATAGAGGGAAGTTATTTTGTTTATAGTTTTTTTTTTTGGATACTTTCTTAAGGATTTCATAACTAAGTATATCATGCCCTGAGGCAGTGTTATATTTCTCATTTATTGCACTAGTTACTTCTTAAATAATTACATAACATCATAGGTAGGTTTTAAAGTTAATTTTGTCCTGTTTAGTACTCCTCTTATGATACGCATCTGTATTTTAGGCCCAACGTTATTGTACTGTTATTAATGTTGGGATTCTGAGTGTTTCTTTTGGTCTTTTTTTTATTTTCTTATTTAGGTAACAATTTAGGATACCTGTAGTGGTAAATGTTGTTTTGCATTCTAGGGAATGAGAGATAATGACCATCGGGCCTTATGTTAGTCGGGACCTGCGTGCCTAATTCTAAAAACCCTTTATTTGTCGATTAGTTTGATCGTTCTTTCCAACTGATCTTCATATTTTCTAGACATTTCTTCTCGAATGTATTCTATCTATGTTCTCCAATGATTTGTCTATCTTTCCAACTCTCACATCTATGTTATCTGATCTATCATTTGAATCTAAACTATTAAGGTCGAGCCTTTTTATTTTTATTTATTTTATTTTTACGATCAGTGATTTTATTATTACTCTTTTTTAACCCTCCTTCCAAAAACGTACTTTAATTATGATGATTATTGCCAACGTAATCTTACTTTTATACTGATACTCTGGTGTATCTTTTATTATGCTTATAGTAAATGTACTAGGATCGAAATATATAGTATTATGATGTTTTTCTTTCAGAGAGAGGAAGGGCAGAAATGTTTCACCTCCATCTTGCCCAAGGGTAGATAACTCATTTGAAAATAAAGTTCGTTCGTTCGTTCGTTCCTCTGTTATATCAGCATCTAAATAGTTTGTTTCATCTATCTGATCTGGTAGTTCTTTTGAAAACTGTATCCTAAGTCTTTCTCTTCTGTCATTTTCTTCCTGACCAAGACTACTTTTTGCACTGACTTTATAGAAATACTCAGCTAGGGCATTAGCTTTTTCTTTATCTGTTTCTGCTCTCTTTTGTCGTAGATTTTGGATAGGAGAATTAAGACTTGGGTTAGGTCCCTTCTGAATAGCTTAGAATGAGTGATAGATACAGTGAGAGCTGGAGAAAAGCAATAGAATTTCCACACGTGAGATGATAGAATGTGATATAGAGGCTGTCTTTGAGAATCGAGATAGTCTTCTCTCTCTCACCTATCATCTACGACCGCTTTTAAAGTGTCTGACAGTCTAAACCACAGATATATATTACATAAATCTCTATCTACTCACGGGCACGCACATACACGTGACGACAGGTAAACACACCGACGTGGGAAAACTATAACAATGATATACAGATAATTGGGATCGAGCTGACCAACGCACTGATTTTTTTGTTCAAGAGAGATATTTTAATTATCATATCAAAATTTCTCACAACACCAAAAATTACATCAAGGAAAAAAACATATACAAATAGTCATAAAATTTAAGAAAATGCTACAAGGATGATAGCCCCGTTATGATCTTAGCTCTAGGTTTAGCCCACAGCCCCGTTAAGAGAACAGATGATGGCCCAAAGAGTTATAGATACGTAGGGTTTAGGCTAAGAGTTTTTCTTCTTTTCTCGTAAATGTATGTACAGAGTTGAATAATCTGATTTAGCCTAAGAAGTAAAGAAACTCTAGCAAATAGTAACAAATTCTGCAGGTTAAACAAAAAGAATTAAGACAGTAAATGGATGACAATATACAACTGTAAAATAACACTCTGATCTGCGTACACTCATTCATTCAGCCATGGCCATGGGTACACAGTTATACTCACAACTTTGCTCGCTGCCTCTGGGAACATAATAATTCTAGGACCTTCACACAGACCCGAAAATGCAGTCATTGACCAAGAAATCCCCAGTTCCAAAAGACGTACTAAACTCTCAGGGAACGATTCCTTGGGTGTTCTAATTTTTCGAATGTCTGATTAAGTCACATAAAATATTGTCCAGGCACAAAAGTTAGCAGAGCACAATGTCATTTAGCTTTGGTTTCTAGAATTTAAGGAATGTCAGATCGGTGTCTACTTTCAGGAAGTTACTATATTTGGTCACCACAGTACTAGTCAAAACTCTGTCGGAATGTTTCTGATCTTTGCTTGCCACAATGGGCTGAATTGTACTGAAGAGTTATTCTGGAAGAATTAATTCTGGCGCGAAGGCCTCTTACTTCATTTAACTGTTACAGTTCAGGTAATGAAAGTGATTTGTTTCTTCCCAAATAATGTTCACGTACTAGAACGCTGGTAAAGTTGGGTACCACCGTTTCACTATATAAAAGAAAGAACACATATCAAATAATTTACATATATGTACTCAATATAACTTACATTTTAATAGCAAGCCTACAGCTTGACTTATATTTAAAAACTTCCCGTAAAATAAGTTATATTAAATAAATCGAACATCATGAATTAGAAAATACATACGTATTTCGTCAACACTCAATGATGTATCTAGCGTTATAAGTTTAGTTTTTAAAATATATTCTCTCGTCTGATTATTTAGAAGTTAAATTAAATTTCTTTATTAGCCGACTGAATTTAAGCAAGAAATATAATTTCTGTTTTCCACTGAAACGCGTCACTAGAAAATAATACAGACTATATAGATTAAGCCCTCTGTTCAAAAGAACTAGTTTAAATAACACTTAATCACTTCACAAAATTCTAGAGAACTACTATATAATATTTACCTCAAAACACAGCACTACAGGATATCGCACAATTAAGAATTTTTACGCTCATATTTATGGAAGTCTAGAAGTTCGACAAATTGTCGCAACAAACTAAGAAACTTCGCTTATACAGCTCTACTCTTCGCGAACCACCTGTCTACTGCGATTTATTGAGAAGAATGAAAATAAAGTTTCAAACTAGGTTAATATTTTAAAATCGGACAAAGGATGAACTATTTCCCCCGCCCCGATCTCTCCCCCTTCTCATAACAGCTACGTTACACTTAGAAGCATGTCGTAACTGTCACCGGTGCGATTTCGCACCTTCGTTAACAAACTGAACCGAGATGTACGCGTGTCAGCTTCAAATCCCAGACAGCCTGTCTGCGGTGCGGAACGATTTTTCACGCCACGCCAGGTTTTTCTAACGAAAACCTCATGCGTTTCTGCAAACTGTAGACAGCTGTCTCGTTCCTGCACTGTGAGGATGCCGGGTTTGACACCTCACGCGAGTGTCAGGTGAAAAATGGTAGACCAAAAGTCTGCTCTAGTCTGGGTATGAAACATAATCACACCTTTCGTCTACTGACATCTATGTAATCGAGTTTCCGTCAGCATGAGAAAGAAAGACGGTAAACTATCGAATGGGAAAAGAAAATATTATTCGCAAGCTAACGAATGCGAAAAAATTATATATAAGAAAAAGGGTAAAGAGTGACAGAAAAAATTAGAGGACCCGAGTGGAAGAAAGAGGAAGATGCAGACAATTTATAGAACATAACTCCCTATGTGACATCTTTGGTAGTTTGATTGTTGGCATTATTGTTTTCTTATTGTTTCCTTTGATTGCCTTAAGCTTTTTTCCATACTTCTTTAATTTGGGTGCTAGGTTTAAGTGACTGACAGAACTCCTTCCAGTTAGTTTCTTTGGCTTTAAATATTATTCTGTTAGATTCATTCCTAATATGTTTATACTCATTATAGTTTTCTTCTGTTCTGTTATTTCTATATTTTTGTAAGGCCCTTTTTTTCTCTCATGAATTTCTGCACAGCTTTTATTCCACCAGGCAACGTTCTTTATTCCACTGAGTTTTTCTTTTCTTATTAATGTTATTGTTGTTATTTATTGGTTTAAGGTGCTGTGGTATATTTTTATTTGGTATATATTTTATTGCTATTTTCAGAATTTCATTGGTCAGTGTTTCTGCCCACAAGTCAGTATCATCTGTTTCCATGTCTTTATATTCCATCACCTCCAGGTCTGATTGGAAGGCTTCCCAGTTTGCTTTTTTATAGTTGAAAGTCGGTTTCTCTGGTTCTGGGTTTGGAATGACTTTTTCATTGTTATTACAAAATGATCTGGTTTTCTCTGGTAACACTTCCCAATTTACATTCGCTAGGTTGTTAGTTGCTATACTTTTTTTTTTTTTTTTTTTGTTTTTTTTTTTTTTTTTTTTCGTACGCCCGCTAATACTCGAGGCGAAATCTCAGGTTATTATTAATGTCTAACCTGACATTGATTTTACGTGAGTATCCCTTTTCTTGTACAGAAACAGGTGTCCCTCGCCATTCAGGCAGATACTCTCCGATTTCGGAGGTACCCATTAGAGCTGGGTCGGCTCAGGAGCCGCCAATCCCTGGTCGACGACACTTCGCCAGGTCTTTAATTCCGCAATTAGGTTGAAAAATCCTAGTTTGCTATCACCCGGTGTTGTAACCACTACGCTAGCGCGGCTCCTAGTTGCTATACTTATGTCTATTGCTGAGTCTGCCCTATTAGCTTGTGGATTAATTCTAGTTGCAGTTCCATCATTTAGTATTAGTAGTTCATTGTTTTCTATGAAGTCAGGTAGGCGTTTTCCTGCATTATCTGCATGTTGTCCACCCCAAGCATAATGATGGGAATTAAAATCGCCTACTATGATTGTTTTGGGGCCTAGTCTGTTGCTTATGGCTAGTATTTCTTCCTCTTTAATTGTGCCATCTTTAGCATATAAATTTAGGATTGTTAGATTGTTTGGTTCTGCTGCTATAGTGACCTGGATACCTTCTATGTTGGTTGTATCAAATACTTCCCAGTCTATAATTTTTAATGTTTCGCTAACTAAGACTGCGACATCCCCTCCTCTACCTTCTTTCCTATCGTGCCTAAGTATCTTAAAGCCCTTATAACTATATCTACTATTTGGGTTTAAATAGGTCTCTTGAAGAGCATATATAGCGGTAGTTCCTCCTGTCTCTGCAAGTAGGGGTGCCAAATTCTTTTCGATGCCCCTACAATTCCACTGTATAATTATATATCCTTTCTTATCCATTGTTTATATTAACTAGTATCCCTTTTGTTTTGTGTTAGAACTATTAGTTTGCTTCTTAGTTTGTATTGGCCCTATCCGTTGCTTGAGGCATAAGGCCTATTCTGCGTGGTGATTCCTTAATGTAATTAAAGACTTTTTTCAATACTTGGGTTTGTGACGATTCTTCTGTTTGTTCCTCTATCATAACTCTCTCTAAGTGCTTGACAGTTTTTGTTACCCATTCTTTCCATTTAGCTTCTTGCTTTTGTTTGCCACTTTCCTTTTCTAATGCTTCTCTGTCTATGTTAATCTCCTGTCTCTGATTTTCTATCCTTTTTAGTGTAATTTCATTATCCTCTTTCAGTTCAGATAGTTTAACTAGCATCATTTCATTTTCTTCTTTCAGTGCTGACAATTTAACTACATTCTGGGCAATTTGGTGTTGTATGGCTTTCATTTCTTGTAGCATTGCCTCTGCACTTCTCAGTGCATTCGTATCTTCCGAGGATGTAGTTGAATCATTCGACTGGTGTTTTGGTACTGTTTTATTACTTTCTAACTGGTTCTTACTTTCTAAGTGTAGAATTGTGTCCGAGCCTAGCTTATATACAGTTCTCCAGTCAATATGACTTGATTGAGCTTGTATCTGATTGGATCTCCATCTTTCATTCCGATTGGTTTAGTCTATGTTGGGTTGGATCTCCCTCTCTCAGTCCAATTAGTTTCTCCCTTTCACTATCTCTGCGTTTGATAGGCTCTCATTTGGCAATTTTGGTTGATTGCCTCCCTTTTCAACTCAGCATAATTAGGTAATTCCGCCGTTGTGAACTCACATATAGAATTATGTTGCGATTTATCATAAAGATACTAAATTACGGGGGGTGGATATAAAAAAAAAAATCGAACTTTCAATATAAATTACAGGGCAATTTCAAGACTGGTTTGCGCGTTTCGCCACAACCTCAAATGTCAAAGCATCCTATTGTTTGACTGTGAAGCACGGTGAACAACAAAAATGACAGCCATGAAGATACATGCTTGCATAAATTAGTTAAAAATCGTTTTATTTCTTTCTATTGCTATTACATACTGATAAAACCACATAATCTCTTGATACAACTGCCATCGATGATAATGATGATAATACAAGATCGTGCAAAATCTGCAAATATTCTTCCATTTGTAAAAAAAAAAACAACACTTGGGTACGCAATCTGCAGATATTCAGTGACGCACTCATGCAAAATATAATGTGATTGGACGATTTCTGCGTTCTTCATTTTCTGCGTCCTTCTATATAGCATCCCGACGCCTGGACATATAATTGTATGGCTCTACACCAGCACTTCATGCGTCTGCTGAAAAGACATCTATTGTAGAACGACAATTTGGCAAGTCATCATATCGTCTGCGTAGCGTATCTTGCTGCCCGAGACAAATGAGAAAATGGTCCGGGGCATTATATCGAGATAAATAGATGAGGAAAATTCTGGGAGAGATGGCTGAATGTTAGAATATTTGCTTATTAAACTTTGGCATCGTTTAGGGCTGTTAATGAAAGCGCTGGTCCGAATTGATTCAAAGTGTAAATTTGTGATCTAATGGCCAGGGAGAAAGAAACAGCTGAAGCAAACGTTGAAGCGTGGATTGATGTTAGAGAAAAAAAAATAAAAAAATAAAAATTATAACGTAGAGTAAATCTGGATCCAGAATGGCAAGTCAAGAAGTCACGTGTTGTCTTATATGTTTGGCTCTCACACTAAGCCATTCTTTTATATTATTTGATTGTTTTGTCATTTTAGTTTATATTCCATTTGTGTAGTTTGTTAGATTCTTTGCTTGGCTGATTGTGTCTTTTTTGTTTATGGCCTTATTTAATGTTACTTTTTCCTAATGATACCCGTGTTCATTCACCCCTTCCCCTTCACCTTTCTGTGTCGTTCATCTTATGTTTTTTTTAAATCCTTAGCCACCGGCTGCCAAAGCAGTCAGTGACCATCACGCCTGGTGGCGTCTTATAGGGCAGCAACCAACTTCTTCCACTTTGTTCTGTCGGCGGCCATCCTTCTTGCAGTGCCGCAACTCTGGTTCATTCTTTGCATCTCGGTCTCTACAGCTCTTCGCCAAGTAGTTTTATTTTGGTCGACCTCTCTTTCGCTTTCCTTCAGGAGTCCACAGCATAGCTGTTCTTTTGGTCGCATCAGGGTCTCTTATGAGGACCTGGCCAACCCAACTCCAGCGTCTGCCAGCAATGATGGTGTGCATGTGCACTTGGTTGCTCCGAGTAAGCAGTTCTTGTTTAGTGATGGTATTTGGCCATAAGATTCGGAGAATATTCCTTTAGCAGATTAAGTATACAGAGGTCAAGGACGAATTCTTGTATCTTTTCTGTTTATCTGTTTTTCCTCGTGTTTTCAGTGTCTTTTATTTTTCTTAACCTGTAACTTTATCTATATTTACTATCGTTGTCTCCTGTTTGGGATTGTGACTGACTATTGGTAACACCCGAAACGTCCCGTGTTTTGAATCTATCGTTTAATTGTAAAACCAGTTCAGTACCAATTATATTATTATTATTTTTTAGTTGCCTTATCTTCCAGTATTACATCATCCCCCTTTATTATTTGCACATGTATTTCTGCCAATATGACCAGCCGCTCTATGTATCTTTGCTCCATTTCTGTTACTGTTTGTCACGGATTGCCTCCCCTGCTTTGCAGTAGTGGTCCAACAGTGGCATAAACTCAAGAGTATCTAAGATGGGCCTTCAAAGGTGTCAATCTTCGCACAAGATTACTCTTGGCAGAGTGGTAGATAGAAGGATAATGATGCTTCTATCTCAAGGGAGTTTTCATAAGATATTTCTTAAGTCAAGAACAATGCTGCATTGGCAGGGCAATTGTTAAATTTATATCGGTCCGCCGCCTTTCATGAAGGATTAAGCAATTTGTATAATTACAAATAACAAATTTAATAATCACTTAGGTTTATCAAGGTTTTAGAAAATTTGAATAATTATTTAACAGAAAGTGGTCTTCACTGTTGTGATGGGATTTTTTTTTTTTCGTACGCCCGCTAATACTCGAGGCGAAATCTCAGGTTTATTATTTTATGTCTAACCTGACATTGATTTTTACGTGAGTATCCCTTTTTCTTGTACAGAGACAGGTGTCCCTCGCCATTCAGGCAAATACTCTCCGATTTCGGAGGTACCCATTACAGCTGGTTCGGCTCAGGAGCCGCCAATCCCTGGTCGACGACACTCCTTCAAATGTCCTCGCCAGGTCTCGAGTTAATCCAGTCCAAATCCCGGTCGACGAAAAATCCTCAAATGCCGTCGCCCGGGTTTGATCCTGAATCACCTGGTCGCCAGAGCGGTGTTGTAACCACTACGCTAGCGCGGCTCCCAATAATGGGATGAAAGTTTATAAAGGAGTTCACATGGCAGCTTATAGGTTTCACTTATCTGCCACTGGTAGGTTCTGCTCCCGCTGATGGTTTGGTTCTGTGCAGATAGGTCACTGATAACGCTCGTCGCTGGTCAAGGATGTAGCGCGTAGCAGGTTCCCAGAAGTGTCAGGGAATGTCTACAAAGTTGGTCTCTTGTCTTAAAGCGCAGACCACTGTTCTCTTCTTGTTCCAGAGATAGTACCCTCAAGTGGTACCACCAACAAGCTAATCCTAGCTCACATACTTTTTGCTCAGATGAACAAAGGCACTGGTAGATGCCTCTTACGCGTGTACTTGGGGGGTCGTTATTTGAATAATAGATTCCCTCTTGACTCCGTGTGTTTCAGTTTCCTTAGATTCCGGTTCCTTATTAAAATGGTTTTCCTGGGCGCTTTAAGTCCGTCACGATTTTCCACAAAGTCCGGTCTGATAAATGGAATTCTAACTTCTGGCAAGGTCTGGTTTTGTCGTCTTGGCAAGCGATTTCTCACAGTGAACTAGACTTTCAAAAATTGTCAGATTATATTGCAAGTCTGCCCCCGCATTTGTTTGTTACGAGGCTAATCAGAACGCCAATCGTTCTCAAACATGCGTGTCGTGTGGGGAAATTCGAATATTCCGACATGGAATAATTTCTGTGTATAATGCAGAGGTCACCTCTCCCATATATGGGAATAAAACATCCGATTGCATGGCTGGCAAACTCACCAATACATTTGTAAACTCGTACAACAATGTGTTTCAGATGTAACAACCTATTACTTTCGTATAAAGTATTGTCTTTGTGATAGTCGGACAGGAAACGATTATGTCATTTATGTTTGTCCATAAGGTGTCTCACGGACGAGAAATCGTATCTCTCGCTTGAGCACACAAAACCCGTCTCTTTACCACCTTGGCAACAGACGCACCCTTGCATTATCAGCGCTTAAACAAATACGCTGGATCGATTTTTGGGTTAAGCTGTCGCGGCCACGGTTTGGTACTCGAGAATTTACCAACATAACTCGTTCCAACATTGCATCACCTGTCTACTATCTCAGCAGGATGGTCAGGTAAACAGACAAGACGAATTATTACTAAAAGGAGTGTAAGAATGAAAGTACAAAATATCTGCTACATAGCAGAGAAAGAATGAAGTGCTGACCATGGAAAAGCGCGCGAATATTCAGTACAACAAATGTAACTGATTACTGCCGTAGTGAAAGAGAGATCGAGAACGGGTCACCCCAAATCCATCATGTGACACTGTTGCTAGTGTTATAACAGTCGCCGCATGTGTTATTACTGCTAATGTTAACAGTCGTCCTGTGTGTTATTACCGCTAGTGTTAACCGTCGGCTTATGTGTTGTTACTGCTTATTTTAACAGTCGCCTCGTGTGTTATTACTGCTAGTGTTAACAGTCGCCCTGTGTGTTATTACTACTAGTGTGAACAGTCGTGCTCTTTGTTACTACTGCTAACGTTAACAGTCGTGCCATATGTTACTGATATCAATGCGATAAGGATCCACTGTTTTCTACTCCGTACAAGGTTACTTTTAAACAAATCATGATGTTTTCATGTCTTTTTGTGCACTGACATTTAAAAATAAATCATCTTGTCAGTCGCTTTTTGTTATAGCAATCTTGCGTGACCACAAGTTCCGTATGTGCAAAAACCATACTATTTTAATGTGATATATATTTGGACACCCTCAGTTAGTACACACATCCTTAATTATGTCTCATTGTCATACTCATTAGTTTGGCGTGGAACTTAGTGCTGCAAGTCAGGGGCGTAATTTAAGCATTTGACAACCAGGGCCGATCCAACCTTTGATACCCCTCCCCCATGAAGAAACACTTGCAAGAAACATTTTTTACAGTAAATACTATTATAATAGTGCCCTTTCGCAACCCCCCTCCTGGCTGTCACCAGGGGCTGACACCCCCGCGCATTCCCTTTAGTACGCCAGTGCTGCAATTATTCTCACCACCCATTTCTATTTTCTACCATCTTGGTTAGATCTGATCTTGAGTTTTAGCTTCATCTTCAACTGTTCCTCCCCTGGTTCTTATCATCTTCCCCATTCCTTGTCCATACTTATTGAATATTGAATGGTTTAACCTGATTTAGCTTTCTTCCAATCGCTCGTTATATTGGACTGCACGAATCGTTGTCAGAAAGTGCTGGGAATGGGGAAACCCTTGTGCACGACATCCTGTTAATGCAGACAAGTGACGGGCAGTCACGATCCGAAATGGAAGTGGGTGGTTACAATTTATTATTTGCAGAGATTAAAAGCGCCGTGTGAAATGTTGTCCTTATCAGCGGATGAAAGGTAGGATTACCAAACCAGAAGTGGCGTCACGTACTTTCGCCCAGATTTATATTCCAACTTCTGTTGGGCCCAGTTCTCATTGAGTGGAAATTGTGCAACATCAGAACTTTAAGGGACCTGATTTTTCAGTGTTAACAGTCGCTGTCTGCCGTGGCTGTCATTTTTTTTAAAAATCGCCCGTGTGTTATTGCTGTCATTGTTAACAGTCGCCTTTTGTGTTATTGCTGTGAATGTTAACAGTTGCCTTTTGTGTCATTTTTGTGATTCCTAATATTCATCGTTTGTGTTATTTTTGTGAATGTTAACAGTCGCCATTTGTGTTATTGCTGATTAATATTCCCTTTTATGTCATTTTTATGATTGTTATCAGTCTTCATTTGTGTTATTGCTGTTGTTGTTAACAGCTGCCTTTTGTGTTTTTACTGTGATTGTTAACAGTTGCCTTTTGTGTTATTGCTGTGATTGTTAACAGTTGCCTTTTGTGTTATTACTGTGATTGTTAACAGCTGCCTTTAGTGTTATTGTTGTGATTATTAACATCTGCCGTTTGTGTTATTACTGTGATTGCTAACAGCTGCCTTTTGTGTTATTACTGTGATTGTTAACAGCTGCCTTTTGTGTTATTGTTGTGATTGTTAACAGCTGCCTTTTGTGTTATTACTGTGTTTACAGCTGCCTTTTGTGTTATTGTTGTGATTGTTAACAGCTGCCTTTTGTTATAGTGATTGTTAGCAGTCACCTTTTGTGTTATTGCTGTGAATGTTAACAGTTGCCTTTTGTGTCATTTTTGTGATTGCTAACAGTCACCATTTGTGTTATTTTTGTGAATGTTAACAGTCGCCGTTTGTGTTATTGCTGATTAATATTCCATTTTATGTCATTTTTATGATTATTAACAGTCCTCGTTTGTGTTATTGCTGTCATTGTTAACAGCTACCTTTTGTGTTTTTACTGTGATTGTTAACAGTTGCCTTTTGTTTTATTACTGTGATTGTTAACAGTTGCCTTTTGTGTTATTGATGTGATTGTTAACAGTTGCCTTTTGTTTTATTACTGTGATTGTTAATAGCTGCCTTTTGTGTTATTGTTGTGGTTATTAACATCTGCCTTTTGTGTTATTGTTGTGATTGTTAACAGCTGCCTTTTGTGTTATTGTGATTGTTAACAGCTGCCTTTTGTGTTATTGTGATTGTTAACAGCTGCCTTTTGTGTTATTGTGATTGTTAACAGCTGCCTTTTGTGTTATTGTTGTGATTGTTAACAGCTGCCTTTTGTGTTATTGTGATTGTTAACAGCTGCCTTTTGTGTTATTGTGATTGTTAACAGCTGACTTTTGTGTTATTGTGATTGTTAACAGCTGCCTTTTGTGTCATTACTGTGATTGTTAACAGCTGCCTTTTGTGTTATTACTGTGATTGTTAACAGTTGCCTTTTGTGTTATTACTGTGATTGTTAACAGTTGCTTTTTGTGTTATTACTGTGATTGTTAACAGTTGCCTTTTGTGTTATTGTTGTGGTTGTTAACATTTGCCTTTTGTGTTATTGTTGTGATTGTTAACAGTTGCCTTTTGTGTTATTACTGTGATTGTTAACAGTCATCTTGTGTGTTATTACTGTTCTTCTTCTTCTTCGTTCGCCCTGAAAAGGACGGTGGTTGCGTTGTGTCTGTTTACGCCTAAGCTGTGATATCTGCACCTTTCGGTCGACACATCCGACTTCAGCACGGCATTTTTTTAGGGACCGGGTTTGCCTTCCCATTGCGATCCGCACTCGCTCAGCCAGACTGCACTGCTGCAGACTGTTTCCAGGACCACCACGTGGAGGTGGAGTGCGGTCTTGACCATCTCTGGTTCGCTGGTCCTGATGCAAGCAGTACAGCTATGGGTCGCTGACTGCATTCACTATTGCTGCATCTTGGGGTCCCGTTATTACTGTGATTGTTAACAGTTGCCTTGTGTGTGTTACTACTGTGATTGTTAACAGTAATCCTTTTAAGACAGACATAAAGTTACACAAAAGACACAGAAAGACCTTGAATAGATGACACAAGATAGTCAGGTTTAGCTTGAACTTGTTTAAGACCTATATTCCACACACAGAGAGTTGAAGAGTGGTGAGTGAATGCATATTTTTCACTGATCCTGATGTCTGTATTTTTTTTTATTTTCTCAGGGCGGAGCAGGAAGTGGAGGATGGAGCTTTTCTGATGATGAAGATCTTATGGACTCAGGTTCTGGGTCTGGCAGTGGAATGGGAGAGATTGATACTGATGGTAAGTTGGCGTTGTGTGTTTTAACTGTAACAATGATTTGGTGACATTTTATATATTAACTGTTACAATGATTTGGTGACATTTTATATATTAACTGTTACAATGATTTAGTGACATTTTATATATTAACTGTTACAATGATTTGGTGACATTTTATATATTAACTGTTACAATGATTTGGTGACATTTTATATATTAACTGTTACAATGATTAGTTGGTGTTTTATGTATTAACTATAGGAATTTGTTTGTATTTTTATTCAGTGATTGTAACAATAGGTAGTTGCTGTTTTACATTTTGATTGTAACAATAGATAGTTGGTGTTTTATATATTGATTGTAACAATAGGTAGTTGGTGTTTTATATATTGATTGTAACAATAGATAGCTGGTGTTTTATATATTGATTGTAACAATAGGTAGTTGGTGTTTTATATATGATTATAACAATAGCTGGCAGACGCTGGAGCTGGGTTGGTCATGTCCTCAGAAGAGATCCCGATGCCATCACAAGAACAGCTATGCTTTGGACCCCTGAAGGAAAGCGAAAGAGAGGCCGACCAAAAACAATTTGGCGGAGGACTGTGGAGGCTGAGATGCAAAGAATGAACCAGAGTTGGGGCACTGTACGAAGGATGGCCACCGACCGAGCAAAGTGGAATCAATTTGTTGTTGCCCTACAAGACGCCGCTAGGCGTGATGGCCACTGACTGCTTTGACGGTCGGTGGTTAATGATCGAAGAAGAAGAAGATAACAATAGATAGTTGGTGTTTTTTATATTGATTGTAACAATAGGTATCTGGTGTTTTATCTATTGATTGTAACAATAGGAAGCTGCTGTTTAATATATTGATTGTAACAATAGGTAGCTGGTGTTTTATATATTGATTGTAACAAAAGAGTATGTGAAGTCCATATTAGTGGTGAGAGAAATTGACACCTTGTTTGGTTTGTGTTTTATGTACTAGTTGTAAAAATGGTTCGTTGGTATTTTGTATATTAGTTGTAACAAAGAGTTTGTAAAGATAATGTTGGTGATAGGGGAAAATGACACATTGGTTATTTGGTGTTTTGTATATTAATTGTAACAAAAGGAGTATTTGAAGCTAATGTTAAGTGATAAAAGAAATCATCACTTTGGTTGAATGGTGTTTTAAATATTAAGTGTAACAATGGTTAGTTGATTTTCATTATTATTTGTAACTATGGTTAGTTGGTGTTTTATGTATTAATTGTAACAGAAATGAGTTTCTGAAGGTAGTGATAATGATGGGCAATAGTGAAATCTAGGCTGGTTGCTCTTTACTATATTAATTGTAACAATGATTAGTGGGATATTTATTTTATATGTTAGTTGTAACAAGTTAATAATGAGAGAAATGGGCACTCTTATACCTGGTTTTTTATGTATAGGTCTATTTACAAAACTATCAAACACAAGCAAATTATAGATACGTATTTAGTGAATGAATTGATAACATAAGATCACATAGATGTGGTTTTTACACAAGGAACAGGTTTTAAGAACCTCAAGGATAACTAACAAATACCAGAAAAACATCTTTGTTAAGTTGGTTGTTTGTTTTAAATAATAATATATTTCTTCTTGTCTGTGGTGGCAGTGGAGAAGACCATGACCACACAAACAACAACCACCACCAACACCACCACTGTGAAGATATCCAGGACGACTGATCACCCACTCACTGACTGTGAGAATATGAGACAGTCTAGTCAATCGCTGCTTGGCAAATATGTCCCAAGGTGTCTGCCTAATGGAAATTTCGACTCCCTTCAGTGTCACGGATACCCTGGGACAGCTGAATGTTGGTGCAGTGACCTCCAGGGAAGGGAGATACCAGGGACTTTGATGGAAGCCCCCAATTATCCAAGCTGTGATGATGGTAAGAGAGAAACATCTGGGAATGTACAGAATGTCTGTACAAAACTTTCACATTATTTGTTTGTTTTGTTTTATTTTCAATCAGTCGTTACCTTTCAGCTCCTCAAGGGTTATAGGTCATCAACAAAATAATGCCAGGTCCTGTGCCATTCACTAAAGATTTCTTTGTCCCTTTCATTTTTGTCTCCATTGCTGTTCTCTATGTGCTTGTTTTGTATCTCTCTACCTTTTTTAAACTCACGATTCCAGAACAAGGACTCCCTTGTCATGCTAGTAACAAGTGTATTTGTTGATTTATTTTTTTTTGGCTTGAGTTTTCTACAGGATGGGGTAGTCGTTACAAGCTCAACCCTCCTTAATCACCTTACATGACATGCTTGATAAGTTACAGTGTTACTATTCTTAGCTTCTCTTTTGGGCCCACTTAGACATGGGCAGTTTTAATTTGGATGTAAACAAATGTACCAGTATTGTCTGACACTGGATTGTACCAGTATTGTCTGACACTGGATTGTACCAGTATTGTCTGACACTGGATTGTACCAGTATTGTCTCACACTGGATTGTACCAGTATTGTCTCACACTGGATTGTACCAGTATTGTCTGACACTGGATTGTACCAGTATTGTCTCACACTGGATTGTACCGGTATTGTCTCACACTGGATTGTACCAGTTATTGTCTGACACTGGATTGTACCAGTTATTGTCTGACACTGGATTGTACCAGTATTGTCTCACACTGGATTGTACCAGTATTGTCTCACACTGGATTGTACCAGTATTGTCTCACACTGGATTGTACCAGTATTGTCTGACACTGGATTGTACCAGTATTGTCTGACACTGGATTGTACCAGTATTGTCTCACACTGGATTGTACCAGTTATTGTCTGACACTGGATTGTACCAGTTATTGTCTGACACTGGATTGTACCAGTATTGTCTCACACTGGATTGTACCAGTATTGTCTCACACTGGATTGTACCAGTATTGTCTCACACTGGATTGTACCAGTATTGTCTGACACTGGATTGTACCAGTATTGTCTCACACTGGATTGTACCAGTATTGTCTGACACTGGATTGTACCAGTTATTGTCTCACACTGGATTGTACCAGTTATTGTCTCACACTGGATTGTACCAGTTATTGTCTCACACTGGATTGTACCAGTATTGTCTCACACTGGGGGATTGTACCAGAAAAAAAGATACTTGGATATTATGTGATGATGTATTATACTGTTTAAGTGTCAGTGCCATACTGTGTGTGCTTGACAAGGTTCACTTACAGGAGTTTCAGTTTTGTTGAGAAATGCTGACATTAAATTAATATGTCAAGTCAGCCCTATTTTATGCCTGTAAAACATGGAGAACAACAAACAAACAGCTATAGACTTTGATAAATGGGTGCTTGAGTTGAATAGAAGGATTGAAGTGGTATGACAAAGATATGAATGTGGAAGTGATGACAAGAACCAGACAAATGTCCGTGAAACAAGAGATGACAAGAACCAGACAAATGTCCATGAAACAAGAGATGACAAGAACCAGACAAATGTCCATGAAACAAGAGATGACAAGAACCAGACAAATGTCCATGAAACAAGAGATGACAAGAACCAGACAAATGTCCATGAAACAAGAGATGACAAGAACCAGACAAATGTCCGTGAAACAAGAGATGAGAAGAACCAGACAAATGTCCATGAAACAAGAGATGACAAGAACCAGACAAATGTCTGTGAAACAAGAGATGACAAGAACCAGACAAATGTCCATGAAACAAGAGATGACAAGAACCAGACAAATGTCCGTGAAACAAGAGATGACAAGAACCAGACAAATGTCCGTGAACAAGAGATGACTAGAAGATGCTGGAGTTGGATAGGACATACATTGAGGAAACCTGTTGAAAGCGTTATGAGGCAGTGGAATGTTCTGAAGTGATGATGATGAGAAATGTTGACATCCAGCAGAGCTGAGAAAGGTGAAGGACAACCCAAGTAAGTCAAGTGTTTTGTTAACTTTATTACATCATGTTTCCATTCTACATGCAGGGAACAACTTGCCACCTTGTGTTTACCAACTTGTGAAGCATTCACGAAGTAACCTGCTGGGTAGTTTCCGACCCAAGTGTGCTGTTGATGGCCAATTTGACCTTGTGCAGTGTCGGGGATCCATGTGCTTTTGTGTGGATGAAAGCACTGGCAACCAAGTGTCTGGCACAGAAGTAAACCATCCGGATAAGCCTAAGTGTGGTAGGTGACCCTTTCCTACAGACCATCTGGAGTATAATTGACCAGCTCTGTGAACAGACTGTTTATAGTAAGCAGATTACTTAACTAGCCCTGTGTAGTTCCCCATCGTGTTTTGAGGAGACAAAGAAAGACTAGAAACGTCCCCTCAGGCACGTCGTAAGAGGCTACTAACATGAGGTTGTGCATAAAACTGGCAATCTCATCTTGTCAAACAAATAGTTATTGAAACACAAGCTGAAATAGCATATGAATGCTTTGATGCAGGTTTCCTGCAAGAGAATCAGCTGCAGCGTTAGCTCCAGTGGGAGTGAAAAGGGAAGTGACAATAAAATGTTAACCTACAATCATGATATCACCGACAAGATTGAAACATCATTGGTTTTCATGTCCTCCTTATTTCAGATGATGATTCTGCTGGTGTGGATGAACCAGATGCCACAACCAAAGAATTAATGCCAGAAAATGCTGAGGTTTGATTTCTAAATTCTGCTCTGTGTGTGTGTGTTGAGATTTTGATGGATGAGATTTCAGTAGGAGGGGTGAAGCAATAAAAAAAATGTTGTAACTGGATTTGTTAATCAGCTTCTCATACACATGGTCTTTGTATTTGAGGTTTTAACTCTTTCTAACCTTGGAGAAGCATGATGTGCCATTTTTCTGCCAAGGGCCGCTTGTTATATTCGTTTGGTTATAGTAAGATTTACTCATGTCTGAGCTTTACGTGATATAAAACAACATTTGTTGTATATCAGACGATGACTACCACGGCTGTTGCTGCTGCTTTTTTCTTCTTCATCTTGCTCCTCCATCTTCATCTTCTTTCTTGTTTCTTGTTTCTTGATCTTCTAGTACCATTCTTGGTGGCATTAGTGATCATGTCTGTCCACAACTTCCTGTTTCCAATATTGGCTTGAAATGGATGTCATGAACTGGTTGTAGAATGGATGTGATGAACTGGTTGTAGAATGGATGTCATGAACTGGTTGTAGAATGGATGTCATGAACTGGTTGTAGAATGGATGTCAGTACTTATGCTCTATCTGCAGCAAGATTTGGTTATGTGAGGTTTGAGTGTGTTCACGCATGGTATTAGTAGCAGTCAAGTGTTGTTGTTAAGTTCATTAGCGTGACTGAGCTGTTATGAGTGAACGTGTATCTAAAAATGCTGGTCAGGGGTGAAGGTCATGTGTAGTAACAGGCAGCAGAGGGAGACTCGAGCGAGGGAATGTGATGTGAAGTCCCAAAGAAGAAGTGGGATACTGAAGGCAGGCAGGGCATGTTAAGATAAAGTTGTTAGCACTCCTCTGAGCTGTTTTGGCATCTAGATAGACATTGTGAGATTGTCAGATATTTTTCCTGTGAACATTGTTTGATATATGTTGTACATGTCACATAGTATTTTTGTGATTCATGGCCAATGTTACAGTCTGCTGATGATATCTGTTTTGTGCTGAAGATTCGTTATAAAATCTGCGAATATCGTACGTACGTGTTCGAGTCCATTGAGTTACTATTAGTTGTGGATAACAAGCCATGTTTGTTCCACGCATAATGCAACAATAAACGTCATTGTGCTAAACCCAGCTTAGCACTTTACATTCATCAGTTCTTCTTTTGCTGACTTCTTTCCATGCCATTGTATCAAACTGTCCAGTATCTCCAATAAGGTCTTATCTAAGACTTACAAATATTCATCAGCCCATTCGCAATGATTTTATAAGGCATTTTTTCTGCAGTAAATATCCTTTTTAGTGATAAGGTCAAACCTAAACACTTCCTAGAGTTAAATCAGTTCTAAATCTGAAACAGTATTGCGTTTAACGAATATATATTCATGGAATTGACCCCTTGGTTTCTGACTTTGTTGGGTGTCTGAACTTGAATAATATGATAATCCGTTAGTCTGGACTCCTGAACCGGAATAAAATAGTAATTTGTTAGTTTGGTCTGATTCTCAAGCCCCACCATGCAGCCATGGGTGACACTGATGCTCAAGCCCCACCATGCAGTCATGGGTGACCCTGATAAACTCTTCTCATTTTGGAATTTTTATTCACCATGTGCCAGAAATAGTTTTTTTAAGAATTTGAAACCGTTGGGTGTATTGTCTTTTAGTCTGAATTTTTGTGTGAATCATTTTCATAGACTCACGCGAATTACATGTCAGACTAAAAGGAATAGGTGAGAGAATCATAGTTTGCAAGCATTTTGCTAGTATTAACAAATATGTAGTTGGTGTTAAAAAAAAATAATAAAACCTTTATATAAAATAAACTGAGAAGTGGCTCTGTGCAGGACGTGACAATTCCTTGGGAGAGCCCAGAACCAGAATACAGTATTTTAACTCTGCATAGTTGGAAAGCCCCCTTGGATGGCGGGGAATGTACAGTATGCCATGCACTTCTTATTCCTAGCTTGGGACCAGATGTGACGATCCTTTAAATGCAAGCCAAGCTGGATAAACTGGAGCTCATGACTTCAACTCTACACGTTTCGGAATGGCAGAAAAGCTACAGGAAAAGCCTAGATCTACAGTGTAGATAATACCAAGGAGTCTTCAACTTGGTATTGGTTGCTAAAGAGCGAGAAGCTCAGCAGCCCTAGTTAAACAACAACAACAATACAAAATAAACAACTTAGGATTCTATAAACAAATAATAATGCTTGCAATTTGAAATACATCAAAAGTTAACTGTAGAGGATGAACTTCATCAAAATATGCTTCATAGCCCAACAACACCAAGGTAATTCATCTAAAAACAAATATAAAACTGTATTGAACAATTAATGTAACCCTCGACATTTGCTGAAGGAGACTGAGCACTTATTGGTTTACCTGGAATGCATGATCAACAATAACAAAAATGTAACAATTGAAAAAAACATTTCAATTCTGAATTCTTTGTCTCATGAATTTCTACTTGGAGATTTGATAGAACATCTGCCTACATCCAAACTGTGCCACTGTTGGTTCTTGATCTGAAGTTCTGAAATGTGACCTTTTTTCTTTCTTTAAATTTCAGGGTAATATCGTCATTGATGAAGGAGATGAATCCCAGAATCCAATTCCAGAAGGTGAGACATCTGAAGCATTGTCCTGTTCGTCACTGTCTCTTAATCATTTCCTTATACAGTTTTAAGCATATTGTATCTCTTGTTTGTTTCATCTCAGTATTCATAGTTCTTCTTGTTTGTTTCAGATTAACACATTCCATCTTATTTTGTAACATAGAACATTAATGCTATCAATCAGAATTCATTATGAATGAATTTCCCTTTTCTTCCCGCTGTTTAGGGAACATAGACTGACAACAGCAGTTATCCTTGATTCAGGAAACTTTAGAGAACATAGACTGACAACAGCAGTTATCCTTGATACAGGAAACTTTAGGGAACATAGACTGACAACAGCAGTTATCTTTGATGCAGGAAACTTTAGGGAACATAGACTGACAACAGCAGTTATCCTTGATACAGGAAACTTGAGGGAACATAGTTTGACAACAGCAGTTATCCTTGAAACAGGAAACATCTGCTAAAGCATTTCAAATGTGCTTGCAGTCGTGGTCTCTGTAGAAAGTTGTGTTAAAAGATGAGGTTGCTAGCCCCATTCACTGTCTCACCTTAGTTACACTTTACGAGATGTTGAAGGGTTCCATCCATACTTTGAAAATGGAAAAAACTGGGACACTGTTTTGATGCTCCTCCACCTTGAGAAAATATTAGGTACTCTAAAATATGCAGTTAAATGAAAGGACAAATGGTAGAACTTAGATTATCCAAACCCAGTTCCTTCCACATGGTTGTTATTAGTCTATTTAGTCTGTTCCCAGCTGTAGTTTAGTCATTGTAGTGTTGTGTTTATTCCAATTGTTGTGATCACTACAAAATTTACAGTATTCAAGTAAAACAAAACACGTGATATTGGAAATACAGAAATTCATTTGTTGAAAAAAAGGGGGATTTTGGAAAGAAACTGAAAGATATGATTTTGGGGCAGTCAGAATTTCTGACATTAAAAATGTAACATAATTGTGTGTGAGAAAGCTGTAGCATTTTATAAGACTATTTAGTAAAATGTTTGTTGTTGTTTGTCCTTGATCCAGTCATCAGAAATGTTGATTATATAAATAATCCCTGTCACAGATCAGTTGCAATAATTGAATGCTTATTGTTTTTCTCTTGTGTTTAGCAGAACACAGTTATTATAGTGACTTAATTTAACTGCGTCATCTGCATTAGGTTCATGTTTTTGATCAAGTGCATCTGATTAAGATATTTGCTCATTCCATATTTGATCCTGACCTGCTTACTGACAAAGTCAGTGATAAAGTTGAATAATGTTGAATATTTTATTCCCGTTAATGATATCCACCAAAAGGATAAATATAAGTGGATGGAAGCAGACATCATCATCATCAGTGGATAAGATCTCTATGGTGTTGCTTGCTCCACTGTAGTGTATGGAATGTCAACTTGACCTACGCAGTGGTGTGTAGACATGGATTGAGTGTACAATGTGCGAATGATGATAAGGGTTCGTGTTGTTGACAAATGTTCTTTTCTCACACTCATGTATGACTGGAAGTCATCGACACCAACGACTGTGTACCTTTTCTAAAGTTTAATTGGACGTACACACTCGACAGCACAGATAGTGACAAATCACAGGTTGGCATAATACATCATAGTACAGTGGATAACTGGTCTTGCAATGTTATGTTACATGGGCACTCATGTAGATTAATATTATAATGGACTGTCAGTAGCCAAGCCCTCAGCATCGCCCATACATATAAATCATCTGACTTCACTGACTGAGCACGTCAGCTTATAAACAATATTTCAGATGGCTTCTAAACCTAATCTCGTCTAGCGACGATTCTTCAACATAATGTTCAGCACATATTTTTTTTCATATAATAATATTGAACCGCTGATAAAGGGTTCTCATGTGTAGCAGTGATCTCTGGACTAAACAAGCGATAATACGGGCATCCCTTTTCTCTTCTTGAAAGTCACTACATGTTTGGATCCAAGATGGCTTCACTCGTGAGCTGTCACTCACGTTTGGATACAGATAATGAATCTGTCCTAAAGTTAGTCATTCATAAAACATTGCATTGCTCTGTAGATTTGATCATGAACAATTGACTGCATTCTACAGAATATAGTGCTGCTAGGAATCGAAGTCGTTTTCATCGAGTCAAATATATTCTCTTATCGAAAATGGTGGCTTCGTACGAGAGTTCATAAAAGTATCTTGGATTACCTTGGTATAAGAAATATGAAACTGCCATTCCTTGGCAATACGCATAAACACTGGGGTAAAGCATACACGATAGGTTTAGACGACTATCACTTTCCCCACAAATACTGAGATCACTTTTTCCCCGGCGACAGGCCGACATAGGAAACACAGTCCCTATCAGGACGAAGCCAAATCACACCACACTCTAGCGACACATCCGCCGAATAGCCTTTGACCTCTCTAGAGACAACAGAACATATAGTTCGACTTAGATATGTAAAGATATACAGATATAAGACAGACTCGTCCTACTCAGACAAACAATACACATAAATTCAGGCCATAGATATTCTGAAGCAAGAACAATCTATTATTACCCAAACAACGAATAAATCGCAGTAAAATGGATTTATCCGCGGAGTTTGATCGAAAGAGCCGACACAACTTTCAAGGGAAGTAACTCAATAATGACTTTCCCTTAAGCACTAAAAAATTACCTATGTATAATATTGTAAGATATCAAAGACTGCACGTAACAGTCTTACCACACCTCCCGGGAAAAAAAAAAAAAATGGAACATTTTTTTTTTTTTTTTGAAATACATCTAGGAGCAACGTACAATAGGCTCACAACGCATGAATAATGCGCAGATGAAAATATCAGGAATACCTATAACGCCTAATATGAGGCTAAGTCGACTTATGGAGCGACTGGTGAGAATGTGTCTCATAAACTGAGAGAAATTATTTCTCTACAAGTATATTTTTCCAGGAAGGTGTCATCAAAGTATAATACAATTCTGGCAATTACACAATGCCTAAAAAATTCATATCATCATTTCGTATTAGATATCTTAAATTTATGATTTATGAAGAAAAAATCATCAAAGCACAGCGGTGAATAAACATCCATGAACCGCTATGTAGTGATACAATCATTATATTATTAAATTACAAATGTGTATCTATCATGATATAGAAAAGGAACTACTATAGAACTAGACATATCAAGAAGTCTAAGCCCTAATAGTTATGTGGAATCATGTGGGCATCTTGACAGAATGTCTGCCATCACATTATCTGATCCACGAATAGCTCGCACAGAGAAATGAAAAGGTTGAAGAGCAATTGCATATCGAGTAGACCTCGAGCTCTTCAAATTCTTACTCTGTATAGCAGTAAGAGCTTTTTGGTCGGTTTCTACTATGAAATGTGCGCCTAGAAGGAATCTCTGTAGTTTGAGGATCGACCAAACCATAGCTAATAGCTCACGGTCTAAAACCGAATAATTCCTTTCTGCCGCATTAAGTTTTCTGGAAATATACATTACAGGATGCAGAGTTCCAGAGTACTCTTGCATTAGTGCCGCTCCAATCCCAGTGGATGAAGCGTCACTACGAAGAACGAATGTCTTATCTTTAGTGGGTAGCACCAAAATAGGTGGTGTTGAAAACAGTGTTTTAATCTTATCCAGAGAGCATTGGCATTCCTGAGACCAGTGGACCACATTAGGCGAACCTTTCTTTAGAAGTGTTGAGAGAGGTGCCATGATAGAGGATAGATTCTGAATGAATCTGCCATAAAATTGAATAAGACCTAACAGACTTCTCACCTGTTTTTTAGTCTTAGGGATTGAGATGTTAAGTATCTTACTAGTATTATGGTCCTCTGTCTTTAGGAAACCATGACCAACTCGGTGGCCTAGGAAAGAAATTTCGCTAAAACCAATATAGGCTTTAGAGGGTTTCGCTGTCAGGTTGTGCTCACGCAAAGTAGACAGCAATTCATCTAACCCTGAATAGTGATCTTCCCAAGTATCGCTGAAAAGACAGATGTCGTCTAGATATGCAATGACATCTGACCGATAAGATAGGATTCGGCGCATCATGCGTACGAACGTAGCTGGTGCGTTCATAAGACCGAAAGGCATAAAATTCCATTGGAACAAACCTCTAGGTGTTGAAAAAGCCGTGAGAGGTTTGGCGCGTTCAGATAAAGGAACTTGCCAATATCCTTTAGACAAATCAAGTTTAGTGAAAAAATGAGATTTGGAGAGTCGAGTAAGTAGCTCTTCCAGTAAAGGCATAGGTTCGGCATCGAACTTCGTTACTTGATTCAATTTTCGATAGTCAACGCAAAGACGTATGTTATTGTCTTTTTTTACGCACAATAACCATCGGCGAAGAATATGCAGAGGTGGATGGTTCGATTATTTTCAAATCTATCATCTCATCCAACTCTTTCTCGACCTGTGCTTGAAAATGTATAGGTATAGGATAAGGTCTAACCCTAATAGGAGTATGGTCAGTTAGAACAATGTCATGTTGAATGACATTCGTTTGTCCAGGGATGTCAGTGAGTACATCCTGAAATGTTTGCAACATAGTTGAAACTTGTCGCTGTTCTCCTAGAGACAAATCAGGAGAGACAGTAACGTTCTTCCATGATTCACTGGAATGAAGTGGGATCATTGGAAGAGGAAGATTTACATCTGAAAAACTTGTTTCCTCATCCTGTATCACGGACAGTGATGAGTAATGACCATGTTGTACTGGAGAATTGTCCGTTGCTTGGAAAATGGGTTGCAAATAATCCGGACGTTCATGGAATTCAGTAAGCATATTGATGTGGAAGGTTTTATGCTTCCCATCAATATCGACAATATAGTCGACATCGGAAATTTTCGATATTATATCGTACGGACCTTTCCAAGAAATAAGTAATCTGTTTTCCCTACAAGGTAGTAATACAAATGCTTTGTCACCAGGACAAAGTTGTCGTAAGCATCTCTTCTTATTGGCAAATTGCCTTGCCTTCTGTTTCGCAAATTCAGAAGAAGAAGTTGCTAATTTGCATGCTTCGATAATTTTTTGTCTCAACGCGATGACATATTCGTAGGATGACTTTGTGTCATCGTCAATATTGTCAGATGTTATGAGATCGTGAAGCAACGACATAGGGCCACGCGGACGCGCGCCAAAGACGAGTTCAAAGGGAGAAAATCCCGTATGTTCATTGGGTACCTCTCTGTAAGCGAAGAGGGCCGCAGGTAAAACTCTGTCCCAGTCTTGAGGATGATCCTCAGTTATCTTCCCCAGTAAGTTTTTAAGTGTTCTATTAAGGCGTTCGACCATACCATTAGACATTGGATGGTAGATACTACTTAAAGATCTATCTATCTGCAGAGTAGACATTACTTGAGACATGGTATCTGATATTAGTTGGGTGCCATGGTCTGACAATATCTCTCCGGGGAACCCCAGACGAGAAAATATAAGCCAAAGAGCATCTGCAATATCAGCAGTAGTAATGCTCTTCAGAGGAATAGCCTCTGGCCAACGTGTGCACATATCAACACACGTCAAGATAAACTGATGTCCTCTGGCAGACTTGATCTTAAATGGACCAATAATGTCTATGGCCATTTTTTGAAACGGCCGAATAGGAATGTCCGCCGCCTGAATGGGTGCAGCATGCCGTGGACCTTTGGATTTAACTTCCTGACATACTTTACAAGATCGACAATAAATACGTATGTCCTTGTTTACCAATGGCCAAAAGAAAGCCGCAAGGACTCTTGACTTAGTACGGGAAAAACCCATGTGTCCAGCACACTGAGAGTCGTGAGCGTGCTGCAAAATTTTAACTCTCAAATTCTTGGGAACCAGGATTTGAGAATGACTTGACGTAATGGAGTCTTGAACCATACGTACAAGTACGCCATTCTTCTTTGTAATCCACGATTTACGACTTGTGTCTTTATTCGGATCACCTTTAGTTGCAAGAATGAAGAATTTCTTCAGAGTGGGATCATCTTCTTGCTGTTTTATAAACGAGTCACGAGAAATTACCAAGGGATTATCTTGGTTATGCACTTCATTATCTTCAATAGATGAAGTTTGAGGCACATTAAGAGCCTGAGCTCTAGTGACTACAGCGTTAGCAATCTGCATGTTTTGCCTTTCCCACGTGGAAATTTGTTGCGGAGTGCATTCCTTGACTCCATGAATGCGACCGATGATGAGGTCAGCGATCGGATTCGGAAGAAGACATGCGTGTACATCTCCCGTAAAGAAAGGAGTAGCAATCCTAATGATAGCAGTAGAGTATTTCTCTAATGTGCCGCCAAATGTTACACATTTGACTACTTGTCCAGTGGCACGGGAAGGATCTACGAGTGACTGCCTAACACCAATTGTGGTGCATCCAGAATCAAATAGCACAGAGACTGGATTGTTATTCACTAAACCCTTATGTAAGACAAGAGAACCTCTTCCATCATGCGCGACTGATGCTGGAAGAGCAGAAAGAGGATGGCCACAGCTTAAAGTAGACACTGTGGTTGGCTCAAATAACGTTTTGCATTGGGGCACTGAGATGCTCTCCCAAAATCAAAAGCGGCACATGCCATATTACTAGCATCATTATTATCTTTACTCTGTTTATAGGCTTCATTGGACTCTTGTTGTACAGAGTTTGCCTGAAAATGTGGTTTATGTCTTTTGTTTTGAGATCTACCTCGGTTATTATCACCTCTGTAGTTATTGTTACCTCTATTGTAACCCCTATTTGGGTTTGAGTCATAGTTCCCTTGGTTACCATTATCATATTCATTATAATGAGTATCTCTGTAATTATGATCTTGTTGACTCCAAGACGGATAACCCTGATAGTTTCTATAATTACTTCCTCTACGGAAATTCCTATAATTATGACCACCCCTGTGTCGAGAGCTATCAGGTCGTCTCCAGTTCTTTGAAGAAGAACCCTGAAATGATTGGTTACCTTGGTTTTGATAACTATTATGGTTACCTTTTTTATCAAATCTGTTTTGAGGTCCTGAAATCTGTGTGAATAATTGGGATTGTATGGTGTTGCTGAAGCAACTGGCATACTCTCCTTAATCTTAGTGTTGCCAAAAGTCACGTCGGGGTGTGCAGTGACATATTGGGAACAATATTCTTCCATTTCTTTTAGAGATTTGGGTTTACGCTCATGTATAAATTCAAGGAAAGGTTTGTTCACACATGACATAATCTTATCTCTGAGCAACAAATCCATAAGTCCTTCATACGTTTTTTCTGTTTTGGAAAGCTCAATCCAACGATCAACTGTGAGACGTGCCTTTGCAGTGAATTCTGAGAATTCTACACCCGTCTCAGGTACCATCGTTTTAAATAAAAGGCGATAGCCTTCCTCACTTAGCTGATATTTTTTTATCAAAGCCGCCCTAATGACATCATAATTATCCTTATCTGCTTCTCCTACAAGGCATAATCTAGTCAAAGATTCACCTTTCAAGTTTTCTGATAATTGATTAGCGTATTGTGATTTATCCACATTATGTGTACGACAAGAACGTTCAAATCTATCCAGCCAGAATGTAATATCGTCACTGGACTGATTGAACGGTGGAACCTTAACCTTGTAAGTAGAAGGTTTACCATTACCACTAGATGCCTGATTAACATTACTCATACTTGTCAATCTCAATTTCTCCAACTCAAATTCATGTTCTCTTATTGCTTTTTTCTCTTCAGCATCTAATCTTTTTTGTTCAGCCTCCCTGTCTAATCTTTTTTGTTCAGCTTCCCTGTCTAATCTTTTTTGTTCAGCTTCCCTGTCTAATCTTTTTTGTTCAGCTTCACTGTCTAATCTTTTTTGTTCAGCCGCAGCTTCTCTTTCTAATTTTTTTTGTTCAGCTTCAAATCTCCTTTCCTCCACCTGCATCTGCAATTTCTTTTGTTCAGCAGCAGCCTCAGCTTCTCTTTCTAATCTTTTCTCTTCCGCCATAGCTTTTCTTTCTTCTGCAGCTAATCTTTTCTCTTCTGCCATAGCTCTTCTCTCTTCTGCAGCTAATGCTTTGTCATATTGAGCAACTGCCCATTGTTCTAATTGTTGACCAGTCTTATCAAGGGCTTTCCCTTGTGTAATGAAGTATTCTAAAGTAGACATGATGTCTAACAATAATACTAATCACCTGAACCAATAATAATACCACAAGTTCTCAATGACTTGATTAATCAGTATACTATCCCAATATCTGTGGGTCACAAGCCTTTAATAAGGTCTTGTATAATAGTAATAATAATCAGGTACTGGTTTATACCATAATCCAAGTGCAGTGCACAGGCAATTGTGTCTTATGAAATATACCTATATAAAACATATGTCAACCAACAGAATACATAAAGTACAAATAGGACTGACAATACAAGAACGTTTGCAGAAATCAAAATAAATCAAATAGGGAAATCAATGAAAATAATCACTGAATCTGCAAAGAATAACAACACAAATGACGTCACAATATATGAATATAAATTGTGAATAGAACTGAAAGATAGAAAAGGTTAGACCAACAAATTACAAACAAATCAAAACAAAACTAAAGAACAAAGAAATATTACAAAAATAACAATAATTACAGTCTTCACAGCTAACACAAAAGCAACAGTTGTCGCAGCAAATTTTCAATCAAGAAAATTGCACCTATAGAAAACGCCCACAACGGACCCTCTATGACGTGGGATATTCTGTTGTGAGGATGCCGCCCAACCTTAAACACAACCCGCTGACATAGAAACTAACATACTATACAAACAAATAACATGTAAACATAAATATATATAAATTATGTGTATGATAGTATGTGTTGCAAAATAGGCTCAGTTTTACAGTAATGGCAAAGTTATTTTTATGAAAATAAACAAACTGCCACTTTATTCAATTAAACATTCTGGCCTTAAATATTAAAGTTCATATATGGAAAACAAGAAGATCCATCGATGAAAATAGGACTTCTTAGTTCACAAATACTGTCTTCCTGTTAACATTGACAAGAATTGATCCAACTGTTCTGTGAAACTCTGTAATGTCTAATGTAAAAAATGTCAACAACGCTGACCTACATACTGCATTCACCTGACAGGTCACGTGACGAAGTGTTGACAAAGAGCAAACCAATACTGCAAGTGTGTCGTATCAGCCACAGGAAACGGTCTGGTATCGGTAATCAGTTGACTTCTGAACTTCTGCGAGGTCAAACCCAGAAAGCTGGTCCACCAGTTGATAAAGTTGAATAATGTTGGATTTTTATTCCCGTTAATGATATCCACCAAAAGATAGATATAAGTGGATGGAAGCAGACATCATCATCATCATCAGTTGATAAGATCTCTATGGTGTTGTTTGCTCCACTGTAGTGTATGGAATGTCAACTTGACCTACGCAGTGGTGTGTAGACATGGATTGAGTGTACAATGTGCGAATGATGATAAGGGTTCGTGTTGTTGACAAATGTTCTTTTCTCACACTCATGTATGACTGGAAGTCATCGACACCAACGACTGTGTACCTTTTCTAAAGTTTAATTGGACGTACACACTCGACAGCACAGATAGTGACAAATCACAGGTTGGCATAATACATCATAGTACAGTGGATAACTGGTCTTGCAATGTTATGTTACATGGGCACTCATGTAGATTAATATTATAATGGACTGTCAGTAGCCAAGCCCTCAGCATCGCCCATACATATAAATCATCTGACTTCACTGACTGAGCACGTCAGCTTATAAACAATATTTCAGATGGCCTCTAAACCTAATCTCGTCTAGCGACGATTCTTCAACATAATGTTCAGCACATATTTTTTTCATATAATAATATTGAACCGCTGATAAAGGGTTCTCATGTGTAGCAGTGATCTCTGGACTAAACAAGCGATAATACGGGCATCCCCTTTTCTCTTCTTGAAAGTCACTACATGTTTGGATCCAAGATGGCTTCACTCGTGAGCTGTCACTCACGTTTGGATACAGATAATGAATCTGTCCTAAAGTTAGTCATTCATAAAACATTGCATTGCTCTGTAGATTTGATCATGAACAATTGACTGCATTCTACAGAATATAGTGCTGCTAGGAATCGAAGTCGTTTTCATCGAGTCAAATATATTCTCTTATCGAAAATGGTGGCTTCGTACGAGAGTTCATAAAAGTATCTTGGATTACCTTGGTATAAGAAATATGAAACTGCCATTCCTTGGCAATACGCATAAACACTGGGGTAAAGCATACACGATAGGTTTAGACGACTATCACCTTCCCCACAAATACTGAGATCACTTTTTCCCCGGCGCCAGGCCGACATAGGAAACACAGTCCCTATCAGGACGAACAATCTATTATTACCCAAACAACGAATAAAAGTTAGTTGCTTATCCTTTACAGGACGTGGCAATCAACCCCAGCTTTTATTGGCTGTTTGTGATTTTTCTAGGCAATTTTTTTCATTCAGTAGTTTGCCATTGCTTTCTGAACGGTACGGCGCTTATACCATTGTTAAAAATCCACACAAAGCGATCTGCTACCAAACCGCCTGCAGCAGGTTTCGAACCTGGTATATCTGGATTATGAAACTGCGTTCATATCCATTCACAGACGCCGACACAACGAATAAATCGCAGTAAAATGGATTTATCCGCGGAGTTTGATCGAAAGAGCCGACACAACTTTCAAGGGAAGTAACTCAATAATGACTTTCCCTTAAGCACTAAAAAAAATTACCTATGTATAATATTGTAAGATATCAAAGACTGCACGTAACAGTCAGTCACTATCACATCTAGACCTAGTGGCATTCTTGTAGGGCAGCCTCAAAATCTCTCCTGTGCTCAGTCCATGGCCACCCTTCATACTTTTAATCTCTGCCTACACACTTCTCGGCCCAGTTGTTTGTGATTGACCTCTTTTGTGCCTTCCTTCTGGGGCTCATTACAACCCATGCAACACCTGTGATCTTATTTCTTTTAAAAAAAATAAATACAAACCAGGACTTTTTGGGATATGGTCTCAATTTATTTGTACTTACTATTAACAAGCAGAAGCCCTAAACAAGCCTGTTGGGGTAGTGGTCATATTTATTTTGTGTCTCTTCAAAGACACATGGAAACATGTAGGTTAACTCAAAATTGTATCTTCTTCTAAATCAGTTGATGTTAAAACTGACGTTGATACCGATGATGCAGGCAGCGATGATGACATGAGTGAAGAGACCAGGAAGGGAGATGATAAATTTGGTGACGACAACAAGACCAGGAAAGATGATCAGGAAGCTGTGCTAAAATCAGGTCAAGATGGCCTCCACGAGGACAAGGTGGAGAAGGCTAGTGAAATAATGACTCAGCCTGGAATTTTGGCTGGTATGTATGTAGGATTTCATGATGTTTTAGCTGTTTGGGTTGTTCATCATGTTTATATCTGATATGTTTGTTAGAGCTGATTGTCATTGTTACATCTGAGTTGATTGTTGTCATTGTTACATCAGTTATATGTTTGTCAGTGTTACATCAGAGTTGATTGGTATCATTGTTACATCTGTTATATGTTTGTCAGTGTTACATCAGAGTTGATTGGTATCATTGTTACATCTGTTATGTGTTTGTTATTGTTACATCACAATTTATTGTTTGTCAGTATTACATCAGAGTTGATTGTCATTGTACTTATGTTATGTGTTTGTCATTGTAACATGAGAGTTGATTGTTGTCATTGTTACATCAGAGTTGATTGTTTGTCATAATTACATCAGAGTTGATTGTTATTGTGACATGTTATATGTTTGTCTTTGTTACATCAGAGTTATGTGGTTGTCATTGCTACTTCTGAGTTGATTGTTTGTCATTTTCACCAGAGTTGATTGTTTGTCATTGTTACTTCTGAGATGATCGTGTGTCAGTATTACATTAGCTAAGTTCATCAGCCATTGTTACAGTACTCGCTGCTATTTCTTTGTCATCGTTACATTGATAGAGTTCACCGGACATGTTCATATCCGAGTTATTTGCCATTAATTAGCATATCAAAGTTATTTGTCATTAAATATTTCAAGTATTAGTCCAGGTGTTTTATCATTTGTTAAAATTGTAACTATGTATTTCCATTGTATCATTTATTAATCTTACCCCAACAGGGTAAAGTACTTTGACTCACATTAGACATTGTATCATTCGTTAATCATTCCCCCGACAAGGTAAAGTTCTTTGACTCACATTAGACATTATGTCATTCCCCCGACAAGGTAAAGTCCTTTGACTCACATTAGACATTGTATCATGTCCCCGGCAAGATAAAGTTCTTTGACTCGCATCATACATTATATCATGCCCCGACAAGGTAAAGTTCTTTGACTCACATTAGACATTATATCATGCCCCGACAAGGTAAAGTTCTTTGACTCACATTAGACATTATATCATGCCCCCGACGAGGTAAAGTTCTTTGACTCACATTAGACATTATATCATGCCCCTGATGAGGTAAAGTTCTTTGACTCACATTAGACATTATATCATGCCCCCGATGAGGTAAAGTTCTTTGACTCACATTAGACATTATATCATGCCCTGACAAGGTAAAGTTCTCACATTATACATTATATCATGCCCCAACAAGGTAAAATTCTTTGACTCACATTAGACATTATATCATGCCCCGACAAGGTAAAATTCTTTGACTCACATTAGACATTATATCATGCCCCCAAAGAGGTAAAGTTCTTTGACTCACATTAGACATTATATCATGCCCCAACAAGGTAAAATTCTTTGACTTATATTAGACATCAGCAACTCATTCCATAATTTTATTATGACTGCCCACAGAACTAGGTTTTTATTACTGTATATAATGTTATCATTATGACAAGATGGCATTTCCATTTGTGGTAATTGTTTCTTTACATTGTCTGCAGGAATCATCGGAGGATCAGTTGTTCTGCTGCTGTGTTTAGTTCTGTTGATTATGTTTGTCATTTATCGTATGCGCAAGAAGGATGAAGGAAGCTACCCCCTAGATGAGCCAAGAAAAACACCAAACTACAATTATGTGCGAGCGCCAGAAAAGGAGTTCTATGCATAGGTGCAGATGCTGGCAATTTGTTGTTTCTGTTCTCAGACCTCTGATCAATTATGATCGGATCATGTATTATGATTTACATTTTTCAGTGAAACATTTTGAAATGCAATTTGAAACAATGGCATTATTCTGTTGAACGAGAAACTTGGTACGTTCTATGATGGCAAAAGTTAAGCCAGGATGAAATAGCTACATTCGCACGCATGGCTTTATGTTTGACTTTAGATGTTCTTTGAAAGCTTGTTTATCTTTTTTATTCTTAATAAATTGTACACAGAATAAAACGAACTGACTCAGAAACCAAACTGGTTTATATGCTGAGAAATTTGTTATTGTTAGATATTACATATTTAAATAAAATAATATAAAATAATTTTTTTTAAAATGTAAGACAAGTTAATTACTGTCAGATGTTTACTTTCTGAACCTTAACAAATGTAGCGTTATCAACATGTATTCCATCTTTTTTAAACTGAATGTAGGTCTACAAGTGTTTACTCTCCTATCAAAGAAATATTTGTTTCTCATCATGTCTTATTCAAGCAGAATTATTTTTAAGAAAATAATAATCTTCTAAACACAGGCTCACATCATCTTCTGAGGTGCCTTCAATGCCCAAATGTCAACTATTTTGGCAGTATTTATTATTTAATGACATGATCAAGAAATATATATTTGTACTCTTAAAATATTTGTTACTTTTTTCATTTCCCCCTAAAAAATTAAATAAATCCTAGAGCTGAAAAGAGATTTGAGTTTGCTTTATTTTTGCCATGAACAATATATTTCCAGATAGAAGTTTAGGTAATTTCCTATCTTTCGTACCTTTTTGCTCTGCAGTGAATATGTATAGTCAAGTGTTGTTTCGTAGCGCTTAGGATTAGGGTTTGTGTTAGGGTTAGACTCTACACCTCACGGTAGAAGAGGAACGACTAAGTAAGTAAGTTAGGGTTAGTGTTAACCATAATACTAACCCTAATTCTAACCCTAATCCTAACCCTAAGCGCTACGAAACAACACCTAACTACATATATTCACTGCGGAGCAAAAAGGTACGAAAGATAGGAAATTACCGAAGTTTATTATTATTCAATCTAGCATGTTCAGTAATTATATTAAGTTTTCCTTATATTTTTCACTTTGATTTTTTTCCTCTAAAGTAGTTTAGACAGAAAATTGTTTCTCGAATTCAGGTTCAATTAAATGATGGGTTGCATCATATTTCAGATTTGTAAATTAGTGGAAGGAAAGAAAATGCCTTCCGACAGTTGATTTGAATAATAGCTCATATTATTTATTGCTTGTTCATGTCTTTCTGTGACACATTCATGTCTGAATTGTTCGAGAATTTTACATTGAATACTTTTGTTGTAATCGAATTTGCATTAGTTTTCACCTTTGTGAAATCATCACTATTCATCTCACACTCATCAAACATATCCATAATGATTTGCCAATGACATATTTTTTCATAATATGCACTTTAAAAAAAATAAAAATTCAGATTGAGAATTTTTGTTAACTTCTGGTAGTAGGGTGTAGGAAATTAAAATGGCCAATGTAACCAGTTGTTGCCATGTAGTTGTCAGGCGTCTGTTTGTTCAAGATTTCATGATGTTTTAGCTAGCTGGGTTGTCAGGGGTCTGTTTGTTCAAGATTTCATGATGTTTTAGCTAGCTGGGTTGTCAGGGTCAATGGTCGACGTAACCAATTGTTGCCATGCAGTTATCAGAGGTCTGGTTGTTCAAGATTTCATGATGTTTTAGCTAGTTGGGTTGTCAGGTGTCTGTTTGTTCAAGATTTCCTGATGTTTTAGCTGGTTGAGTTGTCAGGCATCTGTTTGTTCAAGATATCATGATGTTTTAGCTGGTTGGGTTGTCGGGCATCTGTTTGTTCAAGATTTCATGATGTTTTAGCTGGTTGGGTTGTCAGGGGTCTCTAAGGTGACAAAGAAACAATAGAACTACCACTCTCTCAGGCATGTTGAATGAGGTGATGAGTGACATTGGTAACCTCATCAGGTAAAACAGATTTGCTACATAGGACACTGCTGTAGGGGTCACAATAAATGAGGGCTTCCTGCATGCTCCATTGGCAGCAAAACAGGAAATAATAATTTACTAGTTATTATGTGTGTTTTCTACATTTTTGGTAGTCTGTTTAGGTCAGTCTGTATCAGTGTAACAACAACCCTTGTAATGTTTATTGAAGGTAACTGTCCTTATGGCAAAAACAATCAACAACCCTTGTAATGTTTATTGAAGGTAACAGTCCTTATAGCAAAAACAAACAACAACCCTTGTAATGTTTATTGAAGGTAACAGTCCTTATAGCAAAAACAAACAACAACCCTTGTAATGTTTATTGAAGGTAACAGTCCTTATAGCAAAAACAAACAACAACCCTTGTAATGTTTATTGAAGGTAACAGTCCTTATAGCAAAAACAAACAACAACCCTTGTAATGTTTATTGAAGGTAACAGTCCTTAAAACAAAAACAACCCTTGTAATGTTTATTGAAGGTAACAGTCCTTATAGCAAAAACAATCAACAACCCTTGTAATGTTTATTGAAGGTAACAGTCCTTATAGCAAAAACAATCAACAACCCTTGTAATGTTTATTGAAGGTAACAGTCCTTATAGCAAAAACAAAAACAACCATTGTAATGTTTATTGAAAGTAACAGTCCTTATAGCAAAAACAATCAACAACCCTTGTAATGTTTATTGAAGGTAACAGTCCTTATAGCAAAAACAAAAACAACCCTTGTAATATTTATTGAAGGTAACAGTCCTTATAGCAAAAACAAACCTTCCCTTGCAGTAGAGCATAGTAGTCCATGAATCATTTCATTGACATAATTTTTGGTCTCTAATTTTCATGTTCCTCAAGGACAAATCAGCAAAGTACATTAAACAGAATTTTGTGTGTGTTCAAAGCCATGTTTATAATTTTTTTTTAACACCCTGCTGAGAGTTAATGAGATGTTATCATTAACATTATAACATTGAAGTTATGGTTAATTATAACTTGCATGAAAAGATGAGGTAATGACTCCTAATATTTTACTTCCTGTTAGTGACGTCAGCCAAACTGCTGAGGTCAAATAACAAACTAACAGTATTTACTTTCAAAGGATTGAGAATTGGGCGCACAAGTCAGTCTAACATTTCTCTTATCTGTTATACTCTGTCCATTCATTCTCACATGCTCTTTAAGTATTAATATAAAGAAATGGAACATTGTCAAAGTAATATAACAACATAGTCACGTTTTCAGTATCAAATCATAATTAAGAAGTAAAAAAAATTTTGAAAAAAAAAGTAACAGTTGAATCCAACAAACATTATATTAGATAATGAATTAGTGATCAGATAATGATGAAATGTAATATATAACTTGCAGTTAGTGATGTGAAGTAACAGCTAGAATAATGAAATTTAATATGGGAAATTTGTGTTAGTGACTTAGAATAAAGAATTGTAATTAGATGCAGTATTTAGCATGAATTTTCTGTAACTGACTTGCACAAACAGCTGAGGTAATGAGGTGTAATATTAAACTTTCTGTTCATGATGTGAACAAACAATTGAGGCAATGAGGTGTAATATTAAACTTTCTTACATGATGTGAACAAACAATTGAAGCAATGAGGTGTAATATTAAACTTTCTGTCCATGATGTGAACAAACAATTGAGGCAATGAGGTGTAATATTAAACTTTCTGTCCATGATGTGAACAAACAACTGAGGTAATGAGGTGTACTATTAAACTTTCTGTCCATGATGTGAACAAACAACTGAGGTAATGAGGTGTACTATTAAACTTTCTGTCCATGATGTGAACAAACAACTGAGGTAATGAGGTGTAGTATTAAACTTTCTGTCCATGATGTGAACAAACAACTGAGGTAATGAGGTGTAGTATTAAACTTTCTGTCCATGATGTGAACCAACAACTGAGGTAATGAGGTGGAATATTTAACTTTCTGTACTTGATGTGAACAAAAAGCTGAGGTAATGAGGTGGAATATTTAACTTTCTGTGCTTGATTTGAACAAACAGCTGAGGTAATAGGATATAATATTTAACTATCTGCCAGTTATGTGAACAAATATCTGAGGTAATGGGCCATAATATTTAACTTTTTATCAGTTATGTGAACAAACAGCTGAGATAATGGGATATAATATTTAACTTTCTGTCCAAAATGTGAACAAACAGCTGAGGTAATGAGATGTAATATTTAACTTTCTGCTAGTTATGTGAACAAACAGCTGAGGACACAAAAACTTATTTGCACCTGCTGAACAAAAAAATGTGCATGTTCACAACTCAAATGACAAAGTGACTATTAGGATTTATCTACTTGTCGAAGAAATATGATGCAGTGTGAAAGTTTTTCTTCCTTTTTTTCTCCCCCCCCCCCCCCAATTAGTACGGCTGTGAGCTGCTTGTAGCCTCCAGTCTTTGTATTCTCTTGTTGTGTCATCATACAGTACAAATTTGTTTATCAGATACGCACATAGGTCAGATGACCAAAGGTCATACAAGGAAAAATAATTATTTTGCCTTTTCTGTTTTTTTGGTAACTTTATTTATCTTTTATGACTTGCTGACAAAGCTGTTAATGGCTGCCATGTCATGTTGTCTGGAAATAGAATTATGATGTGCAGTTTACTACCATTTCCTGTATCTACTAACTTAGAAAATAATGTGTGGAGCCTGAAGGAAAGTTAACAAAGTATATTGGTAGTGAATGATGAGTGGAGCCTGAAGGAAAGTTAACAAAGTATATTGGTAGTGAATGATGAGTGGAGCCTGAAGGAAAGTTAACAAAGTATATTGGTAGTGAATGATGAGTGGGAGAGACAGTGTTTTTTTTTTAAACTAAACGTAACACAGAAAATCTGTCAGTGAGATGTGTGTTTGTATTATGATTTTGTTTAAATATGTAAGTCGACATTCATTCATCTCTTTTATGAAAAGTTTAGTGTGTGTGTGTGGTCTTACATCTGTATGCCTGGGTATGTATGCCTGTGTATGTATGTCATATAGTGAGGTGTTGTTGTAGATAACAAAAGCCTCAAAAACTTACAAGACTTAAACAAAACAAATAATGGATGTGTTGAAGAATAGACAAATATTTTTAGCATGTTTTGCTAGAGAAGAAAAAAATGCTGGTAGTTTGGCATTTTATCCATAAATATGAATTGTCTAAGTGAAAGTTCCTGTACTGAACAATGAAAAAATTCCACCAGCTTTTCAGCAAAATATGGAAAAGGCATGCATTGCACCGTGATAGCTAAATTGAACACCAATTAAAAGAGCAAACAGGCCTTGCTTTGTTTTTTTAATGATGCATTGACCATAAGTCACATGATAAGTTTGACTACAAGTCACATGATAAGTTTGACTACAAGTCACATGACAAATTTGACCACAAAGATCCAAGTTGACATAGAATAGACAGGTATGAAGTAACTACAGGAGAATTAGTGACATCATCAAGGACACCATCCAGCAGCAGACACAGCACACAACATAATTATTTGCTGCCATGTTTAAGGGGGTGACATGCTAGTTACAAATATTTTGTTATGACATTTTGTCATGTTGAAGATTTATCAGACGATGAAGAGGACACACACATTGAGGAAAACTGTTGATAGCATCACAAGGCAGTCCTTGTTCTGGAATCTCTAGAGTAAGAGTAATAGAGGGAATTACAGGCAGAGAAGAGAACTGGAGACAGACGTCAATGAGATGAGGAAGACATTGAGCTTATGGCACAGGAAATGGGTTCAAGGCCTGTCCTCATTAGAGAATTGGAAGCTAAGAAATCAATAGTGAATTTGATCAAATAAATTTGCTCAAAGATAACATTTTGTTATTGATGATATCTGGCATTGTGGAATAAACAGTGATCACAGCAAACATCTCGTCACACACACACACACAGTGGTGGTGGTGATGGTTTGTGTGATACAGAGCTACTGCAGCACTGCAAGCTGTGTATGTACTCTTATCTTGATATGTCATGTCCAGGAGCAAGAGATTGACATATCTAAGAGCAAACATTTCTTCTTTGTCTTACTCAAGTTTCTCAATGCCCTCCTATCTTGGGCAGTCCATTACATTTTTGTCAAATTATTTTTTAAAATCTATTTAGATCTGTCTGTAGCATTCTTCTCCGTCTCCATGTATTTTGTTGTTAAGTTAATGAGGATTCCATAACAAGGACTGCCTTGTGTGTCTCTGGTCCTCACCTTTGGTGTCTGTTCCTCACCTCTTGTTCATCGTGTGTTTGGTTCTTTCCATCATCTTCATATTGGTGATTCTGTCATATCATTTTAATACTTCCATTTTGTGCAAAGCACCCAATTTTGAACGACTGTTGTCTTCTTGGTTATCCATCTTGTTGTTGTTGATAAATTAGGGCTGCTGAGCTTCTTGCTCTTTCACAGCCAATGCCAAGTTGAAGAATTTGCATGTGTTCTATAGCTATCCATCGTGCTGTGTTGTCCCATATCTTTCAGAGTCATACACTAGGGCTCACTTTAATGTTTTTGCTGGACTTACTTCAAGAAGTGATGATCATTATGTAAATATTTCATTGTAGGGTTTTGCCTTTTGTTTACCAGGTGTAAATTTGAAGTTTTTGATGTAAAATGTCGTCAAAGAATTTACATGATCACTTTTATATGAGCATGAGTGTGGTTGAAAATTGTTTATCCAAATCATGATCAACATGTGAGAGTTTGCAGTTCCTTTGTGAAGCTCATAATTGAAATCACACGGACCACAATTGGGAAGTCTGCCATCGGAAGTGTAAAAAAGGCAGGCTACAAGAATTAATAATACTATTAGCTGTCAGCGTTAAATTAAATAGTAGGTTTAACATATTGCTTACAAAATGCATTTTTTATGCAAACGATCAACAAATTGCTTACAAATGAATTTTTCACACAAAGGTTTACCTAATTGCCTACAAAATGAATTTTTCATAAAAACAATTAACAAATTGATAACAAATGAATTTTTCACACAAAGATGTAACAGATTGCTTATACATTAATTTTTTCACATAAAGGGTTAAAAAATTGAATACAAATGATTTTTTTCACACAAAGGCTTAACAAATTGATTATAAATAAATGTTTCAGTCTGAGGTTTAATAAACTTCTTGTAAATGAATATTCACCCAAAGGTTTAAAAATTGCTTACAATTGAATATTGCACACGAAGGCTTGACAAATTAATTACAAATAAATGTTTGACGCCAAAGTTTAATAAACTGCTTACAAATGAATTTTTTCACACAGAGATTTAACAAATTGCTTACTAATAACTTTTTTAACGCACAGGGGCAAAGTTCATTGAGATGTCCCTTTAAAAGTTTTGTTTAATAAAAATGTAATAAACGATTTAATCTTATTTACCAATCATAGCTAGTCTGAATTATATTTCAAACATGTACCCCCTTCTGTATAGACTTTCCTGTCATTCTAATAAATAACATAGTTGACATGATGATGCCCAAAGACATTTGCAAACATATGCGTATATTTTATTGTGTTATATTATTATTAAAATATGCTGTCTTTGAAATATGTACTTTATTGTTAAGCTCATTTACTGCAACCATAATGGCATATGTTGTCTTTGAAGATTGTACTTTGATGTAAACCTTATTTACCTATGTGCTTGTGTATTGTTCCATTGTGTGCTAGTCAGTCTTTTGAATTTCATGAATGCAATAATTTGGTCACAGAATATTATTTTGTACACTTTTGCACACTGGCTTATGTTTAACCCGGATGACCCCAGACCTTCATTACTTACTTTTTATTCCTAACTAGGAAGTTATTCTGTTCAGGCTAAGGCTGACTTTATGTTTACAACTACATATATTTATTTTTGAAGTGTTGGGTAAATATGAGCTTATTTCACGCCCAGTTCCATGTAGCTAAGATAAACATAACCATTTCACTAGTGGTAACTGAATAATGGAGCACTGAGTAGGTAGAGCACTTGCTTCTCAAGGCAAAGTTACTGGGTTTGAAACCTGGCAGTGTCAGGTTCCATTCTTCTCAGCTGTAAATAGGTACCTGACTCATATCTTAACTCTTAAAGGACAATAATCCAGTATTCAATGCAAATTTTCCCAGGCGCTCATGACTGAAGTCCCAGTTTCAGGGCTGGAATATTTGAACTACGTTTTTGTTGTGTGTTGCTCTAATGTTATATTGTATTAATTCTTATTCACTTTCTTTTAAAACTATGTATAACATTACTATACTTTTAAAACTATGTATAACATTACTATACTTTTAAAACTATGTATAACATTACTATACTTTTAAAAAGTTTTGACAGAACTAACCCGTAGACTTTTACACTGTAAGAAAATGTCTTGCTCCAAACATGGGACAGCCACAACGTCCTTTAAGAGTTAAGTTAGGGAAGGCAAAGACAGTGAGGAAGGGAAACAGTCAGCCCGCCTAATACAGCTGAGACCTAGTGTACTGAAGCCTGTAAACACACTTTACTCCCCTACAGCAGTATTTGCTATGGGACTACCTTTAGCTGAATAATCATTTTGAACAGAATCACTACGCCCAGAAGATATCACTGAAAGATTAGGCAGTTGTTTGCACACGCTTTTGTATTTCAGCATTGAATTATATTTTAATGTCCATGTTCACTTAAAATTTTACCTCAAGTTTTTTTGCTTTTCTTTTTTCAAATGAAAAAAGTATGTTTGTAAGTGGATCTGTGTGCCAGGGAAATATTGTAGAAGTGTGTATTGTGTAGTGGTAGTTCATCATTCAACACTGGAGAATATCATCACCATCATCTATTTTTTTCATGCCTTGAGGCGCATTAAGTACAGACAAAAATTCTCCATACAACTACGGCCTTGACCGTTCTTTGTATCTCTGATACTGTCCTTTGTTTTGGAGTTCTGTCAATTTGTCCATCTTCATATGCCAATAAATAACACATCTTTCTCCATGTTCTTAGTGGAGTCCAGGTCATTGTTTGTCTGGGTGACTTATCTCTTGTCATGCCTAGTATGAGACCAGCCCTTCTCCATCTTCAATGAAAGCTGCTGCAGTCCTTGTAATTTCTTATTGAGAAAACAGGATTTACACATACATTGTTTGCAGCACCTCATTTTATATCTCTGTTTTAGTCTCCCCCCCCCCCCCCCCCCCCCCACCACACACACACACACACAGACATAATATTTCTCTAGTATGCTGCAGTGACATCATGGTTACCTCCTGTAGTAACACAGAGTTTCCTATCATGTATCACTGCAGGGACTGCATGACCATACATTGTGAAAGTCTGTGCACCATGGCTAGATGAAGCAAAGTGGCAGGTAGTAATGAGGTGTCACATCAATACCTGTGCTAGTTTCTGCAGCTCATCTACTTAATCACCTCACAGTGACAGAGCTGAACAGAAATGAACATTTAACATGGCTAGCCATCACTGGTTAGTATGTGACATCCTGCTTGTAGCGATTGTGTAGTTCCATATGGCTCCTGGGGGTCACTGAAGAGACGTAGACAAAAATAGGACTTCTGCACCCTCAGGCAATTGATATGAGGTTATACATGGGTTGGCAACTTGACCATGTGAAACCTGTTGCCACATAAACCACCACTACAAGAATATGTGAATGTTTGTTGCAGACTTCTACAATATATGAATGTTTGTTGCAGACTTCTACAATATGTGAATGTTTGTTGCAGACTTCTACAATATGTGAATGTTTGTTGCAGACTTCTACAATATATGAATGTTTGTTGCCGACTTCTACAATATGTGAATGTTTGTTGCAGACTTCTACAATATGTGAATGTTTGTTGCAGACTTCTACAATATGTGAATGTTTGTTGCAGACTTCTACAATATGTGAATGTTTGTTGCAGACTTCTACAATATGTGAATGTTTGTTGCAGACTTCTACAATATGTGAATGTTTGTTGCAGACTTCTACAATATGTGAATGTTTGTTGCAGACTTCTACAATATGTGAATGTTTGTTGCAGACTTCTACAATATGTGAATGTTTGTTGCAGACTTCTACAATATGTGAATGTTTGTTGCAGACTTCTACAATATGTGAATGTTTGTTGCAGACTTCTACAATATGTGAATGTTTGTTGCAGACTTCTACAATATGTGAATGTTTGTTGCAGACTTCTACAATATGTGAATGTTTGTTGCAGACTTCTACAATATGTGAATGTTTGTTGCAGACTTCTACAATATGTGAATGTTTGTTGCAGACTTCTACAATATGTGAATGTTTGTTGCAGACTATGTTGCAGACTTCTACAATATGTGAATGTTTGTTGCAGACTTCTACAATATGTGAATGTTTGTTGCAGACTTCTACAATATGTGAATGTTTGTTGCAGACTTCTACAATATGTGAATGTTTGTTGCAGACTTCTACAATATGTGAATGTTTGTTGCAGACTTCTACAATATGTGAATGTTTGTTGCAGACTTCTACAATATGTGAATGTTTGTTGCAGACTTCTACAATATGTGAATGTTTGTTGCAGACTTCTACAATATGTGAATGTTTGTTGCAGACTTCTACAATATGTGAATGTTTGTTGCAGACTTCTAAAATATGTGAATGTTTGTTGCAGACTTCTACAATATGTGAATGTTTGTTGCAGACTTCTACAATATGTGAATGTTTGTTGCAGACTTCTACAATATGTGAATGTTTGTTGCCGACTTCTACAATATGTGAATGTTTGTTGCAGACTTCTACAATATGTGAATGTTTGTTGCAGACTTCTACAATATGTGAATGTTTGTTGCCGACTTCTACAATATGTGAATGTTTGTTGCAGACTTCTACAATATGTGAATGTTTGTTGCAGACTTCTACAATATGTGAATGTTTGTTGCAGACTTCCTTCACAGGGCCTAGTTATAGTGGTGGTTCCTTGCTCCATAAAGGGTGCCTAGAAAAATGATGATGATGATGATGTAGCAATAGTGGTGTTTTCTGCAGTGTTTCTATACAACAACTCATTCTTTTATTTGAGAATAATTATATAACGGACATTTGCTCTTCACAAAGAGAAAACTTTGCTGAACAAATTAGTTGTAGGCATTGGTTACATCCCAGTTGTAAATGTATCAGTAACGTTGTGTGTTGTCTGATTGGACAAAGCTCTCCTCCCCTACCACCACCACTGCCACATGTGAACAAGTTGCCGCAGGTACATCTAGCATTGTACAGTGTTGATGTCTGGAACTTCTCACTAGATTTGTTCTTGTATTTTAATGAAGCAATATTTCAGGTCAGTCAGTTTGGTGTCACTGTGATCTCTGTAAGGATGCGGTTTTGTAAATGTCATGTTTTTGTCATAATAAAATTTGAAAACACAGAAATCATTGTTTTCTGATGGATAACTTGATTGATTGTTGATGGTTGATTGATGGATCGATTGCTGGTGTTAGTAAAGTATGCATTTAGTTACAGTTTAACCTTTCAGAAAGCAGATATCATCAAATAAAATGTGTTTTCATTGTGCATTCATCTGCTAAAAACTTTTGGAAGAGAGGTCAGAGGTCACTAAACATAAAATTCACATATGCATATTGATATGGGAAAGACCTTGAGCTAATGGCTTGTGACAGGAGGACTTGGCACATGTATGTTGAAGGCCTATGTACCTTCTGGCACTCAAGGATGATGAATGAGTGAAACATTTGAAGGCCTATGCTCCTTGGGGAACTCAAGGAAAATGTAGTGAATGAAAGAGTTTGAATATTTTGTTGATATCTTCCCATGACTTCAGTGTCAGGTTATCCTTTCATTTTCCTGTCTATCTTCCTCTACTTCACATCTCCACTATTCTCTCATTTGACATATGGTATGGGGAGAAACACAACAGGCTGATCACCCGTTTGCCAGTCACTTCGATTACGGAAACAACAGCAAATGGATTGATTTGCCGTTGCCCTAAAGACGCCATTAGGCGTGATGGGAAACAATGGCAAAGAAAACCTATCTGCTGTTGCCCTAAGACGCCACTAGGCGTAATGGCCACTGACTGCTTTGACGGTCAATGGCTAAGGACGGAAGAAGAAGAAGAAGAATGGGGAGAAACCAACAAGTAAAGGAAAACACAGGTTTTAGGGATCCACTGTTATCCACTAGAAAATGTTGACTGTGATTGTTGTTCCCTGACACGGTGAATGGCAACAAAGCTAGAACGATGTTCACAATTTTTGTGTACAATGACACGTAAGCTTTGTGATCCTGTTCACAATTTTGTGTACAATGACACATAAGCTTTGTGATCCTGTTCACAATTTTGTGTACAATGACACGTAAGTTTTGTGATCCTGTTCACAATTTTGTGTACAATGACACATAAGTTTTGTGATCCTGTTCACAATTTTGTGTACAATGACACGTAAGTTTTGTGATCCTGTTCACAATTTTGTGTACAATGACACATAAGTTTTGTGATCCTGTTCACAATTTTGTGTACAATGACATGTAAGTTTTGTGATCCTGTTCACAATTTTGTGTACAATGACACATAAGTTTTGTGATCCTGTTCACAATTTTGTGTACAATGACACGTAAGTTTTGTGATCCTGTTCACAATTTTGTGTACAATGACACATAAGTTTTGTGATCCTGTTCACAATTTTGTGTACAATGACATGTAAGTTTTGTGATCCTGTTCACAATTTTGTGTACAATGACACGTAAGTTTTGTGATCCTGTTCACAATTTTGTGTACAATGACATGTAAGTTTTGTGATCCTGTTCACAATTTTGTGTACAATGACACGTAAGTTTTGTGATCCTGTTCACAATTTTGTGTACAATGACATGTAAGTTTTGTGATCCTGTTCACAATTTTTGTGTACAATGACACGTAAGTTTTGTGATCCTGTTCACAATTTTGTGTACAACGTCACAAAGTTCTGGGATCCTTTCTCTTCTGTACTCTTGTAAAAATTCTACGATTTTTTTAAGCTTTAATTTTCATATGGCAGGCCCGGGACAGGTCATCCAAGGTTCCTTCAAATTTGTAGTTTAAAATGTACTATGATAGTTGGTCGTGTCCAAATTTTCAGTTCCCTAGGTCATTTGAAACCTAGTAAACCAAGGGCTCAAAGATCTGAAACATCCAAACAATGCTGATTTCAAGTGAAATAAAAGTGTTTACAAACAGAAATGATAATGAATATCACATGTTTGAGTTTTGATAGTGCTGATGACTAGGATGCATTCTTTATCCAAATATAGTGTGGCTGAAAATCATCAATCATCAATACCCTTTAGCTCCCCGAGGAGCATAGGCCATCAACAAACACATGCCAAGTATTCCTGTCCTGTGCCATCCACTCAGGTTCTTTCCATGTTTTCCTCATCATTTTCACCTCTGTTTCCAGTTCTCTTCTCCATGTGTTTTTTGGTCTACCTCTGCCACTCTTTCCCTGTGGATTCCAGAACAAGGACAGCCTTGTAATGCTATCAACAGGTTTCCTCAATGTGTGTCCTATCCACCGCCAGCATCTTCTTCTCAACTCTTGTTCCACTGGCACTTGTCTGGTTCTTGTCATCAATTCCACATTTGTGACTTTGTCATACCATTTCAGTCCTTCTATTCTACGCAAGCACCCATTTATAAAAGTCTGTAGCTTTTTGGTTGTTGTTTTTGTTGCTCTCCATGTCTCAGAGCCATACAATAGGACTGACTTGACATTTGAGTTGAAGATTCTTATTTTCGTGTTGGACTTGATTTCTCTTGTTCTCCATATGTTTCCCAATTCAATGAAAGCTCCTCTTGCTTTTTGTATTCTTATTTTGATATCATTGTCCGTCCCTCCAACTCTGTCTATATTACTGCCAAGATATGTCTATGATTCTACATCCTTTAGTGGTGTTTCTTCAAGTTCAACCTTGTTATCATTTCTTGCATTTATTCTCATAATCTTTGTCTTTTCCCTGTGTATTTTCAGGCCCACTTGTTGTGACCTCTCAACAAGAATTTTTATTTTCTCTTGCATCTGATTATGGTTATGGGACAGAAGAGCCAAGTCATCTGCAAAATCCAGATCATCAAGCTGTTTAGTCAGATTCCACTGGATTCCATTTCTATTGTGTGATGTCAATGTTTTCATAACCTAACCTATTGCTAGTAAGAAAAGAAATGGAGACAAGAGGCATCCCTGTCTCACTCCTGTTCTAATCCTAAACGGTTCTGTAAGTTGTCCTTCATGAAGAACTCTGCATGTCATGTCTTCATAGGTCTTCCTTATTAAGTTAATGGTCTTCATGGGAACTCCATAATGCCTCATCAATTTTCAGTCTGTCTACACTGTCAAATGCCTTTTCATAGTCCACGAATCTGATGTATAGCGGTGAATTCCATTCCAGACTTTGTTCAACTATTATTCTCAATGTGGCTATATGGTCTATACAGGATCTGTTTTGTCGAAAACCTGCTTGTTCATCTCTCAGTTGTTTGTCTATGGACTCTTTTAATCTCTCAAGGATGATTCTGTTTAAGACTTTTCCTGGCACTGATAGTAACATTATTCCTCTATAATTTGTGCACTCTTGTAAATTTCCCTTCTTAGGCAACTTGACCAGATAACCTTCCTTCCATTCTGCTGGTATTTCCTCTCTCTCCCAGACTATCTCTGTAGAGGAATCAATATCTGTTTTGATGGCCTCTGCTGGAATTCCATCTGGACCAGCTGCTTTTCTATCTTTCAGAAGCTTTATAGCTTTCTTTATTTCTTCTCTACTTGGTCGTTCACAGCTGATTAGTAGCTCCTCTTCTGCTGGCTGGATGTCTGGGGGATTAGTTGGAGCTGGTCTATTGAGAAGTTCCTCAAAATGTTCTGGTTATCTCTTCATTTGTTCTTGTATATTACTGTGATGGGGCCGAAAAGGAGACACCCGCCCAGATTATTTTAGATGTGCGCGAAGCATTCTGGGTTGTGAAAAGTCTGAAGTAGAAGATATGTAATGAGGCCATAATAAAGCCTGAGAAATTAATTGTGGTGTATAGTTGTGAGTCATATTTGATATTCGTGTGTTATATTAAATAGCTGTAGGTTTTATTTGTGTTTTCGCTATTCCTAAAGCGATAATCGCGTGTGATATTTAAGTAGCCAAGATTAATACGCCCAGCGCGCAGTAGTTGAGTGATTAGCCTAGTGCCTATAAAAAGAGATAGCGAACCAGCAGCGGACCTTCTTAAAGTATCAGTCCAGACAAGAGAGAACGAAACGAGGCGCGCTGTGTACCCACACAGAAGAACACAAAGACATGACACGTGAGTTAATTTAAATTAGAATTAGTTTTATATAATTCGGAAATAATATCGATGTGGCTATTTTAATGTTGAGTGAATGTGTTTCCAGGACCTGATAATTTAGTCTTAAAATATAATTGAGTGGAGATAATGTGTGGATATATTTCACTAGTGTTAAGACCAAATCACGTATGTAAGAGTTTAGTATCAAGTATTTCATCCATCAGACCGGGCAAATTTAGTAGGAGAGTGTTTTATACATGAAACTGGACAGAGAAGCGATTTTTTACTTGAATTTAGATGATATTGACTGTTATCAGGATGGCAACCACGTGGTCATGAAAGGCGGCGCGTCACCATGCGTGTGTATAAAGAAGACGCCAGTTTTATATTGTGTGAATTGAGACGTGGGTGGGAAGCAGATTAAGATAATTTTCCCCAGTAAAGGAAAGAAAGAGTTGTCGTGTTAATTTGCCTTTATATGATGACTAGTTCTAGTTGTTAAAGTCAAGAGTAATTATTTTATTTCTTTAATGTAAAAGTAATTGAGTGTATTTCACGATAGCCTACTTATCATAATTCTACTGTATATATTTAATGGGTTACTGTGAGGTGAGAATAGTCATTTAGATTTATGGAGAGCGCGAGGCCACTCCTTGGGCGTAAAGCGCATTTGAGACATAAATGTTGCTGTTTGCTCCTTGCGGAGCAGGGCGACACCAGTGCGGCTGAATCCAACAGAAGCCTGCATGAAGCATTTATATGCTATGGCAGTGATTTGTTTCGGTAACGATGTGTTTCATGTGATGAGATTCCCAGTCGCACCAGTGGTCATATACGACACGCTTGTTGCCAGGCGCACCAGTCGTCACATACGACATGCTTCAGAATGCAGTAACGAATACTGATGTGGATCGGTTACAAGGTAGTAGCTTATTCTCATTACTGAGGGTATTTGCTGTACATATAGTTGAATATTATTTTATGTCCATTTTATGATTATTTAATTATGGTTATGTGAGGAATGGTTGTGAGAGCACGTGGGCTCACTTCAAGGTATATATTTCTCTTCTCCGCTCCTGAGGGAGCATGGGGCCAACAGTGTGGTTTGCCTCCATATTAAGTATTCATATGCTAGGGCAGTAGTGGTTTTGGTAGCAATCTGTGTTACATGGTGAGGTTGCCAGCCTCATGCACAACACCATACTAGTCGCATTGGACGACATGCATGAGTGTGTGTGATAGCTGAGAGTGTGCCCTTGCAGTAGTGGTTTCGGTGGTAATCTGTGTTACATGGTGAGGTTGCCAGCCTCATGCACAACACCATACTAGTCGCACTGGACGACACGCATGAGTGTGTGCGTGTGGGATAGTTGAGTGTGTCAGGTGGCGGCGTAGGACAGTTTGACAGGTGAGAGCGTGGTGTTTCTCATTCAGTATTATATTATGATTTTAACTATTCTGTGCTTTGTTTGCTTCTTCAGATTAGCATCGGGCACTGTTGGGTGTTTTGTTTTGTTTAGTTTTGTTTTGTTATGTTCGCTAGTTTATTTGTTTAATGTTTGCTTTGTCACTGAATGGGTTGTAAAAATAAATATAGCCCCTGCCTCTAGAATCAAGAGTTTTATTGTTGTTCGGGTCGGTGCGAGTGTGAAAAGGAGACGCCCGCCCAGATTATTTTCGATGTGCGCAAAGCATTCTGGGTTGTGAAAAGTCTGAAGTAGAAGATATGTAATGAGGCCATAATAAAGCCTGAGAAATTAATTGTGGTGTATAGTTGTGAGTCATATTTGATATTCGTGTGTTATATTAAATAGCTGTAGGTTTTATTTGTGTTTTCGCTATTCCTAAAGCGATAATCGCGTGTGATATTTAAGTAGCCAAGATTAATACGCCCAGCGCGCAGTAGTTGAGTGATTAGCCTAGTGCCTATAAAAAGAGATAGCGAACCAGCAGCGGACCTTCTTAAAGTATCAGTCCAGACAAGAGAGAACGAAACGAGGCGCGCTGTGTACCCACACAGAAGAACACAAAGACATGACACGTGAGTTAATTTAAATTAGAATTAGTTTTATATAATTCGGAAATAATATCGATGTGGCTATTTTAATGTTGAGTGAATGTGTTTCCAGGACCTGATAATTTAGTCTTAAAATATAATTGAGTGGAGATAATGTGTGGATATATTTCACTAGTGTTAAGACCAAATCACGTATGTAAGAGTTTAGTATCAAGTATTTCATCCATCAGACCGGGCAAATTTAGTAGGAGAGTGTTTTATACATGAAACTGGACAGAGAAGCGATTTTTTACTTGAATTTAGATGATATTGACTGTTATCAGGATGGCAACCACGTGGTCATGAAAGGCGGCGCGTCACCATGCGTGTGTATAAAGAAGACGCCAGTTTTATATTGTGTGAATTGAGACGTGGGTGGGAAGCAGATTAAGATAATTTTCCCCAGTAAAGGAAAGAAAGAGTTGTCGTGTTAATTTGCCTTTATATGATGACTAGTTCTAGTTGTTAAAGTCAAGAGTAATTATTTTATTTCTTTAATGTAAAAGTAATTGAGTGTATTTCACGATAGCCTACTTATCATAATTCTACTGTATATATTTAATGGGTTACTGTGAGGTGAGAATAGTCATTTAGATTTATGGAGAGCGCGAGGCCACTCCTTGGGCGTAAAGCGCATTTGAGACATAAATGTTGCTGTTTGCTCCTTGCGGAGCAGGGCGACACCAGTGCGGCTGAATCCAACAGAAGCCTGCATGAAGCATTTATATGCTATGGCAGTGATTTGTTTCGGTAACGATGTGTTTCATGTGATGAGATTCCCAGTCGCACCAGTGGTCATATACGACACGCTTGTTGCCAGGCGCACCAGTCGTCACATACGACATGCTTCAGAATGCAGTAACGAATACTGATGTGGATCGGTTACAAGGTAGTAGCTTATTCTCATTACTGAGGGTATTTGCTGTACATATAGTTGAATATTATTTTATGTCCATTTTATGATTATTTAATTATGGTTATGTGAGGAATGGTTGTGAGAGCACGTGGGCTCACTTCAAGGTATATATTTCTCTTCTCCGCTCCTGAGGGAGCATGGGGCCAACAGTGTGGTTTGCCTCCATATTAAGTATTCATATGCTAGGGCAGTAGTGGTTTTGGTAGCAATCTGTGTTACATGGTGAGGTTGCCAGCCTCATGCACAACACCATACTAGTCGCATTGGGACGACATGCATGTGTGTGTGTGTGTGTGATAGCTGAGAGTGTGCCCTTGCAGTAGTGGTTTGGTCGGTGGTAATCTGTGTTACATGGTGAGGTTGCCAGCCTCATGCACAACACCATACTAGTCGCACTGGACGACACGCATGAGTGTGTGCGTGTGGGATAGTTGAGTGTGTCAGGTGGCGGCGTAGGACAGTTTGACAGGTGAGAGCGTGGTGTTTCTCATTCAGTATTATATTATGATTTTAACTATTCTGTGCTTTGTTTGCTTCTTCAGATTAGCATCGGGCACTGTTGGGTGTTTTGTTTTGTTTAGTTTTGTTTTGTTATGTTCACTAGTTTATTTGTTTAATGTTTGCTTTGTCACTGAATGGGTTGTAAAAATAAATATAGCCCCTGCCTCTAGAATCAAGAGTTTTATTGTTGTTCGGGTCGGTGCGAGTGTGAAAAGGAGACGCCCGCCCAGATTATTTTCGATGTGCGCAAAGCATTCTGGGTTGTGAAAAGTCTGAAGTAGAAGATATGTAATGAGGCCATAATAAAGCCTGAGAAATTAATTGTGGTGTATAGTTGTGAGTCATATTTGATATTCGTGTGTTATATTAAATAGCTGTAGGTTTTATTTGTGTTTTCGCTATTCCTAAAGCGATAATCGCGTGTGATATTTAAGTAGCCAAGATTAATACGCCCAGCGCGCAGTAGTTGAGTGATTAGCCTAGTGCCTATAAAAAGAGATAGCGAACCAGCAGCGGACCTTCTTAAAGTATCAGTCCAGACAAGAGAGAACGAAACGAGGCGCGCTGTGTACCCACACAGAAGAACACAAAGACATGACACGTGAGTTAATTTAAATTAGAATTAGTTTTATATAATTCGGAAATAATATCGATGTGGCTATTTTAATGTTGAGTGAATGTGTTTCCAGGACCTGATAATTTAGTCTTAAAATATAATTGAGTGGAGATAATGTGTGGATATATTTCACTAGTGTTAAGACCAAATCACGTATGTAAGAGTTTAGTATCAAGTATTTCATCCATCAGACCGGGCAAATTTAGTAGGAGAGTGTTTTAAACATGAAACTGGACAGAGAAGCGATTTTTTACTTGAATTTAGATGATATTGACTGTTATCAGGATGGCAACCACGTGGTCATGAAAGGCGGCGCGTCACCATGCGTGTGTATAAAGAAGACGCCAGTTTTATATTGTGTGAATTGAGACGTGGGTGGGAAGCAGATTAAGATAATTTTCCCCAGTAAAGGAAAGAAAGAGTTGTCGTGTTAATTTGCCTTTATATGATGACTAGTTCTAGTTGTTAAAGTCAAGAGTAATTATTTTATTTCTTTAATGTAAAAGTAATTGAGTGTATTTCACGATAGCCTACTTATCATAATTCTACTGTATATATTTAATGGGTTACTGTGAGGTGAGAATAGTCATTTAGATTTATGGAGAGCGCGAGGCCACTCCTTGGGCGTAAAGCGCATTTGAGACATAAATGTTGCTGTTTGCTCCTTGCGGAGCAGGGCGACACCAGTGCGGCTGAATCCAACAGAAGCCTGCATGAAGCATTTATATGCTATGGCAGTGATTTGTTTCGGTAACGATGTGTTTCATGTGATGAGATTCCCAGTCGCACCAGTGGTCATATACGACACGCTTGTTGCCAGGCGCACCAGTCGTCACATACGACATGCTTCAGAATGCAGTAACGAATACTGATGTGGATCGGTTACAAGGTAGTAGCTTATTCTCATTACTGAGGGTATTTGCTGTACATATAGTTGAATATTATTTTATGTCCATTTTATGATTATTTAATTATGGTTATGTGAGGAATGGTTGTGAGAGCACGTGGGCTCACTTCAAGGTATATATTTCTCTTCTCCGCTCCTGAGGGAGCATGGGGCCAACAGTGTGGTTTGCCTCCATATTAAGTATTCATATGCTAGGGCAGTAGTGGTTTTGGTAGCAATCTGTGTTACATGGTGAGGTTGCCAGCCTCATGCACAACACCATACTAGTCGCATTGGACGACATGCATGAGTGTGTGTGTGTGTGTGATAGCTGAGAGTGTGCCCTTGCAGTAGTGGTTTCGGTGGTAATCTGTGTTACATGGTGAGGTTGCCAGCCTCATGCACAACACCATACTAGTCGCACTGGACGACACGCATGAGTGTGTGCGTGTGGGATAGTTGAGTGTGTCAGGTGGCGGCGTAGGACAGTTTGACAGGTGAGAGCGTGGTGTTTCTCATTCAGTATTATATTATGATTTTAACTATTCTGTGCTTTGTTTGCTTCTTCAGATTAGCATCGGGCACTGTTGGGTGTTTTGTTTTGTTTAGTTTTGTTTTGTTATGTTCGCTAGTTTATTTGTTTAATGTTTGCTTTGTCACTGAATGGGTTGTAAAAATAAATATAGCCCCTGCCTCTAGAATCAAGAGTTTTATTGTTGTTCGGGTCGGTGCGAGTGTGAAAAGGAGACGCCCGCCCAGATTATTTTCGATGTGCGCAAAGCATTCTGGGTTGTGAAAAGTCTGAAGTAGAAGATATGTAATGAGGCCATAATAAAGCCTGAGAAATTAATTGTGGTGTATAGTTGTGAGTCATATTTGATATTCGTGTGTTATATTAAATAGCTGTAGGTTTTATTTGTGTTTTCGCTATTCCTAAAGCGATAATCGCGTGTGATATTTAAGTAGCCAAGATTAATACGCCCAGCGCGCAGTAGTTGAGTGATTAGCCTAGTGCCTATAAAAAGAGATAGCGAACCAGCAGCGGACCTTCTTAAAGTATCAGTCCAGACAAGAGAGAACGAAACGAGGCGCGCAGTGTACCCACACAGAAGAACACAAAGACATGACACGTGAGTTAATTTAAATTAGAATTAGTTTTATATAATTCGGAAATAATATCGATGTGGCTATTTTAATGTTGAGTGAATGTGTTTCCAGGACCTGATAATTTAGTCTTAAAATATAATTGAGTGGAGATAATGTGTGGATATATTTCACTAGTGTTAAGACCAAATCACGTATGTAAGAGTTTAGTATCAAGTATTTCATCCATCAGACCGGGCAAATTTAGTAGGAGAGTGTTTTATACATGAAACTGGACAGAGAAGCGATTTTTTACTTGAATTTAGATGATATTGACTGTTATCAGGATGGCAACCACGTGGTCATGAAAGGCGGCGCGTCACCATGCATGTGTGTATAAAGAAGACGCCAGTTTTATATTGTGTGAATTGAGACGTGGGTGGGAAGCAGATTAAGATAATTTTCCCCAGTAAAGGAAAGAAAGAGTTGTCGTGTTAATTTGCCTTTATATGATGACTAGTTCTAGTTGTTAAAGTCAAGAGTAATTATTTTATTTCTTTAATGTAAAAGTAATTGAGTGTATTTCACGATAGCCTACTTATCATAATTCTACTGTATATATTTAATGGGTTACTGTGAGGTGAGAATAGTCATTTAGATTTATGGAGAGCGCGAGGCCACTCCTTGGGCGTAAAGCGCATTTGAGACATAAATGTTGCTGTTTGCTCCTTGCGGAGCAGGGCGACACCAGTGCGGCTGAATCCAACAGAAGCCTGCATGAAGCATTTATATGCTATGGCAGTGATTTGTTTCGGTAACGATGTGTTTCATGTGATGAGATTCCCAGTCGCACCAGTGGTCATATACGACACGCTTGTTGCCAGGCACACCAGTCGTCACATACGACATGCTTCAGAATGCAGTAACGAATACTGATGTGGATCGGTTACAAGGTAGTAGCTTATTCTCATTACTGAGGGTATTTGCTGTACATATAGTTGAATATTATTTTATGTCCATTTTATGATTATTTAATTATGGTTATGTGAGGAATGGTTGTGAGAGCACGTGGGCTCACTTCAAGGTATATATTTCTCTTCTCCGCTCCTGAGGGAGCATGGGGCCAACAGTGTGGTTTGCCTCCATATTAAGTATTCATATGCTAGGGCAGTAGTGGTTTTGGTAGCAATCTGTGTTACATGGTGAGGTTGCCAGCCTCATGCACAACAAGGTTGCCAGCCTCATGCACAACACCATACTAGTCGCACTGGACGACACGCATGAGTGTGTGCGTGTGGGATAGTTGAGTGTGTCAGGTGGCGGCGTAGGACAGTTTGACAGGTGAGAGCGTGGTGTTTCTCATTCAGTATTATATTATGATTTTAACTATTCTGTGCTTTGTTTGCTTCTTCAGATTAGCATCGGGCACTGTTGGGTGTTTTGTTTTGTTTAGTTTTGTTTTGTTATGTTCGCTAGTTTATTTGTTTAATGTTTGCTTTGTCACTGAATGGGTTGTAAAAATAAATATAGCCCCTGCCTCTAGAATCAAGAGTTTTATTGTTGTTCGGGTCGGTGCGAGTGTGAATAGAGAGTGATCACACATCACAATATAATCATCATCATCTTCTCGCCCACCCTATCACATTACTAAGCAATTTTCCATTCTTATCTTTTATGAGGCCATTTGCTTGCTTATATTTCTTTGTGTTGTTGTACAGGTCCCTCATATTTCCTTTGGCTGCTGCTTCCTTTGCCAACTCTTCAATATCCTTCGTATTGTCTATTTTAATGTTTCTTCTTACTTCTTTGTTTGCTTCTACATACACTTCATGAGCCTTGGCTTTGGAGCTTCTGGTTTTGCTTCTGCTTTCTTGTTTTTCCTGTCTTCTATCTTACTAATGGTTTCTGTTGTTATCCATGCTTTGTGCTGATGTTCTCTGAAAATGACCCAAAACAAAAACAAATAGGACAAAGTTGGGCATCCTTTCAACCACAGCTGTTCGTGTTTCAACACAATCAGAATACCACAGCACTCTCTTGTTAGGAGTAAACTGAGAATATTCCAAAACAGTTCAAACATTTGAGATGCCCAATCTGGAGATTTTCCTAGCAGAAAAAAAAGGCGAATAATTAGCTCTTCTTTTGGCTTTCTTTAGACTAGTTCCAAAGGTTGTCATTGCCGGGAGTTGTAGTGAGGATAAGCTCTCACTGCAGATAAAATACTTCTATGGCACGTGCCTCAAACAGCCTCTGACAACCAAGTCCAGCTCCCGGCCTTCACGTGTGGCTCAATTTGAGCCCGGCGGAACTGTTTCCACTGACGGGAGAAGGGGCAAAGGCGAGCGACTGGCGCCTTAAAACCAGCAGCTTCGGGCAGATAGGGCTCGTGATCCTTGGTTGGTAGCTTATCTAAGAGAAGGAACTCTGAATTCAAACCACCGCTGCCTTGCGGGAATATCCATTTATGGAATTGGCTTCGGGAGTAAACCCTGAGGATAAATCCGGAGTCGGAGTCCCTAAGGCAGTCTAATGTCGATTCGACCTTATTCTGGCAACTCCTGCGACATGGCTGGTACCAAACTGTATCGGCTACTGCCGTTCCTTTGGATCTACCGGCTGTGTGGAGAGGGGGAACATGCTGCATGGGCAACAGCTTGATCTCCATATAACTGTGCCCAAGCTCGCGCCCTGGAGAGGACACTCCAGCTTCACCCTATAGGTGTCGGCAAAACACGGGAAGTAGCAGTTACCGGTTATAAGCATTTTGCCCAATTGGCGTAGGGCATGGCGCCAGGGGCTACTTCCGACAGTGGGAGAGATTCTAGGATCTCACTGGACAGCTACCGCCCGCTTCAAGCTGGGCAGCCCCCAGTCAATAAGGTGTTGTCCCGCCACTGTCTGCTTTCCCCATTGGGTGCATGGGGATTAGGGTCAAACCCGAACTGTGGACAGAAAATTTTGCACCAAGCAATTATCGAAAAAATAGAAATAAGCAAACTCTCAGATTGGGATGCTGGAACGTCCGGACTATGTTGACTGGACTATCCGAAAACCTACAGGATGTAAACGATGTAAGGAAGACAGCCATAATTAATGATGAGCTTAAACGACTTCAGGTGGATATAGCTGCACTTCAGGAAACGCGCCTGGCGGGCTCTGGAACGGTGAGCGAGAAGGACTACACATTTTATTGGCAAGGGAAAGATCTTAATAAAGCTAGAGAACACGGAGTAGGTTTTGCGGTCAAAAAATCGCTAACTAAAATGGTTGAACCAGGCGAGAATGGATCAGAACGTCTGTTAACGCTCCGCCTGCAAACTAGCACAGGTCCCATCACCCTTGTCAGTGTGTATGCTCCTACTCTGTACTCTGCCTCAGAAGCTAAAGATGAGTTCTACGAGAATCTAACAGCAATTATCAAAAGCATACCTAGGCAAGAACAGCTTGTTCTCCTTGGTGACTTTAACGCTAGAGTGGGTGCCGATAATGTTTCATGGCCTTCATGTCTGGGCAGGTTTGGTATTGGCAAGATGAATGAAAATGGACAACGGCTCTTAGAGTTGTGCGTCCACCATGACCTCTGCGTGACCAACACCTACTTTCAGACAAAACCCCAGCATAAGGTGTCATGGAGACACCCACGATCCAAGCACTGGCACCAACTTGACCTGATTCTCGTCAGAAGGCCACTCCTCAGGTCTGTGCTCTCCACGCGCTCGTACCATAGTGCAGACTGTGATACAGATCACTCCTTGGTTTGCTGCAAAATCAGAGCACAACCAAGAAAACTCTATCGTGTCAGACATGAAGGGAAACCATGCATTGATACCAGCAAGATGTCAGACCCTTTCATGATCGCTCAATTCACTGCGACCTTCGAGAAAGTGCTCAGTAGCCCTCAGCATGGTGATACTATTACAGAGAACTGGGAGCATCTACGGAACACCATTCAAAGTACTGCACTTGCCACCTTTGGTAAGAAAACAGCAAAGTCAAATGACTGGTTTGATGCTTCATCAGATGTGATGGCACCTGTCATTGAAGCTAAGCGCAGTGCTATGAATGAATACAAACGTTCACCGAGTGCCAGAACCCTACAGATCCTGAGGGCTACGAGAAGCAAAGTTCAACAAACTGCTCGACGCTGTGCAAATGACTACTGGCTCCAGCTCAGTGAGAGCATCCAGATCGCAGCGCAAACAGGCAACATTAGACAAATGTATGACGGTATAAAGAAAGCACTTGGCCCCCATAAAAGTAAGACGGCACCGCTAAAAACCATCAGCGGAGAGAAGCTAACCGATAAGGGTAAGCAGATGGAGAGGTGGGTCGAGCACTACTCTGAGCTTTATGCTAGAGACAATACCGTTACGCCTGCAGCCCTTGATGGTGTCAACAGTCTGCCAACTATGGAGGAGCTGGATGCCGAACCAACATTAGAGGAACTCAGCAAGGCCATTGATAGCTTGGCCTCTGGCAAAGCACCAGGCAGTGATGGGATTCCTCCTGATTTAATCAAATGCTGTAAGAGCACGCTATTACATCCCCTGCATAGGATGCTGTGCCAGTGCTGGGAAGAGACAACTATTCCTCAAGACATGCGAGATGCCAAGATTGGTCCAATATGCTGGAAGCATGTCACAGCCCTTTGATATACGAAGTGGCGTTAAACAAGGATGTGTTCTGGCTCCGACCCTCTTCGGAATCTTCTTTGCCTTACTCTTGAAACATGCATTCAGAGATGCAACTGAAGGAATATGCCTTCACACTAGGTCAGATGGCCGTCTGTTTAATCTTTCAAGGCTGAAGGCAAAAACAAAAATCAGAAGGGTCACTATAAGAGACTTGTTGTTCGCTGATGATGCTGCAGTCGTCACTCAAAGCCAACAGGAGCTTCAGAGCTTGATGAATCGCTTCTCTAAAGCATGCAAGGACTTTGGCCTCACAATAAGTCTAAAGAAAACGAATGTGCTGAGTCAGGATGTGGATGCTGCACCAGTTATCACTATCGATAACTATGAATTGGCAGTGGTGCACCACTTCACATACCTAGGGTCTACCATCAATGACAAACTCTCACTGGATACAGAAATCGACAGCCGCATTGGCAAAGCTGCAGCTACCTTTGCCCGCCTCACATTGCGTGTTTGGGGAAACTCTAAACTCACAATGAAGACCAAAGCTGCGGTATATAATGCCTGCGTCACCAGCACACTCCTATATGGCAGCGAGACCTGGACGACCTATGCTAAGCAAGAAAGAAGGCTCAATACCTTCCATTTGCGGTGTCTACGCCGCATCCTCGGCATCTCGTGGAAAGATAAAGTGACAAATGTCGAGGTGTTGTCACGCGCTGGCCTTCAAAGTATGTATACGCTTCTTAGACAGCGCAGACTTCGCTGGCTTGGCCATGTTCGCCGCATGGAAGATGGTCGCATCCCAAAAGATATCTTCTACGGACAATTAGCAGATGGCAAGAGAACAGTTGGGCGACCACAGCTGAGGTTCAAAGATGTGTGCAAGAGAGATATGAGGGCACTGGACATGGATCCAGCAACATGGGAGGATGAAGCTGCCGATCGCACTAAGTGGCGATGCTATTTACGGCGCCACCTCAGATTGGGCGAAGAGAGGCTCACACAAGAAGCAGAGGTGAGGAGAAAACGTCGAAAGGAGCACCAGGAAAATAAGCAGCCGAGGGCTGTCACCTCAGGGGCGCATTCCCATAGTCAGTTATGACTGAAGGGGCTATTATTATTATAGACTGTGTCATATGAATCTCCTTAACAGAAGATCTTCTTCTGTCTTGGATGGCCGTGTTGTGTTATTTAAATGACACTGTATTTGCTTTGGTCTATGTTGTTGAGTTTTTGGATTTACAATTTGTACAAGTTAATGCTAAAAGTGCCTGGATCTACAACACAATATCAACGTAGTTGATGCTAAAACTGCCTGGATCTACAACACAACATCAATGTAGTTAATGCCAAAACTGCCTGGATCTACAACACAACATCAATGTAGTTAATGCCAAAACTGCCTGGATCTACAACACAACATCAATGTAGTTAATGCCAAAACTGCCTGGATCTACAACACAAAACTGCCATCAATGTGAGTTTTGATCTACAACACAACATCACAAGTGCCTGGATCTACAACACAACATCAATGTAGTTAATGCCAAAACTGCCTGGATCTACAACACAACATCAATGTAGTTAATGCCAAAACTGCCTGGATCTACAACACAACATCAATGTAGTTAATGCCAAAACTGCTTGGTGTAAAGCACCATAGATTGAGTTTGTCATCATCATTTTTATTTCTGTGAGGGGTGAACAGGAAGGCGAATATTCTCACAAAGAGATAATGTCTCGGAAGGGCACATGAGAATGGATTCTGTTTCCTTGCGACAAATCTCCCCTTTTATTCTTACTGAATATTATTATTAGTATTAAGCCCCCATCCTCTCATACTGAGGAAATGACACATATATAGGTTTACGAGACAGTACATGAAAGAAACTCACTCGACCGCTTGGTAGGATATAACTTATGTACAGATATTTAATCCCTAAACCACATGTGCTACACAAAGAAAAATGAAAAGGTAAACGAAAATAATAATTTGGTCATGTGCACTGAATGACTAAGAGTCCTAGTATGTCCTACTAATCATCATTAGCACTGGTGTGACTATCATGCAAGTTGCCTAACGTTGTTGATTGTAATGTTCACTTTGTACTACCCTGGAAGGCACTTTGTACTACCCTGGAAGGCACTTTAACATTAGTTCCGTGAGTATTTAGGTGAAAGTTCTGTTTTGAATTTGAATAGTATCTCTGAGATATCTGGAGGAAAATAATCCTTATGCTTTTGGACTTATCTGTAATCCTGTGTTGTCAGCCCTGGCGCAGGTTGTTAGGTGCTGTCATCCTGCAGTGATATGACATTACACGTGCGAGCGTTGATTTATGCTCCTTTCTGCTTAGGAGTTGACGAGATCTCTGGCTTTTGGTTCTGCTGATCGGTCAAAATACTGGCTGTCTGTTACCGTCAGGCGCCGGACACTGAATTCTGCAACTGCGAATGTTGTCCGCTCAGAAGCCTAAAAGTCCGCACAGAGTGAAATCATACAACACCGCTTGGTTAATACCAAAGTGCTTGTAATGTAGAATTTCTCGCCATGTAGATGCACTCGGCCCACAAGTCGTGCGTGTAAGTGAAGTTTTCGTCTAAGCTTCTAGATTTTATGAATCTCTTCTCACGTGTTCTAAATCATTCCGACGTAATAACACGTAAATTCTCTCCCTGAACCTGAGCTCGTGTGACGCAGTTGCGAACCGTCTTGCGTGAGAAAGCTTCCCCGCCCCGTAATTACTGGTTACTCCTAGAAGGCATACAAGCGCTGGCAGATACAATGAAATTTGACACTGGCGCGTTTTCCGTCAAGTCCATCAAACAAGGTGCAATAAAGCAATGGATCTCTAGACTTTAAGACGCCTTTTACTCTTAATCAAGGTATATCCTCTGGCCATGTGTTATAACTTGGTGTTGATGCGTTTGCGATGTTTGCTCAGTAACCATCAAAATTGATGTCTGCTCCTGGGAGACTATCGCACAGGATCGCTGTGCCTGGCGGACAAACATTACTCAAGGTGCTCGCATTGCAGAACAGAATTTAGCTGATAAGGCAGAAGGCAAGCGTGCTGCAAGAAAGGCCAGAATGCACAGCAACACTACTATCGACTCTAACCATGTGTGCACCGTATGTGGCAGGGCCTGTAGGGCCAAAATAGGATTAATTAGTCACATGAGATCACGGCACAGATGTGTCACAACTCAAGTCTGAAGCTGTCGCCATCTTCGCTTGCGATGGGCAACTATTATTAAGAAAGAGAAACGCTGACTACTGCGCCAAAAATACCGTAGTGTAACGTGAAAATTACTGAGAATAAAGAAGAGAGAGAGAGACGGGAAGAGAAGGGAGACAAAGATGGAGAGAAGAATAGACCGTCTTACGACACATGGAGTCACTGATATTAATCCTCTTGCAGGAATCTTGCACAAAGCATTAGCATGATCTTGTAGATGTGCAATTTATTTTATATGATGCTGTTGCCAGGCCCATACATAACTTCATATTAGTTGTCTTAGACCAAGTTGATGCTACCTAAAACCTACCCTCGTTGGGCTGTACGCATGATACAACACACTGTGACACATTGCTCGGATTGTTTTCGATTAGATCCAGATATGCGATGGCCCAGGCAAAAGCTTATATGTGGGTAACCACCAACAAAAGACGCTCCCTACACGAGAACGTAGCTGACATCAAAGGAACAAGAATCAAGAGGGAGATGTCATGGATGGCACAGGCAGAGGCTACGATTGGTCAGGTGACCAGGGTTGAAAATGTATCCAGAGGGGACGAGTGGAGTAAGTCAGAGGAGAACTGGATAAACTACCAGCAGGTCATCATTAGCCTTGGCAAAGAGTGCAGATCTTGGGGCAATGGAAAAGCAGAGCTGGAGATTAATCAGCTGATAAGTGACCATGCTGAGGATGATGGCGTCATTGTGTACACTGATGGGTCTATAGTTTGTGGTGAGAAATCAGGATGGGGCTTCTCTGCGAGAATAAAGTGCAGGGTCATCGCTGAATAGAGTGGAGCATACATGACAACAACCTCCAGCATGAGAATGGAGGTAGAGGCAGTTACTGCAGCACTGAGGTGGCTATCTGAAACTCCATCCAGCAGGGCAGCTATCAGACTCTCAAGCCATTCTTCGGAAATTCAGAACGGATGGCTGCAGCAGGAATGGAAAACATCAATAGAATCCTCAAGTCTTGAAGAACTTGCGTGGATCTACTGTCCTGGTCATGCAGGTGTACGAGGCAATGAGACAGCTGACAGACTGGCCTCGAGAACACCCATAGTGGGGACACTGGACAAGGACACTAAGGGCAATTAATGATCGCCTGCTGGATAACAAGGCTGAGACTGTTGGAGTTTGGCATCAAACGTGGGACTAGCAGAAATGGACGTGACAGAGGATGTATCCGTCTGTCGTGTATGATTTATCAGATAGGTAATAGATGTTTATAGCCCTGTCTGAGCAGAGGTGATAGCGATGACAATGTGAAAGTAAGGGGTAAGATATAATTTTATCACGAGGTGATCGTGTAAGAGAAAGGACAGTCTCTGGATAGAATAATTTATCTAATCCAACCTATCTGGACGACCAACTTTTAAATCAGACGCACTTTCTCTCCTTGTACGAAAATACAAGTTACACTACACTCAAATGCATACAATTCTGTGACAAATACGCACGAACGTGAAAACAAACTATGAATAACATATAGTGGATAAGGGTTGACCTACACGATGACTAAAGGTTTAATAAAGTTTATTATCAATAAAAGATCCCAACAATAAGCATACACATCACTAGATTATGGTTTACAGACAAAATGAAAATTAATCAAATAGGTTCTCCCCTCTGGTAAAGGAAAAGAAAGGACGATCCCAATAGAGGTTAATTAACCAAAAAGATCAAAGGTTAACAATATGTTATGAAATAGTCAGAATGGGAAAAGAGTAGGTTCCTAATGTAAACTATCCCGTGACTAATCAGATTATTGAGATAAAAAAAAAAAGAAAGAAGAAACCATATAAGTATATGATGTTAACAAAAGACATAAGTTTCTTTCTCTGTTCATTCAATTCACATACACGCAGTGGCCACTTTCAGATGCACTTAAGCCAGTAGTTGTCGCAGGCATTCCAAGGAAATACACTAATAAGTAATATATATATTTAGTGTCAAATTTAAGTTTGCCAAATCCAGCCCCAGACTCTCCGTAGTTGCTGACTGCAATTTTCACAGGAGTCGCTAGAGTCGGTGTTAAATTTGTACTGGATACAATCAGTTATCTATGCCTTCAGTTGGTTGGAGTAAAGTTCATGCGTGGTGATCGCCGATGTAGAATAAATAGAACATATACAGTTCCTAGGTTGTTTAGCCTCAGGTGGCTAAAACGCTAGGTTTAAGTTACACAAGTGTTGCTGACAATATATTGCCACAGCTGGCTGATGATATATATATATATATATATATATATATATATATATATATATATATATATATATATATATATATATATATATATATATATATATATAAGTAAATCTGGTAATAGTTCTGATCCAGTTAATATTATAATTATTGTTCTAGTTTGGTCTCTCTCATAAAATGAAGAAGAATGGACCGCACAGGTCATAGCCCGAAGACTCAACAATATTATAAAGTTTCTGGTTGCTTATACAATTATAAGACTATAAGAACTCAAGTTCATATGGCCGTAAGTCCACTAGTACGCAGGTTTGATCAGCCTATATTTTAGGAAAGAAAATATGAACATTTAACCAAATTATCAATATCATATCTAACACGAATTAAACTAGGACCTGTTCACCACTCCGTTATAAATTAGATTTAAAACACACGTGTCTAGCTTATCCTTATTCTGTTAACGCGTGATATGAACACTAGTCATTTTTAAATGGATAGAAGTAAATAATATATGCCGTCAGTAGACAGTTATTTAATGTATGTACTAATCAATTTAAAACCTCTCTTACTGGAAAAATAGCGAGTAATTAAATTTACTTTACGGCTGGAAAGTTAGCTATAAGTTATTTAATTAGCACAGAAAATCTCAGTGAAATATATATTGAAAACTTTAAACACACTAAATCACTTCAAATCTAGTATATAAATTACCGCAATCAGAAAAATGAAACACTCCACGGAATCTATTAATTTTCACTCTGTACGAGAAATCTTAAGATAACGAGCTAGTGAATTCAGATAGATTTCTGGCAACTGATCATGGCTATTGGAGAGACATGGTATATATTGATATGTTCCGTACTATCGTTCTTTAATGCGAAAGTCACACCACTGCCAGACCCGAGCCAATTTGCCGTTCGATTTCTTGAATCAAAGGTAATTTTACCACCTCTTGACTTTCATCATCTCCGCCTTGCCGAAAATCAGCTACGCAATTTTCACCTGAAAGTTTTACAATCCAAGGTCCGTCTCACTGAATATCGTGTGTTCCCCTGATCAAAGAATCTATTAACCATGCTCCGTGCTTCGCTCTCTGTTTCACATAGGGCTTGATTGCCAGATGGCCCCCGTGTTAATTAAACTGGTGAATCCTTCGTTCATGTAGCAAAAGTATACTCTAGATGGGGAGGGGCAAAAGTGGATGATTACTGCTGCACTATTTTCATCTATGACACCGTCGTATGTACAACCAGCGTGCTACACAGGTACAATGAGCATTCTCGCTCTTCTACATTTGCTGAGGGAGACTGAGCACCTATGGGTTTGCTCGGAATGCTATTACTCGAGGCGAAATCTCAGGTTAGTATGTCTAACAAGTGTCCTTCGCCATTCAGGCAGATACTCGCCGATTTCGGAGGTACCGGTACCCATTAGAGCTGGGTCGGCCCAGGAGCCGCCAGTCCCTGGTCGACGACACTTCTTCAAATTTACTCGCCAGGGCTCGAGTTAATCCAGTCTAAATCCCGGTCGGCGAAAAATCTTCAAATGTCCTCGCCCGGGTTTGATCCTGGGTCACCCAATCGCCAGCGCAGTTTGGTAACCACTACACCAGTGCGGCTACCAGCAGAAGGGTCATGAATGAAACTCATACACTGGGAGGCTGTTGTTTTTGTTTTGTTTTTTGGGTTTTTTTTTAATCAGAAGAATAGAAAACAAAATCCTGCTTCTATGTTTGTGTGCTACTGATCCAAGTCCTTCACATGTTGGCATAAAGGTCAATAAAAAGGCAGATGACAGCAAGAAAGGTAATCTGATAAAAATCCAACAAATGTGTGGATGAGTAGATCAGAGAATGAAAGCTTAATAAAAAGAATAATAACAGGTTAATGGATTTGGGATAAAAATCTGAAAGAAGACTTGCATATAAGCTGTTCAAGGTTCCAAAAAGACAATTTCAGATATCAAGGGGGATTGACCATTCCCCCAATAATAAGACACTTCTCACACTACAACTGAGTTTTGGCTATTTCAGAATAGAATAACCTTACTGTGCAGAATGCCTTCAAAACAATAATATAGAGCATTTCTAATTTAAATGAAAGAGGTATGAACTACATAGAATCAGAATATTAGATTTTTTGGAAGTATCAGATTCACCCATAACTATAGAATGGGTGCAAAGCAAAGACAGACATGGTGATCTATATAATATAGTCAAACAGAATTTAACTTACTTACTTAGTCGTTCCCCTTCTACCGTGAGGTGTAGAGGTTTGGAAGATAGAGCGCCAGACTATCCTATCGGCTGTCTTCCTCCTGGCCTGGTTCCATTCTAGTCCTCGATCCTTCAAAGATTGTCTAATGTTGTCCTCCCAGCGGACTCTGGGTCGTCCTCGGGGTCTGGATCCTTGGCTCTTTGTTTCCCATGCTTGTCGTGGTATCCGATCTTCTCCCATTCTGCAGACATGGCCAAACCATCTTAATTGGGACTGTTCTACTTGGGTCTGCAGGGGGTAGGATTTAAGGCCTTGACTTAACGTCTGGTTGCGTACCATGTCTCTTCTTGTTACTTCAACCACCTTCCTCAGATACCTCATTTCTGAGGTTTGGATCTACAGAATTTAACAACAAAAATTAATATATAGTGCTTAGTGCGGACGTGGCAGGGCAAATAATGGTTTTGTGGTGCAATTTTTTTTCTTGTTCTTTTGATTTTTGTTTATTGGTTGGGGTTTTTTTTTTTTTTGGGGGGGGGGGGGGGGATGTGTTATTTGTGTCACACCTTGTCATGTAAGATGAGACTAGGGTAAAGGAAAGACACACACACATACACAGTTGTGACAATTATATGAACATAGAGAAAACTATCTTAATTATGAACGGGATACTTTTTCTTCAATAAAAAGAATACAGTTTTATATGTTTATATTTAAGATTCATTTCAACTTTATTGTCTCCTGGCCTGTTACCAATCACTAAACACCTCTTTCAGTAAACATAAAAACTCATACACTGATGTATAGGTTTTCTTGTAGGTTTCCTACAAGCCCGCGCATCACTTCGTCTGCTGGTGCAGTGTTAATGTGGCTATTTGTTTTAAATGGTGAGTTTTCCAGCACCATGCACAACCCTCGGTAGCTTTTTATGACATTTTTGTTGCAACAAATGCAATTCAGTGGACTCTTACAAAACAGCAACCTTGTTATCTTTTCACGCATTTCTTCTCACTATCTTTGCCTTTCCTATGTACTTTCAGACCCAAATGCTTTGACCTCTCATCAAGTATTTTCGTCTTGCATCTGGTTACAGTTACAAAACAGAAGAGGGAGGTCGTCGGCAAAATCTGGATCATAAAGGTGCATAAGGATCTTTCACTGCATTTAGGAAATCACAAGAAATCAAGTCTAGCATACAAATCAGAATCGACAACTCGAATGCTAAACCAGCTCTATTGTATGGCGCTGAAACCTGGATAAAAACAAAATCAACAGCCAAAGTGTTACAGACTTTCATAATTGGATGCTTGAGTAGAATAGTAAGGATTGAAATGTCACCAACATGGAGCCGATTGCATAAACCAGACAATAGCCGATGGAAAAAGAGATGAGAAGAATATGCAGGAGATGCACTGGGCACACATTGAGGAAACCTGCTGATAGCATTACAAGGTATGCCTTGTTCTGGAATCCACGTGGATCAAAAAACACGGAAGGGAGAAATGAGAAACGAATTAAAATAATTAAGATTACGTGGAAAGGCCTTGAACTGCTGGCATGCGATTTCCTACTAACATACAAGAAGTACGGTATGAACAACAGAGAATACCAATATTAGATTATTTACAGGCTTGCTATTTACCCATAACTGTAGAACAGGTGTTGAGAATCGACAGTCAGAGCTACACAATAGAGTGAAACAGTATATAACGAGGGACAAAAATAATATATAAAGATTGGTGAAGGTACTGCGGGAAAGTGATATTCTCGTAATGCCAATTGATAGATGAATACGGTAGCGAATTGGGTATCATCTCAAACTCCCCGGGCTTGCCAACCAGCTTTCCTTTGCTAACATGACAGGTTGGTGTGAGAGATTGTCATTTTGGGACAGGAGAGGAGACACACAAACTCACACAATTTTTATTTACTATATTTAAATGATAATCTATATATGATGGGTTATAATAAGAATATAGAGTAGACATTAAAAAATCCGGCAACCTCCGGATCTGAGGAGTGCCGGATTTGTGAAAATGCCGGATTTTTTATGTTATATATTCTGTATATATTTAACAGAAAATGACTACCTGAACACTTTATCTGCGATCGACAATGCACGATGTTTACGTTTTACGCCACTTCTTTTATTTGCTGAATCCATAATGGGGCTAAATAGCAGCAAATAAATGATAAAATGAGCAGGAATGGCTGTTAACACGTGCAAGCAAGACCCAACAGCTGCATCAAAACATAAACTGCTCCAGAAAACAGTGGCGCGCAAACGCGGTAAATTTAAAAATGCGCTCCGAAATCCATGCCGGAAATCTGAAGGAACCGGATTATCGATGGCCGGATTTTTGAATGTCAACTGTATAGCGTTTTCAGTTCCAAATAAGATAAATAACTGCCGATATGGGAAAGTGGCATCACATCTATCAAATCGTTGTAAATAGGGACAATCACAATTATCAATTATGCTTGTATGTTAAAAACAAACAAACAAAAACGAACAAAATCAAGAAGTAACTCTAAACAACAATTATATTAAAGTGGAGGGGTGTAAAGGCCTGGTGGTTCCAGTTATATAACTGACTTTAACAGATATTTAATTGACTTTCATCTGTTAAAAGTCATATGCATTGTAAGAACAGCATCAGACCTTCACATTTCCAACCACTATATATTAACCTTTGTTCGTGTTAAAAATGGTTTGACTATATTGTGCAGTTCCCTATGTTAAATATTGTTTAGATGATATCATGTTTCTTGCCCTCAATGTCATAAATGTCAACACACACAAACTCCTTCGTACACTCTCAGACGTCTACTTGAATATTTAAAAAAAGCAGTAGTCAGTTAAAAAAAAATGGTACTGGAGCAGCCATATGTGCTTTCTATGTTCCTCATTATGTTGGGCATCTTTGAAACAGATATTCAGCAGTCATTTTATCAGTGCCACATTTATACTCATCAGTAGTTCCTATCTTTAGCTTATTGAATAGATGATATCCCACTCCGCTCTGACCAGTGCGAAGTCTGAAGATTATCATTTGTTTTCTTCTGCTGAGCTGGTTACATGCATCATTTTGTGTGTGTCCTGGATGCTCTGCATCCCATTTGTTTCTGTCTCTGGTTCTGATAAAACTCTTCGCCTTTTGGAAAGTTATGCTTGTGTCATGTTAAGGTGGCATTCCACTTCTTCTTCTTGAGGTGCCTGGTCTGGAACAGACATTGGCGATCATGACCCTCCAATCTTCTCTGTCTTTTGATAGTCTAATGAGGTTGTTGTTGCCAATGCTGTTGTTTGTTGCCCAGTTGTTTAAGCTTTCCACATACATCTTTCTCTGTCTTTATGCTTTCCACACACAAATAAATCGAGCTTTAAATGAAAAAAAAAAAAAGCCAAAACAGCCAAACGAATTTGCTGACGCCAAACGATCTCAGAAAAAGCCAGATGTGTTGGAATTTGGCACACACAAAAAGTCAAAGTGGCAAACCTGCATTCAAAGACTATCCAAAATCAGCCGTGGGTAGATGTAATATTTACAAAAGTTGTGTATTTAGCTCAAAATGCGTTCAATTGTTATTGTTATGTAGAATTGACATCATTGCTCTCCGGGCAAACCCATAGGTGCTCAGTCTCCATCAGTATATGTCGAAGAGTGTGAATGCTAATTGTTCCTGTAGCTCGCTGGTTGTAAACACGACTGATGCATCCTCTCATACGTCCATCTCTACTAGCTTTACGTTTGATGCCAAATCCCAACAGTCTTAACCTTGATGATTCATATATTGCAGTGTCATTCTCTAACAGGCGATCATTAATTGCTCTCAGTATATCTCCCTTATCCATATCCAGTGCCCCCCCTCCCCCACTATGGGTGCTCCTGGTGCTAATCTGTCAGATCTTTCATTACCACATACCTCAGCATGACCAGGACAGTAGATCCACACCAGCTCTTGAAGACTGGACGCTTCTATGAATGTTTTCCATTCATGCCGCAACCAACCACTTTGAACCTTCCGAAGCATGGACTGAAAGTCCTGCTTTCAATTACAGTTAATAAACTTTAACTTTACAATATTTGTTAGTTTAGCACAGCGTTGCCACTCTAATATGGATTACCTTCCTGTCTAAGTGTCATTTTTCGTCACTAGTTGAAGAACGCCACCTAGATTTCGCCAAATATAGGCCAAAATAGTTAAAAAAATCGTCTAAAATTGCCCAAAATAGCCACAGTCACTGATATCAGGGTTTTTTCCTTAAAAAATGTAGAGTGGCAACGCTGGCTTAGCACAAATTACAAAATGGCGGCCCTCTTGTCGGCACCTAATACAAACAGTGAATGGAAACGTAAATGAAATACATATTATCGACATGAAAAAAGATGCGAAAAATGAACCGCTTCGATTGTTCAAAGTCTGTAAGTAAACTGTCATTTAAATTATATAAACTGACCTACAGAGAAATGAACTTTGCGGAGTATCCTATTGTTATTAGGCCTAACTTTTTTACTTTAGTTTAGGCTAACTGTGACATTAGGCCTACTGGCAGACTAGGCCTATTGCGTATTGAGATCCATACTACAAATCGAGGAGTTCAAACTCATCGGACTGACTGGTAGACATGGATTTAGCCATGGTGACATCCAAAACAAAGAAAAACATTCCAGTTCCTCTGATCCATGCTATACAGAGCTTCTACAAGACTTGCAGACATTATGTGAGAATGGCAAACTGTAAGTCAGAATAGTTCAGAACCACTACTGATGTATGACAGTGTGATATCCTGTCACCTTATCTTTTCATACTCCTCATGGACGATGTCATCAAAGCATGTAAGAAGAGAACAAGAAAGTATTCAGTGAGGTACTGGAAGATGAGACAGGTCTGTATTTCAGAGCTGGTATTTGTCTACGATGTTGCCTAGATTGCTAAATCAGAGGCATATCTTCAATCCAACCTGCAAATCTGAAAGGAAGAGCTGGAGGAGAGAGGGCGAGACATCAGCAGCTCCAAAACAAAAACCGTGGTAATATGATGAGAGGGAAGAAGGCATCAGTTTATGCTGGGAGAACAGGTCCTGGAGCAGGTCAACCACTTTAAATACCTTGGAGCTGTCATATACTGGAAAGGAGGCATCAAAGAAGAGTTGGCTACCCAGAGCAACAGCTGGAAGACTTTGTCAGGCCATAAATCAATGATTCCTCAGTACAAGAGAAGTTGACAAGAAGACAAAGATGACTGTATACTGCCCCCACCTATGTTCCAGTCTGGACCTATGGATGTGAGTCATGGGCAATGACTAAAACCCACAAAAGCCAGCTCCAAACTTCAGAAATGAGGTATCTGAGGAAGGTGGTTGAAGTAATAAGAAGAGACATGGTCTGCAACCAGATGATATGGCAAAGCCTCAAAACAAAGCCCTGCAGACTCAAGTTGAACAGTCCCGACTACAATGGTTTGGCCATGTCTGCTAAATGGGAGAAGCTTGGCTACCGTGACAAGTATGGGGAACTAAGAGCCAGAGATCCAGACCTCCAGGATGACCCAGAGTCCCTCTGGGAGGACAACATTAGATAATCTCTGAAGGACCGAGGACTAGACTGGAACCAGGCCAGGATAGTATGGCGCTCTCTCTGGCAAACTTCTACAGCCCAGGGTTAGAAGAGGGACGACTAAGTAAGACATCCAAAGCATGAAACAAAGACCTATGGTTATTCAGGAAATTGGTATCTGCGGTAATGTTGGCATGGCTCTTGAGATATGGGGGCATGCAATCTTTCCCACATTGTCAAGCTGGAGACATCATCATGATTGGACCAAATTATATTTTCTTCTTTTACAATTACATGAGAAGTTTATGCTGCTTTTGTGACTATTGACCTAATAAGCATGTGGGTATCTTAGCCTGATGTTTTTGGAAAAGTGTACATCTTGTTTTAGCTTTATCCTGATGTTTTGGTAAATTTGATATCTTGTTTTAGCTTTATCCAGTGGTACAAGCATATTTGCAGTACCTACTGCAGCACAGGTCCCCAATAAATTCATGCCAAGTTCTCCTGTCACGTCTGCAACATCTTTCTATGTCTTCTTTATCTCCTTTGTGTCTCCATTTCTCTTCTCTCTGTCTGTTTTTTTTTTCTTGGTCTCCCTCTTTATGTTTGGTTTTTTGGTTTGGTTTTTTTTTTTAAGGACTATCTTCATTGCACACGGACAACGCCATCAGTGCTCCGATCTCCTCCCTTAGATCACACAAGGAGGATCTCAACACAGTGTATGAACTCCGTATCACTGGCGAGAATCCCAATGTGTGTATATACTGTATAGGAATCACAAATTCTATAAATATTTTTTTTTGTGGTGGGTAGGTTTCCAAATTTTTTAAAATTTTGCCGAGGCAGCAGCCTTATGGCCTACTCTTTACTATTTTCCAACTGCCGTGGGATTTTTAACGTGCGCAACTTGAACATGGGACCTCCTATTTTTTCGCCCTTATCCGAGAAGGCTAGGCATCCGATCTCACTACCCATGAGACCATGGGGGAGTATGACATAATTAGGACCATTGGTTCTGAAAGAAAATATTTCCATAAATTATAATCCCTCAACTGAAATTCGAGCCCGGTACCTCTTGAATATGAGGCGGACGCCATACCTCTTAGCCACTCTGACCCCCCCCACCCCACCCCTTTTATGTAAACCTGGGGATTCAAGAACAAGGACTGTGTTGTAATGTTCTCAGCCCATTTTCTTATTCCAGCGCCAATGTCTTCTCCTCACCTGCTGCTCCGCAGGTGTTTGTCTAGTTATTTCCTTCAGTTCTGCATTATTGATCTTGTCATACCATTTCAATCCCTCTATTCTGCACAAGCAACCATCTATGAAAGTCTATATCTTTCTACAACTATATTTTTGTTGTTGTTTCATCCCATAATACAATCCATTTTCTATCTTAATTTTTATTCAGTGTTTTTTTGTTATTGTTTGTCCACAGCCCATCAGATCTTGTGTATTACTGGGATTAACTTTGACAATAGATCACTGGTGGTAAGTGTGTCCAGAATACAGATGCAACATTTACAGTGGAAAGATTCATTTTTAGAAATGCATGTTGCAGTGTTTGACTTGTTATACATCCTGTGAACATGTCTTTCCTCATAAAAATTGTCTTCTCCAGTGAAATATAGAAAGAGTCTCCCCCCCCAATAAAAAATGTATATATAGTCATACCCTGCTTTTTGACGCTTTGCTAATATGCCGCTTTCAATCATATTCATGTTCATAATTTTTGGTGCATGCCTAGCGTTTTTAGCGATTTTTTTGCATGACATGCTCTCGCTCGACAGATGAGAAAGAAAAAGCTAGTGCACCATTTTATTCTGGGTTGTTCAGCACCTGTGTCATTCAGTTGTTTGTTCTGCATCTCTTTTTTTATCACCGGCAATTTTCAAAACTTTGACAAACTCTTTACTTATTATTGTAAATGTAGTGTAATATTTTTGTGTTTATTTATAATGGAAATTAAGTGTAGTGATAAAAAAAAGAAGCTGTAAGTCTTAAAAGAAAAGTTACATATGATTAAACTAAGTGAGCAAGGTATGTCTATGGCTGAGACAGCCCGTAAGCTAGGCCTAGCTTGTCAAACAATTACTACAGTTGTTAATGCTAAGGATAAAGCTCTTTTCATTTTACTTTCATATTGTTGTTTTAGGCCGAGCTTTATTGCACACTTAATATATGATAGTAAAAGGTAGGTAAAGGATCCCGTTACATGCCCATTGAGGCATATTGGGCCTCTGGTACCCAATTGGGGCTGGGTCAGAGCAACTCTGGGAAGGTTAAGGCGGCCGGCATGATGCTGACCACATCACCCCTCTTGTGCCGATGGTCAAGAAAATATGGGCCTAACACCATATTCCCAATATGCCTCAATGAGCATGTAATGGGATCCTTTACCTGCCTGTTACTATCATATATTAAGTGTGCAATAAAGCTAGGCCTAGTGTAAGCATGTTATTTAGGCTTTTAGACACCCTACAAAGAAGGCTACGTTTTGCTTTTCGGCAAGTTTTGCTTTATGACGATGGTCTGGTCCCTAACCTGCCATTTTAGTGGGATATGACTGTACAGGTAGTTCTCTGTTTACACGATGTATGCTTTCATGAGACCCTTTCGTAAACAGGAATAGCATGAATGGAACGGGATTTTCTTATTCAAATACGTGTAAAGTAAGGGGGAATACGTTCCACCAATGCCGTACATAATAATAAAACATAAATAGATGTACGTAATAATAAACAGTTTAAATTAATCTATACCATTCATTTTAAGTACATGTACATGTGCAGACAACAACACTCACCATTACCTTGTTCCACTTCATCAACTTCTAATTTAACAAGTAGTGGGGTTGTAGTGAAGTGAATCCGTATGACAACACGCTCAAATTCCCTGCTCAAAATGAACTAGCTATCGTATTTTTAATTCTATAAATAACTACAGTATTTGGGAGCCGCGTTAGCGTAGTGGTTACAACACCGCTCTGGCGACCGGGTGATTCAGGATCAAACCCGGGCGACGGCATTTGAGGATTTTTCGTCGACCGGGATTTGGACTGGATTAACTCGAGACCTGGCGATGACATTTGAAGGAGTGTCGTTGACCAGGGACTGGCGGCTCCTGAGCCGACCCAGCTCTAATGGGTACCTCTGAAATCGGCGAGTATTTGCCTGAATGGCGAGGGACACCTGTCTCTGTACAATAAAAAAAGGGATACTCACATAAAATCAATGTCAGGCTAGACATTAATAATAACCTGAGATTTCGCCTCGAGTATTAGCGGGCATACGAAAAAAAAAACTACAGTATTTGAAATTTGCCTGAGGGGCAAGTCAAATTTACCACCAACAATTTATCTAGTGTATTTGAATTATTCTAAGAAACAAGTCAAAATTTACCACCCACCCCAAAATTTATCGAAGAGCATAGTATAAAATTTAACAACCAATCATATCGTTTCCATATTTTGTAGTGGTAAGAAAATTTTGGTTGACGAGAAATAAATGCCTATTTTGTGTTTTTGACCGAACGTAGATAATTTATTTCTAAATAACTAAAGATAATTAAAATGAAAGGGATATCTCAAATTATAGCGCTGATATTGCTTAACACATAAACGTAAAGATTCCCTCATAATAAAATTATCTTACCTTAGAAAATTTAATTTAGTGATATTTTCATATCAGGGTAAGGTCACATTTAATTACAAAAAAATTACCCAGATGAAAATGCAAAGGAATAACTATAGAGAACGATAGAGAGAAATTGGCCGTTTAATTATCACTTTTGATAATTAAAATCGGTCCACAAATAACTATGATATAATATTTTCAAATTTGGTCAGATTAGACAAACACACTTAAAACCGCCCAAGTTTATAGTCTCAAAAATAGTTAACTTTTTGACTCGTCTTCTGCTTGGTTGGGTGTAGTTTGATAAAAAGTAACAACTTCTTGTAAGTCCTGCCATTGAAAACCTAAGATTCCATGCCGAGTTGACGTGTACTAAAAGAGACAGAAGGACAAAGCATTTGCCGTATGAACTGCGAGCTCAGTGCTAGAACCCTTTTATGGCCTGTCAACTTGAATGTGTGAATTTCTTTACTTGAGGTTAAGACAGATACATTTATTTGCATATTTTATTAACCTGTAAGTAAGAGGCTATGTGTGCCATATTTATTCGATATTGCCTAAGGGATGTGTTGTGTCACGACGACCTAAGTAGGAATGTGTATAGGGCGGCTTATTCGGAGTGAGAAATGTGTAAAATATGTTTGCCAATTGGCCACAAAAATGTGCGACTGTAAGTGTAGTATTAATAAATTGATATTTTCTTTTGGAGTGACACACTGTTCAAATAACATGTGAAAACATATAGGGAATGTTAGAATGAAGTAATCAACAGGTCACATGCTATATATTGTACCCACCATGATTATTGTATGGAAGCCAAACATGAACGAGGTACCCAAGCATTGATGAACCCAGAGAAAGAGTTATGGCATGAAAACTGATGGTAGACAACGGAATTTAAGGTCTTGTGCGACTTGTTAGCACACATGTTTGACCTAGGTAAGTTTTAGTATTGATTAGGGGTGAAATTGATAGAGACAGGCTCTACATGGAATGGATTGTCCTTCTTATTCCAGGTTGTATCAGGCCTTTACCTCGTGGCTGCATTAACTAAGAAGAGGAGCGTGTGGGAGTTGATTGCTCCGAATACAAGTGGAGCTAGACTCCTTATCTTCAGTCAGGAGTCACATAGTTGGTGATCCTGACTACTACTATTATTGACTGAAGCAGCAACAATTTTAAGATAAGTCCTTTAGTAAGGCAATGGCGATTCATCCAAACCTTATTCACCCACTAAAGCTTACCATTTAGGGATGATGAAAACAGTAGACCTTACAGTGAAGTACCAACATCAGTGTAAGTAGTCTGAACAGGAACTGTGTGTGTGTAGATATTATTGTGACCACTTTATAATACTGGAACAGAGTTTCCAAGTTATTTATTTTCTTATGTAAATATAAGTTTCTTGATTTTGAAAAAAGTACTGACCCAAAAAGATTGAGGTTCAGTACCATTAAATTGTATATAAATTTTCAGACAGTCTTGCTTACTTAATTTTCATTAAAGTTACAGTTCTGTTTTGAAATTCATAATTATTATACTAAATTACCCTAGACAAGTAGCCAAATAACACCACACAGATAACCTACTCTTGGTGAGATCTAAAGGGGTAGCCGATAGGGATCCAGAGAACTTCATCATCATCAGTTCTTACTCTGGGAACTTGCATAGCTTGACCTCACCTTGGTTGTCTATACACCCTTGCTCTTTTTCAGAGAAGGGGGTATTTCTTATAAGACCAGTCTCTTATCTGGCACTATCCTGGTATCCTCTGATACATCTATTTGTCCAGGATAGCCTGTAATTAGTAACATCAAAACCTCTTGTGACAGGGGTGGTGAGTGATCACAATGAGAAGCAGATGATGCAGCATTGAATTCTTTCCTAAACAAGGTGTCAAGAGTTGTTTGTGACTTTTTTTGCTCATGAAGGATTTTTTGGTAGGCAACAGCACATTCTATCATTTTCCTATCAAGCTCCTGCCCATGTTAGGATCATCTTGTTCAAAGATCACAAGGCAGGATTCAAGAAGTTGGAAGGCCTCCTTTAATCATTTCACTGTAAGTTATCAGCCTGGTGAATGTTGTTGTTGGCTGGTGAATGTTGTTGTTGGCTGGTGCAAGTTGCTGCGTCTTCTTCTATGTTGATCTACTCTAGCGCCAACAACTCTTCACTGCTGTGCTCTACTTTCTGAGATTCAAGCAAATTTACAATTTAATTTTCGTCAAATCCATCTAAGCTAGGTCTTGAGGCCATTCTGACACCATCCTTAGTAGCTGTCAAACTATTGTCATCATCATAAAAGCCTTCAAAGTCATGACAGAATTGAGGGCACAATTTAATTTTCATCAAATCCATCTAAACTAGGTCTTGAGGCCATTCTGACACCATCCTTAGTAGCTGAGATACTATTGTCATCATCATAAAAGCCTTCAAAGTCATGACAGAATTGAGGTCACCGTTTTTTTCCAAAAACTGTCCATGCATCGTTGCGGAACTTCATTTCATGCAGTCTTGGTTAGTGAAAGTACATCTGTAATAGTGAATGCCTTCCAAAAATCTCTCGAAGAAACATTCAAACTTGCATCATCTTTTGCTCTCGCACTCCTGTTGGCGCGAAGATCAAATACGTATTGTAAAAATGTCTAAATATCGGGTCGTGTAACTTCAAGTTTGGCCTGTAAAGAAAACCAAAAAAAGCCTTAAAATTGGTGCGCATAAGTTCAAATTCGCATGCAGGCAGACAGACATACATACATACTGTGACGAAAGTACTGAGATTCTGTCTTTCAAATGGCCCATGTCTTTTTCTCCTTGCAATGTGTTCACTATATTTTAGGAGGGATTACAGGTAATCCTTCTCCATGTTTCTTCTCCTTCTATTATTTACGTTTTTTTCAAGATGAGATCACGAGGGAGTTTGATCTCATCTGCTTTATGGTTCTTCTTTATGTGTTTAGAATGGGGGTGTAGGGAATTAGAAAGTATTATTCTAGATTAAGATTATAGATGCTAGATCAGGATTGGCACCAGATTGTCTTTTTTTGAAAGATATTGCGAGGCCATATACGAATTTTTCGGGAGTTAAATTATTTGCGGCCATTTTTGCTTCATTTCCGCAGTATAGGGCTAGGACCAATTCCTGGTTCTTTGTCTAGCGGGGACTGGTTGCATCAGAAAGATCTAAGGTTCTGATTGGCGGAGAGCTAACTGCAGTTGAAATGCAGAGCGCCCATTGGCTTTAAGAACCACGCCGCGCATATGACGTCACGAAGTCGGCGCGTGGGGGTCTTGATTATAAAAGGCCTATATTTCATAGTTCTTTCTCTTTTAATGAAAAAAATTGCCAAAGCCGGGTGCCAGAAGCAAATTGTCGATTGCCTTCAGTTGGACATTCGAGATTTGCAGGTGCCGGTTTTTTGTGGGAATGAGAGCGGAATTTTGAGACCACAAAATTTCTCCCACGGCAAAGTTGGGCATTCGCAGAACCGCAAGGGTTTTACGTTAGTTGCCAGTAGTGGAAGGAGAGGAAGAAAATACGTTTTCCCAACCAGGGGAAGACATTTTCCAGCGAATAGGATTTTTGTGGATAAATCCTGAGCTCTGACGCTCGTTACACACGCAGATTTGGCAGGCTGCCAGCGGTGTGGTAATTTTGTGTTCGTTTCTTCACGGCCATAATAAAGCCGACAGCCCAGTTATAGGTACTCGGGCAGGTAATTTCCGAGTGGTAGAAGTCCGCTACAGTTCCAGTCCAGAATCCAGTGGGGTTTTGTTAACCCTCAGTCATCAAGTCCAGAGTTAGTGGAGAGAGATAGGGTAAACATTCTCTCTACTGAAGTCAGCACAGATAGGCAGAACTGTTAGTTTTGGTGAATCATGGCAGAGGACAGCTGCTGAAGTAGAGGTGCAGTTAGTTGTGTTCAGGAGATTCCAGGATAGGCTGTGTAGAACCGAAGTCTGTGCAGAGATTGTGTAGTCACTTCGCCATCGTTCCAGCTATCAGTGGACTTAGAGTTAGAGTTAGAATTTAGAACAGCTAGTTTGGAGTGTAGGCGACATCAAGTGCAGTGTAGTTCATTTCAGTTAACCTTACCTTCTTTCTCCATACAGGTTGCAATTGTGGGAGAAGGGTTGGGGTTGATGCATTTTTAACTGTGCTTGATTTTGTTTCAGGAGTGCATCCTCGCACTTGATGTATGGGACATGCATATGTTTGTTGTTTATAGGTGTATAATAAACTTGTATAAATTGTAGCTGGCATCAGTCATTTCTTTTAGTACAGTAGCTATATGTTGTCTGTACCTTGGTGTTTGTGAATCTTAATTGAACCTTATCCCCATAGGGTAGTTAGAGGTGGTTCGAGGCCATAGCAATTTAAACGTCCGAAGTGGCGAGGAAAGAATCAACCTCGGTTCTCAACCTCGGAGCCAATGGTCTCAACTTTCACAGTTTGCACTATATTTCTATCTGAATCTATCATTTCAGTCTTTCTTCTTACTATTGTCTTGTCACTATATGTAGACAGTCTCTAGTCCTAAATCCATTTCGTGACAAAGTGGGTGCTATCGTCCGGTGAATCATCTTTGTTACGTTCAATTCTGTGATCTTGACAAAGGGGTGGCGTCGTCCTTGGGATCATCTTTGTTGGGATCAATTCTAGATTCATAGATTGTCTCTGTAGGAAGTTCTGAAAAATAGATTTTCTTTATAAAATCCCCTAGACTTGAGCTATATTAAGACTGATCCAGCTATAAGTTTTTTTCCACAGGTTCCAGTTAGTATAGAGGATAGTGGTTGTAAGGTTGTTTATGACTTAGAAGTAATTGATGGCTAATTGAATTTTTTTTCTTAACAGGAAAGTAAATTCGGGTTTTGGGTAGCTGGATAACTTGAATTTTTTTCAGGTAGTTATTAGTCAGACTTGGTGCTAGTCTGAGTGCGGGTTTTTGCGACAGCATATTCATAGTAGGTAACAGTAAATTTTTCTTGTTCCTTTTTTGTCATTTCCCCTCGTTGTGAGTACTGCTGATTTGTCAGGTAAGATGGCTGAATTGGTCAAGCTACTTACTGCATGGAAGGACGCAGCTAAAAGCATGGGGATGAATGAGGCCGAGACTAGGGCTTACATTATGAGGGAACAGGACCGGCAGACAGAGAAAGAAGAGAAGACCCGACAGGCAGAGGAGAGAAAAGCAGAGATGGAAGCCCAGGAGAAGATAGCAGAGAGGGAAGCCCAGGAGAAGATAGCACAGAGGGAAGCCCAGGAGAAGATAGCACAGAGGGAAGCCCAGGAGAAGATAGCACAGAGGGAAGCCCAGGAGAAGTTAGCACAGAGGGAAGCCCAAGAGAGGGAGAAGGCAGCAGAGAGACAGCATGAACTTGCCCTGCGTTCACTGGAACTGCAGTACCGATCTTCGGAAGGCCGTTCGGCTAACGGAGATTCTCCCGGAGCAGGGGCGACAGACACCTCAGGAAACGGAGGGCCCCGGATGGCAGCCATGAATTTTCCGATGGACTCTTTTCCTAACGGGAATGAGAAAATTGAGGTATTTTTAGAAAAATTTGAACGGATGGCAAAGGCATACGGGCTGGATGATAGTCTTTGGTGTCTCAAATTATCTCAATCTCTAAGAGGACATGCGTATGAGGTCTATAGCAAGATGCTGGTAGATGACCAAGGTAACTTTGAGGCTCTGCGGAACGCCCTGTTACAGCGATTCCAATGGACTCCCCGGAAGTGCCAAACAATGTTTAGGGAAAGTCGACTGGAGAAAGGAGAAAGTTTTCCCCAGTTCGCAGAGAGGCTGAGGACTTACCTCACTCGCTGGAGAGAGTTGTCGGGTTTGGCTAAATCGTTTGAAGGACTCGAAGAGCTCATCATGTGCGAACAGATAAAGGCCAACATGTCTCCGGACTTAAGGAAGTACCTGGCGGAGCAGGGCGCACAGCAACTGGACCAGATAATTCTATTTGCAGAAAGGTTCCAGACGGCCCAGGCCGAAGTACTGGGCCAGAAAAGAAAACACCCTGACCTGCCAGCCCTGGACAAAGGAGCATCTTCATCGCATTCGCCTTCCTCTTCAGCTCACCAACCGCAAGGGCCGTCTCGCAAGGAGCCCCCTCCCAGTCATAACATGCGCTCCCAGCCGCCTAACAGAACACAGGGGCCGACTTCTCATGAACCCGTCAGGAACCGGGGAGATAATGAGAGATATTGTAGGTTCTGTCGGACTACTTCTCATTGGACAACACGGTGCCCAAACAAACAACCCGCTCATCAGATGGCTTGTTTAAGGCCTGTGAGGGTGAAACAAGGGAAGAAGTGGAAACCCTTCCAGTCAGAGAAGTTGTTTTCCAACAGCGGGCCAGCAGAAGTGAACGGGACTGAGACTACATGCTTATTTGACAGCGGGCTTACCTACCCCAGCATAGTCGCCCGACATCTGGTGAAGCCCTGGCAGATGACGAAAGAAAAAGTGAATATTGGTGGAGTTTTAAGGAAAGGGACTTCACAGTGCTTTCCCGTAGCCAATATTAAAGTGAAATGTAAGTTCGTGTCTGGCACCATCAAGGCAGCTGTAACGGCTCAGCCAGCCTATGACTTCATTCTTGGCAACCCATATTTGGTTTTGGGGAACCCGACCACACCGATCCTTGCTGATGCAAGGGGGCCTACTGCAGGCCAGAAACGTGAAAAAGGAGAACCCCTAATTCACGAAGCCCCGAGAGAGCTCGAACATAACTGTCGTGCTAAGGAGAGGTTCAATGCCTCCGACGACAGCGGTATGTTATTTGCAGAGGCAAATTCGCCCGCCAGCCCTGTTCAGCCAACCGGCCAAACAGTGGTGAAGACGCCTCTGATTCCGGAAGTACACTCTTTGTTGTCTGGAATTAGGCCCCCGATGGTATTAGCTTCCTCAAGTGAGGAACATACTGACAAGAGCAGTATTACATATGTCAACGACCAGCGCCATCTTCATAGGGCACAAGATAGCGGTCTGAGCGAGCATATAGTTCCAACCAGCCCTGGAGCCCCATCCGACCAGCACTTTACTCAAACGGAGGAGGACAGTGATCTGAGTATCCGTTTGCCTATAGACGGAGATGGGCCCCACAACTCTCGTATCTCGTTTACAGGAAACGACTCTTGTAACGAGCAGCCTGAAAAATTGGCTGTCTTTTCCAATTCGTTTCACGGAACATTGGAACCAGTTACTGAGAGCTTTAACTCAGATTCTCCGTGATCTAACGGGATCTTAAACCGTCAAGTGTCACTGCAGGACACATCCCAACTGACGCCAGTAACTCTTACAGGGGAGGGCAAGGTTGAAGGTAGAACCAGGGTGTTAGACGGAGAGCTCCCGTGGTCTACAGTTTCATCTCACCAACTTTTCAGGCCAGAAAAGAGTGAGAAAAGCGACCTTACGCATTTGCAAGGAGCTATTTTGGAGAGCTCTGTCCCGCTTCAGATTGGTAGGGGAAGAGCGAGTCCAGAACCGCTGCCAGGGGCAGATCTTACCTACCTTTCTTCACAGGTAGAAGCTATTGAGGTCGATCGTGATCCAATAGACACCCAGCAAGAAATCGGAGGCTCTACACCAGAGGAACCCGAGACGTTGCATCAGTTTCGCACGGTACCAGCAGTCACAACTCTGCTGACGCGCAGCGAGGAAGTCGCCATCACCAGGTCGCCACAGCGCCCGTCGGTCACATCAGATGACCAGGACAGCCTTTTGACGGTCATAGCAAGGGAAAGTTCAGACCCGCCATTAGACGGCACAGGTCTGAAGAGAGATCAACTCTCCCAACGGAGCATAGGAGCTCATTCTAGGAGAGGAAGAAGGAGGAAACGCAAAAGAGGAAGGTCGAAGAACACTGAATAGGAGGGGTAAGGACAGACAGCCTTGTAGACAGAGTTAAGGGCCAGTGTGAAACACAGAGATTTCAGTAATGAGATCGATGCTCAATCTTCGAAGGTGGGAGTGATGTGACGAAAGTACTGAGATTCTGTCTTTCAAATGGCCCATGTCTTTTTCTCCTTGCAATGTGTTCACTATATTTTAGGAGGGATTACAGGTAATCCTTCTCCATGTTTCTTCTCCTTCTATTATTTACGTTTTTTTCAAGATGAGATCACGAGGGAGTTTGATCTCATCTGCTTTATGGTTCTTCTTTATGTGTTTAGAATGGGGGTGTAGGGAATTAGAAAGTATTATTCTAGATTAAGATTATAGATGCTAGATCAGGATTGGCACCAGATTGTCTTTTTTTAAAGATATTGCGAGGCCATATACGAATTTTTCGGGAGTTAAATTATTTGCGGCCATTTTTGCTTCATTTCCGCAGTATAGGGCTAGGACCAATTCCTGGTTCTTTGTCTAGCGGGGACTGGTTGCATCAGAAAGATCTAAGGTTCTGATTGGCGGAGAGCTAACTGCAGTTGAAATGCAGAGCGCCCATTGGCTTTAAGAATGTCACGTAGCGTTTAAAGGATAAGAGAATTATTTAGAGGAAATAATAGATCTGATGTGGAAGATTTGGCTCAAGGAATCCCTGCTGGGTTTTCCCACTTCCAAAGGGTGACGAAGAGGGTAAATTCTCCTAACTCGACAGGTCTGGAAAAGATTGTAAGGAGATATTTGGTCTCTCGCTACCGTCGTCCCCTTCTCAGTTATCTATTATTATTATTCTTTAAATTATATTATATTTTACGAGCCCCCCCCTCCCTTATAAAGGAAGATAAACATAGACAATATTCAACATCTAATGGAAGGAACAAAGCGTGGGGTACAGTATATACACCCAATTGGTTTATTGCAATAAAGTGAATAGATGGTGAATGATAGTATTGTCGATGGAATTAGTGTCTGCTGTATGTATTATGTGTCTCACAATTCACGTGTTTTTCATCATGGATGACTAAACTAGGCATTGATGTAGTGAGGTTCCTTTTTCGTGGACTTAGCTTTTCAGCCCCTGGCTGATAGTGAAGTGTGGTTAGTTCTCCGGTCTCCTGACGTTGCCCCGGTAGGTCTTGAATGGTTCGGATTTGCCTTCTCTGTGCTCGACTCCGTATTCTGCGCTGAGATTGGACTGTCGTGCAAGGCTCCACCATAGACTGAAGACAAATACGACGGCTTCATTAATTTTCTAGCTTTAGAAAGCAGTCTTTCCCTAAGCCGTCCCTCTGCCCGTCACCTCAGATTTTAGTCTCTAACATCATATGTCTAGAGTCCAATCTTGAATTCAAGTTTCTCCTGTCTGTCCTTTATTATATTTCTCTGCCCCAGTGGCAGTATTATAATTCTTTAGACTGATTTATCGTCAGCTTAACCCGATGAATTATTATAAATGTCAGTTAAACCCACCAAATTTATCATAGAAATGTCGGCAACAGTATTCTAGTTCTGTGCCTCTAGCCTAATCGTCATGTCATTATGATGAATTTAACAAATAATTGGACATCCGTGTTTTTAGAATTGTCTGACAACATTATCACACACTTCATGTCTGGTCGCATCGTCATATAATTTATAATGAATATATGTCACGGTCTGTCAACATTATCGTTAATATTAATTTCCGTTAGTCTAAACGTCGGGTCGAAAATAATCAAATAATATGGAAATTAATAGCTATATATATATATATTCCCGTTATACATTATTATGAACATGTACATATCCCGTGGGATCATAAAATATACCCGATCACATGTGGCTGGATGTGATCGTAAACAAAAATATGAATAAAGTAAACATACCAATCTTGCGTCGATTTTGCAAGGTACTACACATTTCATCACATTATATTCTAGCGAGATTTCACTTACCTACTCAAAGATGGACGCTAACCCGCAATTAGACACGTGGCTTCAGTGCTTTTAATGCGAGAATTCGCCGATAATTGGGTTAGACCTAGCTGTCTCAAGGGTTCCGGGCAAGTGAAGATTGCCCGTGTTTGGCGCACTTTTAGCGGGACATTTCCGCTTGGACACGTGATCCATAGCGTGCATCATGTGACATTAGCGTCAAATAAACGCTCCAATCAATAGCGTTAAAAGTCACGTGGGGTCTTCCTAAAGTGGCATAAACTGGTTTTATCAGCTTAAGCAGTCTTAAATTAAAACAGGTTCCTAGCTACCGAGGTCATTGGTCAACAATGACGTCGTATCTAAAAATAGCGAGGAGAAAATACTGAATACTAGGAGAATTTCCGCAAGTGACACTTCCCGGGACTTTGCGATCATGCATTGAGGATGAGAAAAAAAAACGCTGTAACGTAAATAATAAAAAAATGAAGAGAAGATTGGGCAAGTTGTCACACAAGCCCCTCCTCAAGTTTGACGTTCCGTCCAACTCCTCTTGTCCTGTCTTCCTCTTCTTTTCCAGTTTCTCATATCTCCTCGGTTGCGTCCGGATGTCTGCTCAAAAAATCTGCCCCTACGTTGTTCTTCCCAGGTATGTATTCTATGTGAAAGGAATATGGCTGCAACAGGAGTGACCATCTCATAAGCCGGGCATTAAGGTTCTTCGACGCTGCAAGAAATATCAACGGTTGGTGATCACACTGCACCGTGAACTTTTTCCCGTATAAATATGGTTGAAACTTCTGCACAGCCCATATTAGCGACAGACATTCTCGTTCGATGGTAGAGTAGTTCTGTTCAGCAGGGTTCAATTTCCTACTAGCATATGCGATGGGGAATAGAGTTGCAGAAGGTCTATCACTAGGCTGCAGGAGAGTGGCTCCTATCCCTATATTGCTAGCATCTGTTCGCAGCGTAAAGTTCAGAGTTAAGTCAGGCAGTCGCAGAATTGGCCTAGCTGTGAGTTTCTCCTTCAGCAGCGTGTAGGCATTTTCGCACTCCGCTGTCCAGGTTACTTTGTCCGGGTTCCCATTCTTGGTTAATGCGGTCAATGGCGCACTCAGGGTATTAAAATCTTTAATATATCTCTGGTAGAAGCCACATAGAGACACAAATGACCTTACATCCTTTTTAGTCTGGGGTCGTGGGGCCCGCTGTAACTTCTCAATATTACGCGCATCTGGGAACATGCATCCATGCGAGATAGTGTGTCCCAGGAATTCTAGTTGCTCGCAGGCAATTTGACATTTTGTAGGGCGAGCGGTGAGTCCTGTTTCTCTAAGTCTTTCGAAGAGTAGGGAAACTGCGTCCAGGTGCTCCTCAAAGGTGTTCGTGGCAATAAGTATGTCGTCCATGAAATTACTTATCCCAGGGTGGTTCAGGGGTTCCAGTAGCTTCCTCATCATACGAGTAAAGACGCTTGGGGCGTTGCTTAGCCCAAATGGCAATACATTAAACTCGTAATGGCCTTCAGAAGTACTAAATGCTAACATATGTCGAATTTCCTCTTTTACCGGGATCTGGTAGTACCCTTTGCTAAGGTCTATCTTCGAAAAGTATCGTGCTCTACTCAGCTTGGTGAAAAGCTGATTCTGATCCGGTAAGGGCTCCGCTTGAAATTCCGTTACAGCGTTGAGCCTTCGGTAGTCTATGCAGAGGCGATGTTCTCCTGTGGATTTTCTAAGCAACACTACACTCGCACTATAAGGCGACTCTGATTTTGAGATAATATTTTCCTTAAGCAGGTACTCGATTTCCTCACCCAATGCCTTTGCTTTAGCATAAGGAACAGGATAGTTCTTAACTCGTACCGGGGCGAGGTCTGTTAGCTTCATATCAAATTCTATCAGGTTGGTCATGCCAGGTTTATCCGTGAGTGTACTAGGGTGTTTTCTCAACAACTGTTGAACCCGTGCCTGCTGATCCTCCGTTAAAGTTGAACTAATCTGAACATCTTGATGAGTTTCGCACTGACGAAGAGGGTATTCACAGGAGGTCAGGGGTTCTGCCTCAGTTTCCGTCGCAATAGCCAGTGTCAGGAAATGTGCTGGTTCTGCACCTGGTCTTTCATAATATCGCTTCAGCAGGTTTATGTGGTAAATTTTCTGCTTCCCCTTTATGGCAATCTTGTAATTGGTGCGCGACATTTTCTCAACAATTTTATATGGACCTCTCCACCCGATTTGCAATTTATTATTGCTACTGGGCAGGAGTAATAATACCTGTTCTCCTACTTCTAGCTCCCTATCCTTCGCAGTGCGGTTGTAGTAACGCGCATGTTTACGACGGGCACGGCGTACATTTTCCTTTGCCAGTTCCCATCCTGTTTTAAGGCGTTGGGTCAACTCCTTCACGTATTGGGATGCAGAGGTGACCGTCTCATCAGCTTTATCATCTGTCCAAGTACGTAACAGTGCCTCTAAAGGTCCTTTTATAGGTCTACCAAACAGCAATGTGGCAGGAGGCATCCCAGTAGAATTGTGGGGTACTTCGCGGTAAGCAAATAGTGCTGCGGGTAAGTATTGATCCCAGCTCTCTGGTTTTTCCTGCGCAAGTTTCCGAAGGATGGAAATAAGGGTCCCGTTAAACCGCTCCACCTGGCCATTTGCCTGGGGGTGGTAGGGAGAGGTGTGGATATGTCGGGCCTGAAATATCCTAAACACTTCCTCGGTGAGTTTTCCTCGGAATTGGGAACCATTATCTGTCAGGATCTGTGACGGAAACCCTAGCCGAGTAAATATGGTGAGCAGAGCCTCAGCAACATGCTTAGAATCACAGGCGGGCATAGCAATTGCCTCTGCCCACATGGAGCAACAATCCACTAACGTGAGTATATAACTGTTTCTCTTTTTGCTACGAGTAAGTGGACCCACAATATCCACCGCTACTCGTTCGAAGGGTGTGCCCAAGATTGGCATTTCTCCCAGAGTGGCTGGGGCCGTCCAGTGTTTCGGCGCTGTCCTCTGGCACTGCGGGCATGATTTCACATATCTCTGGATATCGGCGTTGATACCTGGCCAATAATAATGACATGAAATACGCTGAATCGTGGCACTTATGCCCATGTGGCCACTAAACGGAAGGGCATGGCCCATTTCTAGGACCTGGGCTCGGTATGCTGATGGAACCACAAGTTGCCCATGTTCCTGTCCTCCATTTCCTGCTTTCCGATGCAACAGCCCATTTTTCTTGTAGAAGTCTCCCTTTTGGAGAGGAGTGTGCGCTCTCGGTAGTTTTTTGTAGCAGGGTGCTAGAGATTGATCCTCCGTTTGTGCCTTTTTTAATTCCTCAGGAAGGATGTTGGGTGGGGATTCCAACTCCGTATTCCGTTTGGCCTGTCCTCTAGTGGTGACAGCCGCCACAACCAGAGGGTGAATGGGTTCTCCCAAGAACACATACCTACACCCTAAGATCAAGGGATAAATAGGGTCGTCCAAGATCGCTGCACGGATTTCCCCAGTCACATATTTTGATTTGACCTTAATCTTGGCTATGGCCAAACGCATAGGTGCTGCACTTTTAGTAGGTCCTTGTATTTCTATAGTGTCTTCTGTCATCTGGTCAGGCTTGACTAGGGATGCACAGACAACTGCGTCGAATGCAAGGCCTGTATCATAAAGGCAGGTCACCTCTTGGTCATTTACGAGGACTGTCTCAACGACCGGGGGATGTCGGGGTTTGTCCAGAGGTTCTTCCGGTCCATTTCCCCTTGCGGCACTTTTACGTAAGCAGGCAGCATGATGAGGTGGGTTTTTTTCCGGTTGCACTCCTGCGTATTGTGGGTGATGGTTCTACAGTGCTTACACCATTTTTCCCCTTGCCTCTGCTGCTGGAAATTAGATCTCTGAGTAGTCTTGTAGTCTGGCTTGTCATGCTTTTTGAAGTTAGTATACGGTGGTTTCACTTGGGGGTCCATGTGTGACTGAGCTGTCTGTCTAGGTACGTAATCTGGTTGTTTCCGTCTGGGTGGTGGATTCTCTGATAGTGCTGCCTGATATCGTTCCGCTAACTGGACTATGGATTCTAAAGTGCTGGCCCCATTCTCTGTCAGGAATCTTCTCATGTCGGAAGTCATGGTGTCCTTCAGTTGTTCGATCATGACCATTTCCTTCAGGCCTTCCCAATCATGAGTAAAATTCCCTAGGGCACCCCACTTCTCCACGTAGGAATCCAGTCTCGCAGCAAACTGAGCAAAGTTCTCTCCGACTTCCCTCCTAGAGTTACGGAACCTCTTCCTATAGGCGTCAGCATGTAGCTCATAACGAACCAATAGTGCCTTTTTCAAAGAGTCGTAGTCATCCTGTAAACCTGGAGGAAGCTTGCTATACACGTCATAAGCAGTTCCTCTAAGCCCTTGCGACAGTTTCAGGTTCCATTTGCTCTTCTCCAAACCAAACGTGGTGGCAAACTTCTCAAATTTGTCGAGATACCTATCGATCGAGTCGGCTTGTTCCGAGAAAGCTTCAAATGGAAACGTCAAAGGTCCCAAAGTTGACATGAGTGAGGATGGCAAAGGTCCGGTGCCCCCTGCGTGCAAGGAAGGCATATCATCTGACCGTGGCGATAGGTTGCCTGAGGAGGTAGATGCGGTCGCACCGGCTACTGGTTCAACTCTTTGAGCTTGTCCCTGCATCTCTAACTGCTTCATCTTCAATGCATGCTCGCGTTCATCTCTCTCGCTTCTTTCTCTAGCGTCTACAGCTTTTATCCTCTCATCTATTTCTGCTAACTTTATTCGCTCTTCTCTTTCAGCTTTCGCTGTTTCTCGAGCGTAATACTTATCAGTCTCGACACTGACATAATTTGCAAGGTCCACCCCACTATAACCTAGATCTCGACCGGCCTCCCCTAGTGCTGCCTTAAGCTTAACTATTTCAGCCATCTTTTGCAGTTAAAGTCCACACTGAGTAAGCTAGTGCTACCTTCCAATAGTATTTCTAGCAACAAGTAAATACTAATTATTTATCCGACTGCTGTAGAATGAAATTACTACAGTTATGGAGACTTAAGGTCTGTAATTCAATGAAATACAAAATCAAGAACTAACTTAATTAAACACAACATATATAAAGGGATTCACCAATCAATGCCTGAATTTCTAGAAAAAATGTTTTCTGTCTTTCTAGAGCTCACTGTGTGAAAATACATGTGTTAAAATGGTATACTGTAATGACTGAATGGATGATACTATCCCAGAGGTATGATAAAATACATAAGTTCAAATCCCGGACCGAGACACCAGTGTCACGTAGCGTTTAAAGGATAAGAGAATTATTTAGAGGAAATAATAGATCTGATGTGGAAGATTTGGCTCAAGGAATCCCTGCTGGGTTTTCCCACTTCCAAAGGGTGACGAAGAGGGTAAATTCTCCTAACTCGACAGGTCTGGAAAAGATTGTAAGGAGATATTTGGTCTCTCGCTACCGTCGTCCCCTTCTCAGTTATCTATTATTATTATTCTTTAAATTATATTATATTTTACGAGCCCCCCCCCTCCCTTATAAAGGAAGATAAACATAGACAATATTCAACATCTAATGGAAGGAACAAAGCGTGGGGTACAGTATATACACCCAATTGGTTTATTGCAATAAAGTGAATAGATGGTGAATGATAGTATTGTCGATGGAATTAGTGTCTGCTGTATGTATTATGTGTCTCACAATTCACGTGTTTTTCATCATGGATGACTAAACTTTGTGGCATTGATTAGGTGAGTTTCCTTTGTCGTGGACTTAGCTTTTCAGCCCCTGGCTGATAGTGAAGTGTGGTTAGTTCTCCGGTCTCCTGACGTTGCCCCGGTAGGTCTTGAATGGTTCGGATTTGCCTTCTCTGTGCTCGACTCCGTATTCTGCGCTGAGATTGGACTGTCGTGCAAGGCTCCACCATAGACTGAAGACAAATACGACGGCTTCATTAATTTTCTAGCTTTAGAAAGCAGTCTTTCCCTAAGCCGTCCCTCTGCCCGTCACCTCAGATTTTAGTCTCTAACATCATATGTCTAGAGTCTAATCTTGAATTCAAGTTTCTCCTGTCTGTCCTTTATTATATTTCTCTGCCCCAGTGGCAGTATTATAATTCTTTAGACTGATTTATCGTCAGCTTAACCCGATGAATTATTATAAATGTCAGTTAAACCCACCAAATTTATCATAGAAATGTCGGCAACAGTATTCTAGTTCTGTGCCTCTAGCCTAATCGTCATGTCATTATGATGAATTTAACAAATAATTGGACATCCGTGTTTTAGAATTGTCTGACAACATTATCACACACTTCATGTCTGGTCGCATCGTCATATAATTTATAATGAATATATGTCACGGTCTGTCAACATTATCGTTAATATTAATTTCCGTTAGTCTAAACGTCGGGTCGAAAATAATCAAATAATATGGAAATTAATAGCTATATATATATATATTCCCGTTATACATTATTATGAACATGTACATATCCCGTGGGATCATAAAATATACCCGATCACATGTGGCTGGATGTGATCGTACAACATAAATATGAATAAAGTAAACATACCAATCTTGCGTCGATTTTGCAAGGTACTACACATTTCATCACATTATATTCTAGCGAGATTTCACTTACCTACTCAAAGATGGACGCTAACCCGCAATTAGACACGTGGCTTCAGTGCTTTTAATGCGAGAATTCGCCGATAATTGGGTTAGACCTAGCTGTCTCAAGGGTTCCGGGCAAGTGAAGATTGCCCGTGTTTGGCGCACTTTTAGCGGGACATTTCCGCTTGGACACGTGATCCATAGCGTGCATCATGTGACATTAGCGTCAAATAAACGCTCCAATCAATAGCGTTAAAAGTCACGTGGGTCTTCCTAAAGTGGCATAAACTGGTTTTATCAGCTTAAGCAGTCTTAAATTAAAACAGGTTCCTAGCTACCGAGGTCATTGGTCAACAATGACGTCGTATCTAAAAATAGCGAGGAGAAAATACTGAATACTAGGAGAATTTCCGCAAGTGACACTTCCCGGGACTTTGCGATCATGCATTGAGGATGAGAAAAAAACGATGTCACGTAAATAATAAAAAAAATGAAGAGAAGATTGGGCAAGTTGTCACAAAGTTGCCTTCAGTTGGACATTCGAGATTTGCAGGTGCCGGTTTTTTGTGGGAATGAGAGCGGAATTTTGAGACCACAAAATTTCTCCCACGGCAAAGTTGGGCATTCGCAGAACCGCAAGGGTTTTACGTTAGTTGCCAGTAGTGGAAGGAGAGGAAGAAAATACGTTTTCCCAACCAGGGGAAGACATTTTCCAGCGAATAGGATTTTTGTGGATAAATCCTGAGCTCTGACGCTCGTTACACACGCAGATTTGGCAGGCTGCCAGCGGTGTGGTAATTTTGTGTTCGTTTCTTCACGGCCATAATAAAGCCGACAGCCCAGTTATAGGTACTCGGGCAGGTAATTTCCGAGTGGTAGAAGTCCGCTACAGTTCCAGTCCAGAATCCAGTGGGGTTTTGTTAACCCTCAGTCATCAAGTCCAGAGTTAGTGGAGAGAGATAGGGTAAACATTCTCTCTACTGAAGTCAGCACAGATAGGCAGAACTGTTAGTTTTGGTGAATCATGGCAGAGGACAGCTGCTGAAGTAGAGGTGCAGTTAGTTGTGTTCAGGAGATTCCAGGATAGGCTGTGTAGAACCGAAGTCTGTGCAGAGATTGTGTAGTCACTTCGCCATCGTTCCAGCTATCAGTGGACTTAGAGTTAGAGTTAGAATTTAGAACAGCTAGTTTGGAGTGTAGGCGACATCAAGTGCAGTGTAGTTCATTTCAGTTAACCTTACCTTCTTTCTCCATACAGGTTGCAATTGTGGGAGAAGGGTTGGGGTTGATGCATTTTTAACTGTGCTTGATTTTGTTTTCAGGAGTGCATCCTCGCACTTGATGGATGGGACATGCATATGTTTGTTGTTTATAGGTGTATAATAAACTTGTATAAATTGTAGCTGGCATCAGTCATTTCTTTTAGTACAGTAGCTATATGTTGTCTGTACCTTGGTGTTTGTGAATCTTAATTGAACCTTATCCCCATAGGGTAGTTAGAGGTGGTTCGAGGCCATAGCAATTTAAACGTCCGAAGTGGCGAGGAAAGAATCAACCTCGGTTCTCAACCTCGGAGCCAATGGTCTCAACTTTCACAGTTTGCACTATATTTCTATCTGAATCTATCATTTCAGTCTTTCTTCTTACTATTGTCTTGTCACTATATGTAGACAGTCTCTAGTCCTAAATCCATTTCGTGACACATACAATAGTCTTCCCCCCCCCCCCCCCCCCCCCCCCCCCCCCCCCCATACAGAAATTGTCTTTCCCCTACTACATATGTAGAACCTGCCTGCTTGCCTGTCCCACACCCCCATTAAAATAAATAGACGTTCTCTCCTCTCTCTCTTGTCTTTTTTTTTTTTCTTCCACAATTAAATTTATGAAATTTTCTTCACCTTTAAATAAAACAATTATCTTCCCACCAGCAGCTAATAAAGAAATTGTCTTCACCTTTAAATAAAACAATTATCTTCCCACCAGCAGCTAATAAAGAAATTGTCTTCCCCGTCAAATGTTGTTTAATTTAATCTCTGAAGTAGCTCAAATTTTTTAAGTGGAAAAATTAGGGAGGTGCTTAATTACTTATTGTTTCTAAAAATCATCTCATCTTGTGTTTGTGGCAGAACAGCGTCAGGTTAAAAAGAGAAGAATCTTTGTCAGGTAATTTTCACACATTGTAATGTTCATTATTTATTTTTTAATGAAAATTATATCTATCAACTTTCATATTTTCTTCAGGGCTATGTTGAGCTGACAGTCTGGCCCAGTGTGCCTGATCTTACAGAAATCAGACTCAACAGCAAACAGTGCAGTATCCTTCCTGGTATAATCTTGGATTAATGTCTGTGTCGTCAAGGGCTACTACTGCATTTTTTTTTTAAAGCCTGAGGGCTGTATAAAAATATACAAAAAATGGGCCCATCACACACCTCACTATCCAGCATTTACTTCCACAGTACATGTGCTGAACTGAATACCAGCTGACAGCACCACTTATTGTTTAGTCAAAGCAGCAAGAGTATACAGTGGCTCTAAAAGTAACCATGAAAACTTGTAAATACTAAGTATAGCTCCTAATGGAGCAAAGGACCATTCATACACGCAGACAAACACTATTTGACACCAACGCCAGCAGGTAGGAGTACATGAAGAAGAAGATTGCATCAAGACAGAAGTAAAAATATCAAAAAACAAGATGGTCAATATATAATATAGAAACAATTGTTGTTGCATAACTTGGTACATAGTGATTCATTATCCTTTGTGCTCCTTACAGAGCATGAAGCCACAACTTTAGCTGGTACTCTTGAAGAAAGCCTTCAGTAAGCAGTCACTTGCTCTCTTGTATCTGTGATTTCTCTAGCAATTTGTTTGACATGATGAGTTTGCCAGTCCATACACAACCTAGTATTAGTCACCTTGTACGACATGTCTGAGGGTTCAGTAGTTGTCCTATCAAGATTCATAAATTGCTTAACAAAATGTTGTTGTTAGTTTGATTTGATTTATTTTGTACTCTAGTTTATTTCCTTAACATTCAGTCATTTACCGCATCAGTATTGACAAGAAATGGAATGCAGATTACACCTACTATGACCCAGCCCTGAACATCTGCCAGGGGAATCCTGTCAAGTAAGTTCTTGTATGGACTGTTAGAAATCTGCATGTCAGTGTTTGACTGGCATCAGATCTTAAGAAACAACAAAGACAGTAGCAAAAGTCAGCTAAAGCTTATGTAAACTTATTTAAACTGGACTTTTAGTTGATCTTTTTTTCCCTCCGGCAGCACTGCATTCAGTAGAACTGTTGTTCCCTCAGTAAGAGGCGAGTAATGTGAGGTTGCACTTGGGGCTGGCAACCTGATCATGTGACAGAGAAGTGCTATAAACCCCGCCACTGCTGGAGCACATAAAGTTCTTTGAAACAAGCTGTCACTGGGGTCAACTGTGATGGTTGCTCCATGTTTTTTATGGAGCGTTTTAGGAGATGATGATTCCATTTGGTATCTGCTGATTCATGCTGAGTCGTTTGTGTGCTCTGGTATTTTGTACCATGTGGTCATTTACATCGTCGCTCGAACATCAAATATACCCCTCATTGGGTGCCTGTTCTATTGATTGTAAGCCCAGGTTCTCAGCATCACTTCTAACGGATGCTCTGGTTGTCTTGTCCGGGCTATGAGCAGTTCTCTTCAGTTCCCTGCTTAGCAGTGCCACTATGTTCATGTTGCTATTATAATAAAAACATCATAATTACTCTACCTGTAGTCAAAATGGATGCAAGCTCAGAAAGGAGCAAACAGGGAAAAACATTATTTTACAATTTTTGGAAGTATTTAAGTCATCGTAGCTGGTACTGCTTGCAATGCCCAGTTGCAAGGTCAAAGTTAATGCAGTCCAGGTAATGTTTTTGTGGTTTTCATTCACTAGAAATTGTTAAATGAATTGTTAAAAAAAACCAAAGGAGGAATATAAACATTCCTAGTGCCTGCTTGATCAAATTAAGGACCTGAGTGTTCAGCTGTTCATTCCTTGTAGTGATCAAATTAAGGACCTGAGTGTTCAACTGTTTATTCCTTGTAGTGATCAAATTAAGGACCTGAGTGCTCAACTGTTCATTCCTTGTAGTGATCAAATTAAGGACCTGTGTGTTCAACTGTTCTTTCCTTGTAGTGATCAAATTTAGGACCTGAGTGTTCAACTATTCATTCCTTGTAGTGATCAAAAATTTAGGACCTGAGTGTTCAACTGTTCATTCCTAGTAGTGATCAAATTAAGGACCTGTGTGTTCAACCGTTCTTTCCTTGTAGTGATCAAATTTAGGACCTGAGTGTTCAACTATTCATTCCTTGTAGTGATCAAATTTAGGACCTGAGTGTTCAACTGTTCATTCCTTGTAGTGATCAAATTTAGGATCTGGGTGTTCAACTATTCATTCATTGTAGTGATCAAATTAAGGACCCGAGTGTTCAACTATTCATTGCTTGTAGTGATCAAATTAAGGACCTGAGTGTTCAACTGTTCATTCCTTGTAGTGATCAAATTGAGGACCTGAGTGTTCAACTATTCATTCCTTGTACGAGGGGCGGTCGAAAAGTTTTGCACTTTACTAAGAAAGCTTTAAGACAGGCGGGATTGCTGTGTATCATTGTAAAGACACACTATTGGTTTACATTTCCCGCGCGTACATGGCGCGTACGGGGTGCCGTGTTAAAGAGAAATTGGCGGGAAACTGGTTCAGTTGTGTATGAAGCGGTGTCATGGACAAAATGGAGGCTCGTTGCGTAATCAAATTCCATCGTCCTTGCCCAGCAGTGCGGGTATGAAATCATGCTCCATCCACCATACTCACCAGACTTGGCACCGAGTGACTTCTTCCTGTTTCCAAACATGAAGAATCCGCTTCGTGTACGTCGTTTTTCTAACGACCAGCACTTGATTACTGAACTGGAGACGTGGTTCCAGGCCCAGACGGGGGTGTTCTACAATCAGGGCATCTGGAAGGTGAAGAAGAGATGGGAGAAGTGCATTGCCTTGAGGGGTGAATACATAGAGAAGGACTAAAGTTCACACCAATTTCCAGGTACGTGCCTTGACTCCTTCATACTAAAGTGCAAAACTTTTCGACCGCCCCTCATAGTGATCAAATTAAGGACCAGTGTGTTCAACTGTTCATTCCTTGTAGTAATCAAATTAAGGACCAGAGTGTTCAACTATTCATTCCTTGTAGTGATCAAATTAAGGACCAGCTTGTTCAACTGTTCATTCCATGTAGTGATCAAATGCAGCACATAATAATTTTAACATTTATAATAATTACTGTTTAATATTTTCTTTTCACCTTATATTTTATTCTGTTTTCAAGTAATATTTCATTGACTACATCAAGTTTATATTTATCCTGAGGTGGTGCTTATTAAGGCTATCAATGTAAAAGGACAGTGATGTTTATTTCTTCTTTTTCCTTTTCTCACTTTTTAAATTAACCCACCTTACAGGAAGCCTGCACCAGATCAGTTTATGTGCTTTTGCAGTGTTAGTTCATGTTTCAACTTGTTTGATTAGTCTGCTAGCTCCATGCACAACCTGACATTAGACATCGTTGTGATCATGCCTAACAGAGAATTTGTTGTTGTAACTAAGGCCGTTTCTTTTTCCTAGTTTGGCTTACCAGCATTTTTCATTGACCTTACTGTATTTCATGTCTAAGGGTATAGTGGCCTTATTCCTGTTTGCTGACGTGATCAAGATTTGTTCTGTGTCTTCTACTTCTCCACCTTACAGCTCCCCATTGAGCACAGGCCTTTAACCAGATCCTGTCCTAGGAAATCGGTTCCATTTCTCTCCATATCTTTCTTGTTGGAATTTGGCACAATAAAACTAGGAGGGATGAACAAATGAGAGGATGAGTCCAGCCTGTTATAGCAGCCATCAGCATTCATACCCTTTACAATTTGCTGAGGGTGACTGAGCACTTATTTGGTTTGCATGGAGTGCAGTAACGTCTATTCTGAACAACAAAATCAATGACTTCCCTGTCCTTATTTTTTGTGCGTCTAATTCTCTTCTACATTTATTTTAGGAGTTTTTAATTTCTTTACACACGTTTTTGGATTTTCATCTTTATGCCATGACTGATATAACAAATTGACTGATTGGATCATCTACATGTGTTTTTGAGGGTTTCATCTGTTCCTTCTGCTGTAACAGATATACTGATTGATCAAGTTTTCTTCTTTTGACTTTATTGCTGCCAACTACTGTTGTCATTTATCAGAAAAACTACTTATACTGTGGATTTCAATACACAACCGCTTTCATACTTGGCTCGTACCACTAGAGGACGACCACAGCATACAGTAGCTGACAATAATTAACTATAACACCTTTAACAGGTAAGTTCCCTTTTAATGATACACTGTACACAATGAAGCCCCACACGGCTCATAATACATATGAAATACACTGACCATAAATGCCAATACAGCTTGCACTACTAACAACTTAATATATAAGTATCATACCCACTGGTATGGCCATCCTAAATGGACATCACAATGATTTTCGCTCACCGGCGACTTATGTACTACGATCAGGCAAAACTGAACCACAAATGACTCAACATCACCGGTCTAAGGAAATGCCACTAGAAAAATACATTAACACTCTAGCATTATGCACTACCATCCAAAGATCGCATGAAGAAAAGGCAAGCACTAAATCAGAACCACAATGGCAAACTCTCTCCAGCAAAACGCTGACAGGGAACAAAAGACGACCTATCCCGGTCGATAGCCAGAAAGTCAACTCCACTTTTTGCGCCAGAATTTGTTTCTACTTCCCTTCCGGTCAACTGACCAAACGGGTTTTTTATTCTATCAATGTTGCCACTCACAGCGTGACCAACCTAATATTTTGTCGAACATATATACTGTGACATCATTCATTCTTTATCTACAGACGGAACATTGACTACTTCCAGAAGTGTCAACGGAATGCTCTCAGTACAGTAGATCCTGATCTAGGAAATGGAGAACTTATCATTTCTCTGCCTACAGATGTTTTGCCAACAGTCACGGGTGAGTGTTTAAAATACATTATTTCATCTGTCCCATCTTTACTTTTTATCACACTTTGGTTCATTGCTCAGCTTACAATAATATGACCTAATCCGTGCTATTTTTGATGATCTCCTGTCCCATAACCATAATCAAAAGCAAGACAGAATGAAAATACTTGATGAGTAGTCACACCAAGTGGGTCTGAAAATACACAGAGAGAATGCAAAAATAATGAGAATAAATGCAGGAAACTAACAGTATTTTGCTTAAAGAAACGCTACTACAAGATTTATTATCATACACACATAACCTTGACAGCAATATAAACACAATTGGATGGATAGACCGTGATATCAAAATAAGACTACAAAAGGTTAGAGGAGCTTTCATTGCATTGGGAAATATATGGAGATAACAAGAAATCATGTCCAACACAAAAATTCAGAATCATTAATTCAGATGTTAAGTCAGTCCTATTGTATGGCTCAGAAACATGGAGAACAACACAAACAACACCAAAAGCTACACTTTCATAAATGGATGCTTGTGTAGAATAGAAGGAGTGGGATCACTAATGTAGAACTGATGACAAGAAGCAGACAAGTACCAGTGGAACAAGAGATGAGAAGGCACTGGACATGGATAGGATACACACTGAGGAAACCTGTTGATAGCATTACAAGGCTGTCCTATTTCTGGGATCCCCAGGTTAAGAGATGTAAAGGGAGACCAAGGAACACATGGAGAAGAGAACTGGAGACTGGGATGACAAGACCTTGAGCTGATGGCACAAGACAGGAAGACTTGACATAAGTTTGTTCCTTGGGGAGCTGAAAGGTGATGATGATGAATCAGTGATGGTATCACTTTATGTCATGTCCTGGATAACATGACAGGTCCCTGACTCCCACTTTATGTCATATCATGGATAACATGACAGGTCCCTGACTCCCACTTTATGTCATATCACGGATAACATGACACAGGTCCCTGACTCCCACTTTGTCATATCATGGATAACATGACACAGGTCTCTGACTCCCACTTTATGTCATGTCCTGGATAACATGACAGGTCCCCGACTCCCACTTTATGTCATGTCCTGGATAACATGACACAGGTCCCTGACTCCCACTTTATGTCATGTCCTGGATAACATGACAGGTCCCTGACTCCCACTTTATGTCATGTCCTGGATAACATGACACAGGTCCCTGACTCCCACTTTATGTCATGTCCTGGATAACATGACACAGGTCCCTGACTCCCACTTTATGTCATGTCCTGGATAACATGACACAGGTCCCTGACTCCCACTTTATGTCATGTCCTGGATAACATGACAGGTCCCTGACTCCCACTTTATGTCATGTCCTGGATAACATGACACAGGTCCCTGACTCCCACTTTATGTCATGTCCTGGATAACATGACACAGGTCCCTGACTCCCACTTTATGTCATGTCCTGGATAACATGACAGGTCTCTGACTCCCACTTTATGTCATGTCATGGATAACATGACAGGTCCCTGACTCCCACTTTATGTCATATCATGGATAACATTTCACTTTGAATAATAATCAGTTCAACAGGCCTAACTCAGTAAAAACCAGTTGAACAGTCCTAACACAATAATAACCATTTGAACAGTCCTAACACAATAATAACCAGTTGAACAGTCCTAACACAATAATAACCAGTTGAACAGTCCTAACACAATAATAACCAGTTGAACAGTCCTAACTGAATCATTATTGTGCAAGACCTCGTCCAGTCCCTGACTACCACTTGTTTGTGTTTTCAATGAACCAGCTCTGGCAAGTTTCCAAGTCTCCATTGAGTTTGCCCTTGAGCAGCCTAAAGGTGGTGTACATTTTGTTGTTCCTGACCTGCCTGGAACTATGGCAGAAAGAAGTGCTCATATGTTCACGTACGGGGTGGAAAATTTTTCAAGGTAAGAATTGTAATATAATATTACAGCAGAGGTATCTTGTGATATTATTCCTGTTCCTTCGCACTTCTTGTAAAGCATTAGGCCACCATTATAGTTGGTTCCTTTTGCGTGAAGTCAGCGCCAAAGCACATCATGTACTGTAGCAATAGTAGTTTCTGAAACACTTTGTTTGACATGATGAGCTTACTAGAGAAAAGATACGTTTATTATATTTATAGATCTGCACTATGTGTATACGTGATGACAAAATTCTTGTTCCTGGTCAGAATTCTCTACAATGCAGTCATGGTTAATTTATAGGTTGCATTCCTTGCATGCACTGGTAAACAAAGACAAGTGTTTCTTGTTAAGACTCTTTTCCCTGCATGAATTAACTCATGTTTTGTTTTCATTTTTACATGCTTATTAGGATTTATTTATTATTGTTCCTGACATTATAAGGGGGTACTACTTCAAAATCAGAAGTGTCATACCTGTCCGTTTCTGTTTGTCATGGGATGTTTACAGCTGCCATGATGTAAGTGCTCTGTCAGAAGTGTCATACCTGTCCGTTTCTGTTTGTCATGGGATGTTTACAGCTGCCATGATGTAAGTGCTGTCAGAAGTGTCATACCTGTCCGTTTCTGTTTGTAATGGGATGTTTACAGCTGCCATAATGTAAGTGCTCTGTCAGAAGTGTCATACTTGTCCGTTTCTGTTTGTCACGGGATGTTTACAGCTGCCATGATGAAAGTGCTCTGTCAGAAGTGTCATACCTGTCCGTTTCTGTTTGTAATGGGATGTTTACAGCTGCCATGATGTAAGTGCTCTATCAGAAGTGTCATACTTGTCCGTTTCTGTTTGTCATGGGATGTTTACAGCTGCCATGATGTAAGTGCTCTGTCAGAAGTGTCATACCTGTCCGTTTCTGTTTGTCACGGGATGTTTACAGCTGCCATGATGTAAGTGCTCTGTCAGAAGTGTCATACTTGTCCGTTTCTGTTTGTCACTGGATGTTTACAGCTGCCATGATGTAAGTGCTCTGTCAGAAGTGTCATACCTGTCCGTTTCTGTTTGTCACAGGATGTTTCCAGCTGCCATGATGTAAGTGCTCTGTCAGAAGTGTCATACTTGTCTGTTTCTGTTTGTCACGGGATGTTTACAGCTGCCATGATGTAAGTGCTCTGTCAGAAGTGTCATACTTGTCCGTTTCTGTTTGTCATGGGATGTTTACAGCTGCCATGATGTAAGTGCTCTGTCAGAAGTGTCATACCTGTCCATTTCTGTTTGTCATGGGATGTTTACAGCTGTCATAATGTAAGTGCTCTGTCAGAAGTGTCATACCTGTCCGTTTCTGTTTGTTACGGGATGTTTATAGCTGCCATGATGTAAGTGCTCTGTCAGAAGTGTCATACTTGTCCGTTTCTGTTTGTCACGGGATGTTTACAGCTGCCATGATGTAAGTGCTCTGTCAGAAGTGTCATACCTGTCCGTTTCTGTTTGTCATGGGATGTTTATAGCTGCCATGATGTAAGTACTCTGTCAGAAGTGTCATACTTGTCCATTTCTGTTTGTCATGGGATGTTTACAGCTGCCATGATGTAAGTGCTCTATCAGAAGTGTCATACTTGTCCATTTCTGTTTGTCATGGGATGTTTACAGCTGCCATGATGTAAGTGCTCTGTCAGAAGTGTCATACTTGTTCGTTTCTGTTTGTCACGAGATGTTTACAGCTGCCATGATGTAAGTGCTCTGTCAGAAGTGTCATACTTGTCCGTTTCTGTTTGTCACGGGATGTTTACAGCTGCCATGATGTAAGTACTCTGTCAGAAGTGTCATACCTGTCCGTTTCTGTTTGTCACGGGATGTTTACAGCTGCCATGATGTAAGTGCTCTGTCAGAAGTGTCATACTTGTCTGTTTCTGTTTGTCATGGGATGTTTACAGCTGCCATGATGTAAGTGCTCTGTCAGAAGTGTCATACCTGTCCATTTCTGTTTGTCATGGGATGTTTACAGCTGTCATAATGTAAGTGCTCTGTCAAAAGTGTCATACCTGTCCGTTTCTGTTTGTTACGGGATGTTTACAGCTGCCATGATGTAAGTGCTCTGTCAGAAGTGTCATACTTGTTCGTTTCTGTTTGTCACGAGACGTTTACAGCTGCCATGATGTAAGTGCTCTGTCAGAAGTGTCATACTTGTCCGTTTCTGTTTGTCACGGGATGTTTACAGCTGCCATGATGTAAGTACTCTGTCAGAAGTGTCATACCTGTCCGTTTCTGTTTGTCACGGGATGTTTACAGCTGCCATGATGTAAGTGCTCTGTCAGAAGTGTCATACTTGTCTGTTTCTGTTTGTCACGAGATGTTTACAGCTGCCATGATGTAAGTGCTCTGTCAGAAGTGTCATACTTGTCCGTTTCTGTTTGTCACGGGATGTTTACAGCTGCCATGATGTAAGTACTCTGTCAGAAGTGTCATACCTGTCCGTTTCTGTTTGTCACGGGATGTTTACAGCTGCCATGATGTAAGTGCTCTGTCAGAAGTGTCATACTTGTCTGTTTCTGTTTGTCATGGGATGTTTACAGCTGCCATGATGTAAGTGCTCTGTCAGAAGTGTCATACCTGTCCATTTCTGTTTGTCATGGGATGTTTACAGCTGTCATAATGTAAGTGCTCTGTCAAAAGTGTCATACCTGTCCGTTTCTGTTTGTTACGGGATGTTTACAGCTGCCATGATGTAAGTGCTCTGTCAGAAGTGTCATACTTGTCCGTTTCTGTTTGTCACCGGATGTTTACAGCTGCCATGATGTAAGTGCTCTGTCAGAAGTGTCATACCTGTCCGTTTCTGTTTGTCATGGGATGTTTATAGCTGCCATGATGTAAGTACTCTGTCAGAAGTGTCATACTTGTCCGTTTCTGTTTGTCATGGGATGTTTACAGCTGCCATGATGTAAGTGCTCTATCAGAAGTGTCATACTTGTCCATTTCTGTTTGTCATGGGATGTTTACAGCTGCCATGATGTAAGTGCTCTGTCAGAAGTGGCATACTTGTCTGTTTCTGTTTGTCACGGGATGTTTACAGCTGCCATGATGTAAGTGCTCTGTCAGAAGTGTCATACTTGTCCATTTCTGTTTGTCACGGGATGTTTACAGCTGCCATGATGTAAGTGCTCTGTCAGAAGTGTCATACCTGTCCGTTTCTGTTTGTCATGGGATGTTTACAGCTGCCATGATGTAAGTGCTCTGTCAGAAGTGTCATACTTGTCTGTTTCTGTTTGTCATGGGATGTTTACAGCTGCCATGATGTAAGTGCTCTGTCAGAAGTGTCATACCTGTCCGTTTCTGTTTGTCATGGGATGTTTACAGCTGCCATAAAAAAAAGTGCTCTGTCAGAAGTGTCATACCTGTCCATTTCTGTTTGTCACGGGATGTTTACAGCTGCCATGATGTAAGTGCTCTGTCAGAAGTGTCATACCTGTCCGTTTCTGTTTGTCACGGGATGTTTACAGCTGCCATGATGTAAATGCTCTGTCAGAAGTGTCATACTTGTCCGTTTCTGTTTGTCACGGGATGTTTACAGCTGCCATGATGTAAGTGCTCTGTCAGAAGTGTCATACCTGTCCGTTTCTGTTTGTCATGGGATGTTTATAGCTGCCATTATGTAAGTGCTCTGTCAGAAGTGTCATACTTGTCCGTTTCTGTTTGTCATGGGATGTTTACAGCTGCCATGATGTAAGTGCTCTGTCAGAAGTGTCATACTTGTCCGTTTCTGTTTGTCATGGGATGTTTACAGCTGCCATGATGTAAGTGCCCTGTCAGAAGTGTCATACTTGTCCGTTTCTGTTTGTCACGGGATGTTTATAGCTGCCATGATGTAAGTACTCTGTCAGAAGTGTCATACTTGTCTGTTTCTGTTTGTCATGGGATGTTTACAGCTGCCATGATGTAAGTGCTCTATCAGAAGTGTCATACTTGTCCGTTTCTGTTTGTCACGGGATGTTTACAGCTGCCATGATGTAAGTGCTCTGTCAGAAGTGTCATACTTGTCTGTTTCTGTTTGTCATGGGATGTTTACAGCTGCCATGATGTAAGTGCTCTGTCAGAAGTGTCATACCTGTCCGTTTCTGTTTGTCACGGGATGTTTATAGCTGCCATGATGTAAGTACTCTGTCAGAAGTGTCATACTTGTCCGTTTCTGTTTGTCATGGGATGTTTACAGCTGCCATGATGTAAGTGCTCTATCAGAAGTGTCATACTTGTCCGTTTCTGTTTGTCACGGGATGTTTACAGCTGCCATGATGTAAGTACTCTGTCAGAAGTGTCATACTTGTTCGTTTCTGTTTGTCATGGGATGTTTACAGCTGCCCTGATGTAAGTGCTCTATCAGAAGCATAATTTTGGTTTACACTTAGTGAACTGTGATGCTGCACTGTAATTCTGTCTTTCAACCGGCCCGATCCTGTTCTTTTATTTTGAATTTTCACCATTTTATTTCTTCTCATTTGAATATATATCGTGTTTGGTATTTTTGAGGAGGTAAATTAAATGGGGTCGTTTTATGACGGTAGATTTATTTTACACTCGATCAGTTTTACTTTCTTCTGATCACGCGATTTTTCGTTGTTTACGGAAATCGCCATTTTCATGCACGCTAGTCAGAAACACGCGGCCGTCACGTAATGTGACGCAATTTTGGACACGCGGTTTGCGTTGTTTTCAAATCTGATTGGCGTAGCTCATAGTTATGTTTATTTTCTTAAGTTCTAAACGATCGTGCCATCCATTATTATCTGTGAAGAACGATGTAAATGCAACAGTGTGCTTATTCTTTCTATGATTTTGGCAGTAGATAGGAACGAGAGAAGTTATAAGTTACACGTGTGCTCATAGTTGTAGAGTGTTAGGTAAAACCACCATTTATTCCTGTGTATTTATAAATGTAATTTTATTGGGAATCGATTGTGTGCGCTAAATTTTATTATGCCTTAAATGTAAGAAATGCCGTCGGAGAGTAACGATGTATGTTATAAGTGAATTATACTGCTTAGAGGAGTAAACTATTCCTATAGCGAGATTTCATTTAAATTGGGGCTTACACCGCATGGGTAAATGTTAAAAAGGAGGCCACGGGATTTCGGATTTCCTAGTTTGAATGTTTGGACACGTGGGTAGCCACGCGTAACAAATAGATAAGAGGCAGACAGGTCGGGAGGTTTCTGTTTACTTACCTGGCAGATTATAGTTGAGAGAGAGAGGGGGAAGGAGTGAGAATGAAGAGACCCGGGAAATAGAAATATTCTATGTATCGGTTTTTTCAGAACGAGAGAAGGGGAGTAGGAGGAGTGAGATTTAAGTGCCACGTGGGTAGTATTATTGTATGTATTGTTGTACATGACGAGTGAAGTACTGAGTAAGGGAGTTATAAAGATTAATGGGTTAGAGATGCGTTATGTTGGAGTTGTTATACAATAGACGCATTTCCTTTTAATTTCAGCGAGTCACGGCGAAACAGTGGGGAGCATAATTTTGTCTAATAAAATTATCCACGGCAAAAAGACATATCTCAGGGTCAGAGTACTCGAGTTATCGTCAGGAGCAAAAGAAGATAACCTAAACGGTCTATTGCAGTGAAGTTCAATTCTTCAGCTAGACTGGTTTCAATTGCGTACAGCCGGAAATCAAGGCTGTGGTTTTCCTATAACTCCGGAGCGGGTTAAAAGAGGGAAGCTATTCAGCAGCAGAGAAGTTTGTCGACAGTTTATCAAGTACCTCATGCTTGACGCCAGAACTTCATCATCATCGCAGAATTCAGGAACAGGTGATAGGGTTACAATACCTGGGTCTTGAAGGTAACGAGAGAAGAGCGTAACCGAGACGCCGCATCATCAGTCGTTGAGGGTTGGAGAGACACTGAGACCAAGGGAGAGATAGAGAGATAGAGAGAGAGAGAGAAGGAGGGAGAATATAGGCAGGACCAGTAGGGTCTGTTCAGTATCCACTTGACGGATAGATACTGAGCCATTGTGTTACTCCAAGTCTATTATTTGTAGCATTTCCAGTGGTGTTAGTTAGCGGCGCATATCGCCTACCAAGTTGGAAGCTGTGTAGACGGTTCGTTGAGGAAGAGTCAACAGGACTGAGACAGTAGAATCTTATTTTATTAGAGAGTGAGGCTAAAGTTGACAGCTCCACAAGATTAGAGTTGTTTAAATCACTAACCAAATTTTTTGTTCCTCAGCAGGGTGACAGAAAGAGTGAATGTGATTTGGGGTTTTTTTGTTTTTGGTGTCTATCAATTTGATCGTTACTTGTTTTCAGGCCGTGCAACAGTGCAGGCCATTTCTTGACTGATGTTTGGTGGTATTTTAATGTGTTTTTTTTTCCATTCTGTAAATAAAAATATGTATTTACTGTACACTGGATCAGCTTCTACTCTTTACTATACTTACTTTATGTCGTCTGTATAGTGGTGTCTGTGGTCGTTTTATACACCTTATCTCCTTGTATTTAAAGGTAGTCAGAGGAGGGTGAGATTATAACCTTTCTGAAGTCACGAAGCGGCAAGGGCGAGTCAAATCCTGGTTCTATCCCTTGAGCCAATAGTCTCATCTGTCCACAGGCATGTCATTTTCCATTTAAATTCTATCTTCTCAGACTTTCTCATACTAGGGTCTTGTTTTCATTCAGGCAAACTCTATAAACTTTAAAACCACTTCGTGACATGAACGATGTGTATTTACTGAGTGAATACCAGGTCATGTGGTGTCATGTGATAGCAAAGGACTGTGAGAAGAGGTAAGCCTTCCTAAGTCAGTCTTGGGGAAGCCACACATTGTGCATGCCATATCATTTTCTCAGCCGGTGTGTCATAGTAAATTTTGTCATCAACAGGACACAGTAACTCACTATTTAGTTTATGGTTAGTCTTGGTTTTTTGTAAAGGACTGATGATGTCTGTCATGCTACGGCGGCGAACTATGCTATGTTTTCTTTAAGCATTATATTTTGTGAGTATTGACTTGACATTTATATATAACATTGTTAGCTTGACTCCTTGCTTGATGTGGTGAGCTGTGGTTATTTTTGGCCATGTGGCTTGATTAATATTACGTCTGTGCTCAGGTATGTTTTTGATTGTAGCAGTTATTGTAAAGTACCTTGACGCCATTTTATGGCCATGTTAAGCTGTATTAATTAACCCTTTGAACCCTGGCCACCCAGCCTGTAAAATCCCATTCCCCTGGGCTCCTGAGCAAAAAATGCACAAAACAGACACATAAGCAAAACTAGTTACTGTGACACAACAATATAGTCAGTTTTAACTATTTTATGTTAAATTGACTAACCTGATCATCTCCAGTATTCCTGCTTAGTGTGCCAGTCCTCCCAGCATGTAGACCCTTCCTTTAGGCACAGATAGCTTTCACAATATTTACACCAGAATTTAGTCTTCACTTTTTTGAATGGTCTGTCTTTGTAGGCCATGTCTGGGAAGTCACTAACATGTTTGTTGAATTTGTATGCACACACAACACAAATGTTATTGCCAGTAGCTTGTGGAGACACTTGAGGATGATGCAAGCCCACATTTTGCAGCCTCTGATGTGCATCAACACGGTTGTGAAGCTTCATTACCGCTGTTCTGTAATCGCCAATGAGTGTTAAACAGATTTCATTCATGAACATACCAAATGTTCTGTAGCATCTTCCAGTTACATTTTGGGGATTGTATTTATTCATTAGTATATAGGCATTATTGCATGCCCACATGAAAAATTTCACTATGAGCCGTCGAGGCCAGCGATAATGCTGGCGCGTTTTATTGAGACGACAAACTTGGTCGTTGACATCGCAGCCACCCATGAAAGTATTGTAGTCAATACAAAGTTGTGGAGTTTGAACATCCACAGTTGTTCCATCCTTGTTTCTCCTTCTAACAGTTCCCATTTCTGTTGGGTTATGATAATTAGATATAAAATTGATGGGTCTTTGGTCCATCCATACAAGGCAAACAATGTTATTGAAACAGACAAATTCTGATTGCCCCCTGCACATTTTCTTCTTTCCTGACAGTTCTTTTGGATAATATTTCCTATTTGTCATTGCTGGCCCTACTGCAAGTGTTCCATAATCACTGTATAAACTTGTCAAAGAGAGTTACACTGTTATAAAATCTGTCCATGACAAGAATATGGTTTTTGTTTGCCAAATCACCTGAAGTCAAAATCCTGATGACGACACTACCAACAACACCGAGTTCTGGAATAACATCCTCTGTTTTCCAGTGTAAATTTCCAAATTTAGAATATAGCCCGAGCTCGCTTCACATGCCATGTAAGCCTTTATTCCCCACTTTACGGGGCTTTGATTTTATGTATTGTTTGAAGGCAAGTCTGCTTTTAGTGGGGATCATGCCCTCGTCTAAACTCAAGTGTTGTGAGGGTGAATAATAATATCGAAATCTTGGAAGCAACAAATTCAGCATGGGCCTTACTTTGTACAGTTTATCTGCTTTAACCCCCAGAGCAGAGCAGGGTCCTCTTCATCTACAAGATGAAGAAATGTCCATATAGCAAGAAAAGCGATCGCGTTCCATTACAGTGCGAAATCCAGGAGTTTGCGAAATGAAGTTCGAAGACGAGCTGGACCAGTAATCTTCGTAACGTGGTTTATTCACACTGTGCTCCATTTGAAGACGCAGTCCAAAGAATGCTTTTACCTCTGGCACTGTTACATCTTTTAATTTTTAGCATAAAGCTGGTTGGCTTTTTTTGCTTTTTACTTGCTCAGCACGTCTGTTTGTCTGCTCACACAAATTGTGCCAGAAATTACTGTCGAGGAAAAGTTCCAAAAATTCAATGACTTTACTCTCAGGAGAAATGGAATTTGGAATATTCTTAGGGCCTATCTGTTCCACAAATGTTGTGTCTACGGTAAACATAGGTCTAAATATATTTGCGGTAGACCAACCTGTATCAAATTTACTTGATACATTGTGTGGGATACGCCCCATTCCACACCCCTGCACCATAGCCCGATCCCCTGAGGGGCCAGGAACAGGGTTAGAACTAGCTTGATCATAATCTGATTCACAAGTTTCGTCACTCGATTCATTTTCGAATTCACTTTCACAATAATCACCATCTAAATCTAATTCATCATCCTCCGAATCATTGAGCACAAGTTCAACAGCTTGTTCCGTTGTTAGCCTTTTAGAGTGGCTATTTCCTGGATTTTCAACACACCTTTTCATTGTGAAAACAGTTAAAAAATTGCAAAATATTATCACGTCGTTGGCGCCGCCATCTTGGTCCAACATTCCACAAGATATGTGTACTTCCTGACATCATTATTTTTTACACATTCCATTCCCACCCCATTTTGCTAAGCTAGGTGTGTCAGACCGAGATTACGGTCTCTCGGGGAGAGGATTTTTTATGCACGGACCGAAATTTCAGGACCTCGGGTTCAAAAGGTTAAAGGGATTTGTTGTTGTTGTCTAACTAGGGCTGCTGAGCTTCTCGCTCTTTGTTTTGCAGCCAACACCAAGTTGAAGACTATGGTGTTTTATCTACACTGTAGATCTAGGCTTTTTCTGTGGCTTTTCTAACATTCCAAAACGTGTTGAGTTTAAGTCATGAGCGCCATTCTTCACCTTGGTTTGCATTTAAAGAATTGTCACATCTGGTTCCAAGCTAGGAGTTAGAAGATCGTGGCACATTGTGCTTTCCACGCCATCCAAGGGGGCTCTTCAACTATGCAGAGCTAAAATACTGTGCTCTGGTTCTGGGCTCTCCCAAGGAATTGTCATGTCCTGCACAGTGCTACTTCTCAGCTCCCCCTACCTATCACTGGGTCCATAGTGGGATCCTCCTGCATGCAGTCAACCAGATCAAAGCCAGAGAATCACATCTGGGGCTCAAGTGACTTCTCCAAGCTTAGTGTGCAATGCTGGGTTCTCTACAAGTTTCACCACAGGGGAATCCCTGGAAGTATGTGGATGATTTTCAGAGTCAATGAGGGTGTAATTAGCCTCACAGACAGAGAGGTTCACTTCCACATATGTATATTGTAGCACTGTGCATAGCTGGTGGTCATATAAGGATGACTCCAGATATATCTCCATGCATTAATTAAAGGGATAGAAACGTGTTGAATTTTCCATTTCTGTATGACACCATTATCTGTGTGTGGTCCTCTAAATCGAATGAGTCCATGTCACAGTCCCGTTCTGCAAATCCACTATGGTAACGTCTAATTGTGGTTGTTGTTTAACCCTTTTATATTGTGTCATATTGTGTCACTGTTCCGAACACAAACTGTATCTATTCCAAAAGGTTATTATCATTAGGGAGGTCATAACTTGTAAATACTGATCTGCACCTTTGTTTGTAGAAGGTATGACATTACTTATCCAGCAGATTGAGAGAACATTTGATGGACATTTCTCACAATGCTAATAAACCTGTTGCCTATTCACTTGATTGGTTCTGATCATTCTGGAAGTTCTAATATTCAAATCACAGCTGACTGCGTTTGTAATACTGATGATACAACTGACTTTTCTTTGGAGAATCAAGTGATTTGTTTAAATAGGTTGTCTTCACCTTATGAGTTAAATATCCAGCCATTATTTCATGTCCACCCTCATGTAGCTGTTTACTGTTTTAGTGGTTTCCATCTTTTCTTCATAATTTTTCCTCCTTAATTTGTATTTTTTGTGTTTTTGGCCTAATCATTTTCTGTTGGCCTAATCGTACCACTGGGTTCACTTCCTGTTTCATTTGTATCCAGCCTTTGTTCTTGTGACCTTTATTGGACGGTACAGCGTTTGTATGTGTCAAGAGTCATTGACTGCAAAATATTCATAAAGTTTGAAGAGTAGTTGACTGTCCTGTTTTTTTATGTTTTAAGGGTAGATGACAGTAAAATATTCATGTGTTTTTTTATTAGTTGACTGACTGTACAATGTTGATGTGTTGTAAAAGTAATGTAAAATGTTCACATCTTTTCAGGATAGTGGACTGTAAAATATTCATGTGTTTTATGATTAGTTGACTGACTGTAAAATGTTGATGTAAGTAGTAATGTAAAATGTAAATTTTACATTACATTAACTGATTCAGTACATAATTATTTTCAGCTCTGGACGGAATTATTTTTAAGCCCCAAAAATTTACACATACATAATTTACGTTTACTGACAATGTGTGTCTAATCATGAGTTAAGTATAACATATTATATATCAAATTAAAGCACATTGGATGAACAATATAAATCCATATGCCTTTCTAGCTAATTTTATGTTATGTTTATGTTATAACAGATAACATGTACACGGAAAAAAAGATAACTTGAAATTTTGAACAAAAATCTTCGACTTACGTAAGGCTTGTAACATAAATTGTTATCACAATACAGTTTCACTGCTGTCTTTGTGCAGGTAATCCATTTAGAAACACAGAAAAAGTAAGAAAGTTATGGTTGAAATGCTCATATGTATTGTTTGTCACATATTATTAGTTGACTGTTAAAAATGGCGATGTTTGTAAAGATGAAGAAGATTGTGAAAAAATCCCTGTTAAAAAAAAAAAGACGTTTCTTGTTGAAAATTTGCCCATTAGTTTACTGTTCGAAAAACTCCGGGTTGTGTAAAAGATTAGTTGACTGTAAAATGTTCATGTTTGTAAGATTAGTTGACTGTAAAATGTTCATGTTTGTAAGATTAGTTGACTGTAAAATGTTCATGTTTGTAAGATTAGTTGACTGTAAAATGTTCATGTTTGTAAAATTAAGATTAGTTGATTTGTAAAATGTTCATATTTGTAAGATTAGTTGACTGTAAAATGTTCATGTTTGTAAGATTAGTTTGACTGTAAAATGTTCATGTTTGTAAGATTAGTTGACTGTAAAATGTTCATGTTTGTAAGATTAGTTGACTGTAAAATGTTCATGTTTGTAAGATTAGTTGACTAAAATGTTCATGTTTGTAAGATTAGATACTGTAAAATGTTCATGTTTGTAAGAGCAGTTGACTGTAAAATGCTCACATGTTTGTAAGATTAGTTGACTGTAAAATGCTCATATGTTTGTAAGATTAGTTGACTGTAAAATGTTCATGTTTGTAAGATTAGTTGACTGTAAAATGTTCATGTTTGTAAGATTAGTTGACTGTAAAATGTTCATGTTTGTAAGATTAGTTGACTGTAAAATGTTCATGTTTGTAAGATTAGTTGACTGTAAAATGTTCATGTTTGTAAGATTAGTTGACTGTAAAATGCTCACATGTTTGTAAGAGCAGTTGACTGTAAAATGCTCACATGTTTGTAAGATTAGTTGACTGTAAAATGCTCACATGTTTGTAAGAGCAGTTGACTGTAAAATGCTCACATGTTTGTAAGAGCAGTTAACTATATATGGCACATGTTTGTAAGAGCAGTTAACCAGATCAGACAAGTGTGCTACATCAGTTTGTCTTATGTCTGTAGGATGTGGTTCCCTTGTGTGGACTCTTTCTCTGAGCCCTGTACCTGGAAAATTGAGGTGACAGTTGATCGTGACATGACGGCAGTGTCGTGTGGGGACCTGGTCAGTGTAGAGTACACAGATGATATGATGGAGAAGACATACCATTACTTTCTTTCAAGCCCAGTTGCTGCCCCGAACATTGCTTTGGCTGTTGGGTAGGGTTTCCTCCCCCTGTATTAGAATAAGTTGAAAAGTTATCATGATGATGATGCTCCCGGGGGGCCTCTTATGAGACAAAGAATAGGTCTACTGCCCCATTAGGTATGTCATCATCATCAGCTGCCATCTCCACAATGAAGGTTGGCTGTAATGGATCTCCAACGTCTTCTGTCTCTTGTCTTGGTGGTGCACTCTGAAAGACTCTTTCCTGTCCATCTCTTGATGTTATCTTCCCACTTATAGCGCTGTCTTCCCCTTGCACGTTTGCCTTCACCTCTCCCTTCTATTATGGTCTTCTGCAGGGTGTTATGCCTTTTTATGTGGCCAAAGTATTTTAGCTGCCGAACTTTGATCTCCCTCATTAGTTCTCTTTTCATACCTAGATTTTCTAGGACCTCCTTATTTGTTTTCTTCTCTTTCCACGAGATGCGCCCCATTCTTCTAATTATCCACATTTCAAGAGCCTCAATTCTTTCTTCCAAATGCTTATTCATCGTCCATGTTTCTGCACCATACAGAAATGCAGAATATATATAACACTTCATACAAGGTGACTAATATGTGGTGCAGTGGGGGGGGGGTGTGGTGGGGGGGGGTGGGGGGGGGAGTGGGCATAGTCATCATGTTAAAAAAAAACCACTGCTGCAGGAGCATGTCAATGCTTTATGCAGACTTTCTGTAAGGGGAAGCTAGCTGTACTGGTGCTCCATGCTCCATAGGGAGCGAAAAGCAAAATGATGAATTATTATTACCATTCTATTATTATTGTTTGGAGCATCATTAATGCTATATTGAAATATTGATCATGGTTCTGAATTTGTTCAGCATTTGTAACTAGTAAAGTAACCTCAACAGAAGAGGTTACAGGAGGTTTCTAGTCAGATAAAGAAAGAAGAGAGGGCCCAGCTCACACAATTTTTGTGTCAATAATGGTAATTAAGGTGAGGTTCTGCTTGGGGCTGACAACCCCACTATGTCAAACAAATAGTTTGAGAAACCATTTCCCCAACAGCACATAAGTGCTTGCTACAGGCTTCCAACATCTAGACTGTTGCATTGGTGACTCCCATGCTCCATTGAAAAACAAAAAAAGAGTAATACCCACAGTATTGATTGTATGCCTGAGAGACTTGCAGCACAACAGATCCGGATATAGCTTAACGGCAGAATATTGCCATCCCATGTGTCCCACCTTGAAGTGCCAGAATAGCTTGTGTGCTTTATTAGTACCATGATCTATGCAGGTATAGCCTTGTCTTCCTGGCTAGTTCACCAGGCCAAACATGTCATTTGGAAAATGTGAGACAGAGAAGGCACAAGCTCTGTGTTTATAGAAGTAAATTGTGGAAATACTAAGTATAACAGTGAATTGCAGAAATACTAAGTATAACAGTACATTCTGGAAATACTAAGTATAACAGGACATTGTGGAAATACTAAGTATAACAGTACATTGTGGAAATACTAAGTATAACAGGACATTGTGGAAATACTAAGTATAACAGTACATTGTGGAAATACTAAGTATAACAGTACATTGTGGAAATACTAAGTATAACAGTACATTGTGGAAATACTAAGTATAACAGTACATTGTGGAAATATGAAGTATAACAGTACATTGTGGAAATACTAAGTATAACAGTACATTGTGGAAATAATAAGTATAACAGTGCATTGTGAAAATACTAAGTATAACAGTACATTGTGGAAATACTAAGTATAACAGTACATTGTGGAAATAAGTATAACCGTACATTGTGGAAATACTAAGAATAACAGTACATTGTGGAAATCCTAAGTATAACAGCACATTGTGGAAATACTAAGTATAACAGCACGTAGTGGAAATACTAAGTATAACAGCACATTGTGGAAATACCAAGTATAACAGTACATGGTGGAAATACTAAGTATAACAGCACATTGTGGAAATACTAAGTATAACAGTACATTGTGGAAATACTAAGTATAACAGCACATTGTGGAAATACTCAGTATAACAGTACATGGTGGAAATACTAAGTATAATAGCACATTGTGGAAATATTAAGTATAACAGCACATTGTGGAAATACTAAGTATAACAGTACATTGTAGAAATACTAAGTATAACAGTATGTGGTGGAAATACTAAGTATAACAGCACATTGTGGAAATACTAAGTATAACAGTACATTGTGGAAATACTAAATATAACAGTACACTGTAGAAATACTAAGTATAACAGTGAATTGTGGAAATACTAAGTATAACAGTACATTGTGGAAATACTAAGTATAACAGAACATTGTGGAAATTTCAGAATATGAAAATACATTGAGGAAATACTAAGTGTAAAAATACTTAATGTTTCACCTCTGTTTCCAACTCTCTTCTCCATGTACTTCTTGGTCTTCCTCTGCCTCTCTTGCCCTGGGGGTTCCAGAACAAGGACTGCCTTGTAATGCTATCAACAGGTTTCCTCAGTGTGTGTCCTATCCATCGCCATCGTCTTCTTCTCATCTCTTGTTCCACTGGCACTTGTCCAGTTCTTGTCATCAGTTCCACATTGGTAACCTTGTCATACCATTTTAATCCCTCTATTCTACGCAAGCACCCATTTATGAAAGTCTGTAGCTTTTTGGTTGTTGTCTTTGTTGTTCTCCATGTCTCCGAGCCATACAATAGGACTGACTTCACATTTGAGTTGAAGATTCTTATTTTCGTGTTGGATCCTATTTCTCTTGATCTCCATATATTTCCCAATGCAATGAAAGCTCCTCTTGCTTTTTGTATTCTTATTTTGATATCGCTGTCTGTCCCTCCAACTTTGTCTATATTACTGCCAAGATATGTGTATGATTCTACATCTTGTATTGGCGTTTCTTCAAGTTCAACCCTGTTTTCATTACCTGCATTTATTCTCATTATTTTTGTCTTTTCCCTGTGTATTTTCAGACCCAATTGCTGTGACCTCTCATCGAGTGTTTTCAATTTGTCCTGCATCTGATTACGGTTATGGGACAGGAGAGCCAAATCATCAGCAAAATCCAGATCATCCAACTGCTTAGTCAGAGTCCACTGGATTCCATTTCTGTTGTGTGTTGTCGATGATCTCATAACCCAATCTATTGCCAGCAAGAAAAGAAATGGAGACAAGAGGCATCCCTGTCGCACTCCTGTTCTTATCCCAAATGGTTCTGTAAGCTGTCCTTCATGAAGAACTCTGCACGTCATGTCTTCATAGGTTTTCTTTATTAAATTAATGATTTTCAGGGGAACTCCATAATGCCTCATCAATTTCCAAAGTGATTCTCTGTCCACACTGTCAAATGCTTTTTCGTAGTCCACAAATCCGATGTATAGTGGTGAATTCCATTCCAGACTTTGTTCAACTATTATTCTCAAAGTGGCTATCTGGTCTGTACATGATCTGTTTTGTCGAAAACCTGCTTGTTCATCTCTCAATTTCTTGTCTATGGACTCCTTTAATCTCTCAAGGATAATCCTGTTCAATACCTTTCCTGGCACTGATAGTAACATTATTCCTCTCTAATTTGTGCACTCTTGTAGATTTCCCTTCTTAGGCAACTTAACCAGATATCCTTCCTTCCATTCTGCTGGTATCTCTTCTTTTTCCCAGACTTTACCAAGTAATTTATATAACATCTCTGTAGCCGTGTCGATATCTGCTTTGATGGCCTCTGCTGGAATGCCATCAGGTCCAGACGCTTTTCCATCTCTTAGAAGCTTTATGGCTTTCTTTATTTCTTCCTTCGTTGGTCTTTCACCGTTAATTTGTAGCTCTTCTTCTGCTGGCTGGATGTCCGGCGGGTTTTGTGGAGCTGGTCTATTGAGAAGGTCCCCAAAATATTCTGTCCACCTCTTCATTTGCTCTTGTATATTGCTGAGCAGTTTCCCATTCTTATCTTTTATGAGGCAACTTGTTTGCTTGTATTTCCCTGTTAGCTTCTTTGTGCTGCTATACAGTTCTCTCATATTTCCTTTGGCTGCAGCATCTTCTGCCTCTCTTGCCAACTCCTCAATATACTTCCTCTTGTCTCTTTTGATACTTCTTTTTACTTCTTTGTTTGCTTCTGTGTACACTTCTTGAGCCTTGGCTTTGGAACTTCTGGTTTTGCTTGTGTTTACCTCTGCTTTCTTGTTTTTTCTATCTTTTATCTTATTGATGGTTTCTGTTGTTATCCATGCTTTTTGTTGTCTTTCCCTTTTCCCCAGTATTTCTTCACATGTCTCCTTCCATACCGTTTTGACCTGCTGCCAATAGTCTTCTGTATTCTCTACATCTTCCAACTGTTGGAGCACTTGGAATTTGTTGGATACTGTGACCGCAAATTTGTCTCTTGTTTCTTGATTTCTTAGCTGTCCTACATTAAACTGTTGTCTATAATTTTGCATTGTTGCATATCTCTTGAGTTTCATTTTTTTTTTGGCTATCAGAAGATGGTGATCTGATGCCACATCTGCTCCTCTATATACCTTTACATCCTGCAATGATGATCTAAACTTCTTCTTTATGCATATATGATCGATCTGATTTTCTGTTCTATGGTCTGGTGATATCCATGTTGCCTTGTGTATTCTCTTATGTGGAAACATGCTTCCTCCTATAGCCAGTTGATTTGAAGCACAGAAGTTTGCGAATAGTTCTCCATTTTCATTCATTACTCCTAGCCCATGTTTTCCCATGACTTCTTCAAATCCGGTATTGACTGTACCTATCTTTGCATTCATGTCACCCATCAAAATTGTGATGTCTCTTCTTTTTACTTTATCCATAATTTCCTGTAGTTTAGTATAAAATGCTTCTTTCACAGACTCTTCTTTGTCATTAGTTGGTGCATAACATTGGATGACATTGACATGAATTTTCTTTTTAGCTGTTTTGAAAATAGCTGTTATTATTCTGGGTCCCACAGCTTCCCATTCAATGAGTGCTTTCTGTGCTTCTTTAGATAACATAAGAGCTACCCCTTCACTGTGGTGTGAACTTTCGTCTTCGTGTCCTGAGGACAGCACCAATTCACCTGTGATGAGTTTCTTCCTGTCTACCCCCTTCCACTTTGTTTCACACATTCCCAGAACCTCGATTTTGTATTCCCTCATTTCTGCTGCTACTTGTGCCACTTTCCCTTGTTCGTTCAATGTCCGAACATTCCAGGTGCCAAATCTGGAAGTTCTCCTAGAAGAAAGAAGGTTAGTCAGCAACACAGACTCCTTTCGGCTTTCTCTGTGTTGCATCATACGCCTCCCCGCGAGAGGAATTAAGTAAAAAAATACATTGTGGAAATACTAAGTAAAAAAATATATTGTTGAAATACTAAGTAAAAAAGTACATTGTGGAAATACTAAGTATAAAAATACATTGTGGAAATTTCAAAATATAAAAATACATTATGGAAATAAGAAGTATAAAAGTACATTGTGGAAAGTCAGGTTGTAAAATACTATGCACCTCTTTGTGTGTACATTTTTTAAATGAATGAATTTATTTACCAGGCCCTTCGAGATACTGGTTGACCCAAAGATGCACGAAGTGACCCATTTTTGTCCACCCAAACTGATGCCGGTGTTGAAGCACACAACCAGCTATATCCATCAGGTATGTAGGTGTGGGGCATTTATGGGTGTGGGACAGTTTTGTGTGTGCGTGTGGGATATATTGTGCATGGATGTTTAGGTTTGGCAGAAGACATGGGCTTTGTGGATATGGATGATGTGTTGAATGGGAATATATACGCAGTGTGGATGGCTTATCTTTCTGTTGTAAAATTGTACGTGTTGATGGATATGATTCACCAGCTCATTAATTTTAAAAATACTTTTGCTATTGTTCTGGATGGATTTTTACTGTTGTGATGGGTGGATTTTTGCCTTGTCATGGATGGATTTTTGCTCGTGTGATGGGTGGATTTTTGCTGTTGTCGTGGATGGATTTTTGCTGTTGTCATGGATGGATTTTTGCTATTGTGCTGGATGGATTTTAGCTGTTGTGATGGATGTGGATGGATTTTTGTTGTAGTCATGAATGGACTGTTGCCGTTGAGATGGATGGATTTTAGCTGTTGAGATGGATGGATTTTTGCTGGTCATGGATTGATTTTTGCTATAGTCACAGATGGACTGTTGTTGTTATCATGGATGGGTTTTCATGATGGATATGTGCTGTAGTCATGGATGGATTTTTGCTGTTGTCATGGATGGGTTTTTGCTGTAGTCATGAATATATTTTTGCCGTTGTTATGGATGGACTGTTGTGAAGGATGGGTGTTTGCTGCTGTCATGGATGGATTTTTACTGTTGTCATGGATGGATTTTGGCTGTTGTCAAGAATAGATTTTTGCTGTAGTCATGGATAGACGGTTGCTGTAATCATTATTGGATTTCTGCTGTAATAATTATTAGATTTTTGCTGTTATCATGGATGGATTTTTGCTGTTGTGGATGGATTGTTGCTGTTGTTATGGGTGGGTTTTTGCTGCTGTCATGGATGAATTTTGTTGTCATGGAGGGATTTTTCTGTTGTCATGGATAGATTTTAGCTGTAGTGATGGGTGGAATTTTGTTGTGATGGATGGATTTGGGCTGTAGTCATGGATGGATTGTTGCTGTTGTCATGGATGGATTTTTGTTGTAATCATGGATAGACTGTTGCTGTTATGATGGATGGTATGGATAGATTGTTGCTATAGTCATGGATGGATTGTTCTGTTGTCATGGATGGATCTTTGTTGTAGTCATGGATAAACTGCTGCTGTTATGATGAATAGATTTTTGCTGTAGTCATTGAGGGATTTTCGCTATTGTCATGGATGGATTTTTGTTGTAGTCATGGATGGGTTTTTGCTGTTGTGTATGGATGGATTTTTGCTTTGGTCATGGATGAATTGTTGCTGTTGTGAGGTATGGATTTTAGCAGTAGTCATGGATGGACTGTTGCTGTTGTGATGGATGGATCTTTGCATGATGTGATGGATGGATTTTAGTTGTTGAGATGGATGGATTTTTGCTGTTGTGATGGATGGATTTTTGCTGTAATCATGGAGGGATTTTTAGTGTTGTAATGGATGAATTTTTGCTGCAATCATGGACGGATTTATGCTGATATCAAGGATGGATTTTTGCTGTTGTCATGGATGGATTTTTGCTGTAGTCATGGATGGATTGTTGCTGTTGTCAAGGATGAATTTTATTTGTCATTGAGGGATTTTTGCTGTTGTCATGGATGGATTTTAGCTGTAATGATGGGTGGATTTTGTTGTGATGGATGGATTGTTGCTGTTGTCATGGATGGATTTTTGCTGTCATGGATGGATTTTGTTTGTAATCATGGATAGACTGTTGCTGTTATGATGGATAGATTTTTGCTTTTGTCATGGATGGGCTTTTGCTGTTGTCATGGATGGACTTTTGCTGTTGTCATGGATGGATTTTTGCTGTAGTCATGTGTGAACTGACTGATGACAACATTATATAAAATAGATACCCTCAATTCTATCTAACATAAGAGACAACGGAGACTGATGATGTAATTCATAATTAATCTATAAAAAAAAAGAAACTTAACATAGACACCGTTGATACAGGGTTTGCATGGACTTGTTCAATTCGATTGCTATCGCGATATATATGACTATGTTAGACAAGGTCTATTTTGTTTAAGGTCGAACATTTTAGAGTTAGGTTTGAACTATTTATTTTGGAGATTAGCTCCATAATTGTCTTCCACTCTCCATCGGCAAAATACACCAGCTTCTTAGTTGGTTTTGACGATGACACTTTGCACTTGTCACGAAGTGGATTTAAGACTAGAGGTTGCCTACCTAAATAGACTAGACCCTAGTGGAAAGAAAGACTAAGAAGATAGATTTCAGAAGAAAATAACAGTGACTGTGGGAGATGAGGCTATTGGCATCAAGGGTCGAGAACCGAAATTGACTCTCCCTTGCCACTAAGTGACGTAATGTTTTGCGATAACCTCACTACCTCTAGCTACCAAGACTGGGATAAGGTTTAATTACTTAACACCACAGACACCACTTACAGACAACATATAGGTTGAAGTAAGTGACTGATCCAGCCGGAAAAATTACAATGGATTTTATTTACACCACAGAAAAATTCATATAACATACTACAAAATAGAATAAACATGTGTGTTCACACACCTGGAAAGAACATAACAATTAATTTCAAGTGATTAGGTAAGGTAACCCCACAGTCGCCCTCCCCTCAACCTGTAAGGAAGAAAGGTAAGTAATACAACAACATGTGAAGGAGGATCTCTAACACCAGATCCGTCTTTCTCCTAATCAACCTGATATCGGGTAAACACACCCTAACTCCTACTGTCCGTCTGTCTGCAGACGTGTTTCTACACAAATGACGTGCCTTCGCCGCTGCTCCACTCTAGGCTAAATATTCTCTGACTATCACAAAGTCCACGACCAGAACCCTTTTATCATCTCCGACACAACTTACAGATGACTTGCTGAGTTCTACTGTTATGTTCAGTGTCTGTCTGACACTCCTAGTTCCTACAGAAAAGCGACTCCTCCACTACTCTCCTTCTCTCCCTCTATTGCAGCTCAGAGGTATTTTTACCCTCTTTCCTCTGACTGCCGTTGTAGCTGCTAACTTGAATTGGCATTCTGGTTTCTCGACTTGGACTCTTCTGCACTACCAAATGACGATTCTGGAAAAATCACAGGCCCCGTTACCCCTCTCTTGGGTCTGGGCCGTCGGTGTTATTATGACCGACCAATCACGACACCTCTAGGCCCTGCGCCTAGGTTCAGTGTGTGCTTTATCTGAGCGTGAATAGCTCCGAATTTTATTAAGAACCTCTTGTTCTTGCTGAAGAAGTCTGTGCTTCCAGCTCCTTGCTCTCTTGGGTACAAAACTTACTTCTGCACCAGTGACCCGTGTCACCACTCCACTTCTTTTCTGGCTCTGCCGACTCTTCTTCTGCTGAGAAGACCGGCGAACTTCTAGCCGCTGAAGGACTATAGCCCTAGCTGCCACGCCTGGAAAATATCTGCTGTGGACAAAACAATAACAAATATATTATCGCACAACAAATTTTCCCATATCCTTAACACTTAACTCCCTTAACTCTCACTCTTCAACACTTAAATCCCAAAACTCTTCAACCACTTAAGTCTCAACTCTCTAAACTTTAGTTTTCCAATCTCGAACACTTAAGTTTTCAAATCTTCCATACAGCTCCCATGCTCTAGTATCGCTTCAGCGATTAGTAAACATGCCTACCCCCACTTTCCCTCAAATACTGTCTTATCGACACTCTAATCTCCAGACTCAGCTGGCTTAATCTCTTACATGCTGGCGGCTTAGGTTAGCCCGTCACAACATTCTAACCACTGAATGAACCTGTTGCCGGTAAATTCCTGGCCCTACTATTTAACAATGATCGATGTGTTTACCTGGCTACCAAAATACAATAGACTTCACCCGAGACAATAATCTCCCGTCTCCATGAATTCACCATTATAAACATAGGTCTATTAATTAAGGACTAATTACAAATCCCAACTAGACCCGTAACTGCTGACTTCAAAATGTAGGTTTTACCCACACAGAGAAAAATACACAAAATAAATTTCTCCTGCTCTAACATTTATAAAAGTCACTCATTTCTCTTAACAACAGCGTGACCCAAATTGGTCCCGCTGGTAATTTACACACACTTTAAAGAGAAATCAAATACACACACAATTACCTAGCGTGTATACTCTGCTGCCAACATTTTAAATTAAAATAGTGGGAAATCGTCCCCCGCGTGTCGGGAAGATTATGTACCCCCGATTCTGATAACAATGTACATAAAAATCTCTGCAGGAACTGAAATCTAATTTTACAATGCATGCCTCGTTATCTCTCCCTCTCCTTCTGTTATCGGATTCACCCTCTAAAAAATAGACACAGCACGTGCTACCGGTACCCCTCTCTCCAAATCCTCGAAAATCACAATGAAATTACGTGCATCGTGTCTCAAAATTATAGTATTTAACATCTACCATCTTTAAGCTTTCATTATCTCATAAAAAGAATGAATGCACTCTGATAATAATTTAGATAAGAAGGGTAACTCATGGCATGTCCGTTATGAAACTAAAATTAATTTAATTCCGCTCAGAGCGTGTTTTACGCTGCACCATTTAAAATCACAAATCCAGGAAAAATTAGATCCCCTGTCATTCTGACAAATAACAGTAATATTCCAATTTCTAACAAAACAGCTACTCTGAGGGAAACTATCAAAAATTCCCTACTACCTTTTCACAAATTACCTAATTGCGCTGTCAGAGTTATAGTCAATTTAAAATTATAGCATTGATGGCTCTACTTCTATGAATTAACTTTACCTCCTAGAAAAAAACTCTGCAAAAATCTTATAAACTATTAAAGCTTAATTTAACTTCATGGATATTTACCAGCACAGAAATTTCTCTCGCTGAAGAAAGAGCAAGTCGGCACTGTAATAAATACTGTGGCAGTTCTTTTCCCAAGGCGTAGAAGTTCAAAAAATCTCCCACTTCTGCCAGGGAAACCCGCTTATTTATTACCCCAGACCACGCTACGCGTGAGTCATAGCTAGGCTTTGTTCTTAAGCGGGGTCGATCTATGAACCAACCAACATTCCAGGAATCGCCTGCGGGTCATGATCTAATTTTTAGAACTTACGATCCAAGCTGAAAAATTTCCGTTGCTGACCTGTTTTTCCACGCGCTTAAAACTCCCCCTCTACCCCCCATCTGATTTCACCCTTACTAAAAATTATAGCGCGCTCACTGAGAAGAACCGAAAATGCTCTGCCATTATGTTACACTGGAAAATCTTCCATGAACGAATTATCTCAATGAAAATGAAAACAGCGCGCTTGGTGCCAGTCTAAAAGTTAAAACTACCATCTTTGCTAGAAACCGTAATTCTTAATCTACACACAAAAAAGTCCCAAACTCTATTATTATACAAAGAGAAATAAAAAAAACGAATGAGATAAAAAATCCCACCGTAAATCTTTCCCTGAAAAACGTAAATAAATGCAAATTTAAAGACTAGGGGCCTGTTGTAAATGCAATCACATTAACTTCTCACATTACCCCCCTCTTCAAGTTCGTGGTACACGATCTAATTTAATTTGATCTTGTATTTCCAGACTGGCCCCTATACAAGTCTACAGATCTGACTGTCTGTCAGTCCTGAAGTCTCATGGTCACGAAACTGGTTATTTCCGCCTGGCGACTACAACTCCCATGGTTGTCCTGCGACTTTCTTCTTCTACGTTTCCTCCTTCTTCTTCTTTACTTCTACCAACTCCCATGCTCCGGTGGAAGAGTTGATCTTTCTTCGGACCTGTGCCATCCAATGGTGGGTCTGAAACCTTCCTTGGCTATGTCCCGTAAAAAAGCTGTCTTGGTCGGCTGCCCTGACCAACTGGCTTTGTGGCTGCCTGACGATGGCGACTACCTTGCTGCATCTCGGCGGTTTTTGAGACCGCAGGTATATGGCGATGAAGGTGCGAACTATCTGGTGCTTCCAGCATAAATTCTCCGATCGCTCACTCCCCTCTCGTTTGCCTAGAGGTTGCGTAGAGATTGCTCCTTTCTCTACTCTCCCACCAGGGGTTCTCACTGGGTTGCGCCTGACCTCAGCGACATCCGTTTCCCCTACTAAGCAGAACGCATTTGGTGGTACGTTTTTTGCTTTTTGCCTCTTTGCAAGAGCCGCTTTCTGTTAGCGAGCTAGCAGCGGGATGGGGCCCATCTCAAAAAACGTTTATAGGCAAACGGTTTCTCAGATCACTGTCCTCCTCCGTCTGAGTAAAGTGCTGGTCGGATGGGGCTCCAGGGCTGGTTGGAAACATATGTTCGCTCGATTCGCTGTCTTCTGCCCTATGAAGATTGCGCTGGTCGTGTACATACGTTCTACCACTCTTGTCAGTATGTTCCTCGCTCTCAGGAGGTAATACCATCGGGGGCCTAATTCCCGACGACAACGAAGGTATTTCCAAAATCAAATGCGTCGCCGCTGTTTGGCCCTTCGGCTTAACAGGGCTGTCAGAGGGATACACCTCTGAAAAAAACCATTCCACTAACCTTGGAGGTATTTAACCTCTCCATCTCAAGGCGTGGCTGGTTGAGCTCTCGTGGGGCTCCGTGAATCCGGGACATTCCCTTTTCACTTCTCTGGCCTGTAGTAGGCCCCCTTGCACCAGCAAGGATCGGGACTGGGGGGGTTTCCCAAAACTATATATGGGGCCCCCAAGATGAAGTCATAAGCTGGCTGTTCCATTACAGCAGCTTTGATTGTGCCACGCACAAACCTGCTCTCCACCTTAATATTGGCTATCTGCAGACGCTGTGAGGTCCCTCCCCTCAAAACTCCACCAATATCAACCTTTTCCTTAGTCATTTGGCCTGGTTGTACCAAATGTCGGGTCGGCGACTATACTCGGGTAAGTAAGCCCGCTGTCAAATAAACAAGTGGTAGCAGTCCCATTCACTACTGCTGGTCCACTGTTAGAGAAACACTTCTCTGCTTTGAAAGGTTCCAATTGTTCCTTTTTTCCCTCTCACCGCCCTTAAACACGCTGTATGGTGAGTGGGTGGTTTGTTTACACACCGAGAAGTCCAGTGAGAGGTGGTACGGCAATTGCGACAGTACCTGTCATTTTCTCCCCTGTTTCTAGCAGGTTCATGAGACGTTGTCGCCTGTGCTCTGTTATGCGGTTGGGGCCGCAGGTTATGAATGGGATGGGGCTCCTTGCGAGACGGCCCCTGCTGCTGATGAGCAGAAGACGAAAACGACTGCGATGCCGATGCTCCTTGGTCCAGTGCTGGCCGGTCTGGGTGCTTTCGTTTCTGGCCCAGTACTTCGGCCTGTGCCGTCTGGAAACCTTTCAGCAAAAAGAATGATCTGGTCCAGTTGCCGGGCGCCCTGCTCCGCCAAATACCTCTTCTAGTCATGAGACATGTTTGCTTTCACTGGTTCGCACATGACAAGCTCTTCGAGTCCTTCAAAAGTTTTTGCTATACCCGACAATTCTCTCCAACGAGTGAGATAATTTCTTCAGCCTTTCTGCGAAATGGGGAAAACTTTCTCCTTTCTCCGGCCTGCTCTCCCTGAACATAGCTTGGCACTTACGGGGAGTCCACTGAAAGCGTTGTAACAGTGCGTTACGAAGGGCCTCAAAGTTATTTTGTTCATCACTGAGCATCTTACTATAGATGTCGTAGGCCTGGTTTTTCAACGACTGAGATAATTTGACCCGCCCCGGCACCACAAACTCTCATCCAACCCATACGCTTTTGCCATTCGTTCAAATTTTTCCAGGAATATGTCAATTTTCTCATTCCCCATTAGGGGAAAGAGTCATTGGAAAATTCATGGCTGCCATCCGGGGCCCTCCGTTTCCTGAGGTGTCTGTTCACGCCCCCCTGCTCCGGGGAGAATCTCCGTTAGCCGAACTGCCTTCCGAAGATCGGTACTGCAGTTCCAGTGAACGCAGGGCAAGTTTATGCTGTCCTCTCTGCTTCTGTGGCCCTTTCCTTCGCCTCCCTTTCTGCCTTTTTCTCCTCTGCCTGCCCGGGCCTTCTCTTCTTTCTCCGCTTCCAATTTACGCAGGCTCCTCATCTCTGCCAGTCGGGCCCTCTCTTCTTTCTCCGCTTCCAATTTACGCAGGTCCATCTCTGCCAGTCGGGCCCTCTCTTTCTTTCTCCGCGCTTACCCTTTTCTCTCTCTCCGTCATTGCGGTCTGTTCCTCATAATGTAAGCCCTGGTCTCGGCCTCATTCATCCCCATGCTTTGAGCTGCGTCCTGCCATCCAGTAAGTAGATGTACCAATTCAGCCAGCTTACCTGACAAATCGGCAGTAACGCACAGCGAGGGGAAATGACAAAAAAGGAACACGAAAAATTTACTGTTACCTTCTGGGCACTACTCCTGTGTAACCAATGTCCCAAAACCCGAACTCAGACTAGCACCAATCTGAAGAAACTACCTGAAAAAAAATTTTCATTAAGCAGCTACCTAAAAACCCGATTTACACTTCCTGTTAAGAAAAATTCAGTTAGCCATCAGTTACCTATAGTCATCAACTAACTACAGCTACAATCTGACCTGCACCCCTGTGGTGAAACTTCCTGTGGAAAAAAACTATTAGCTGGATCAGTTTATATATAGCTCTAGTCTAGGGGATATTATAAAGAATCTATTTTCCAGAACTTTCCTATAGAAACAATCTATGAATCTTGACACGATCACAGAATTGATCCCAACAAAGATGATCTACCGGACGAAACGCCGCCACTGGGTGTCAAGATCACAGAATTGAACGTAACAAAGATGATCACCGGACGATAGCACCCACTTGTCACGAAGTGGATTTAAGACTAGAGGTTGCCTACCTAAAAAGACTAGACCCTAGTGGGAAAGAAAGACTAAGAAGATAGATTTCAGAAGAAAATACAGTGACTGTGGGAGATGAGGCTATTGGCGTCAAGGGTCGAGAACCGAAATTGACTCTCCATTGCCACTAAGTGTGACGTAATGTTTTTGCGATAACCTCACTACCTCTAGCTACCAAGACTGGGATAAGGTTTAATTACTTAACACCACAGACACCACTTACATATCTAATCAACATATAGGTTGATAAGTAAGTGACTGATCCAGCCGGAAAATTTACAATGGATTTTATTTACACCCACAGAAAAATTCATATAACATACTACAAAATAGAAATAAACGTGTGTTCACACACCTGGAAAGAACATAACAATTAATTTCAAAGTGATTAGGTAAGGTAACCCCACAGTCACCCTCCCCTCAACCTGTAAGGAAGAAAGGTAAGTAATACAACAACATGTGAAGGAGGATCTCTAACACCAGATCCGTCTTTCTCCTAATCAACCTGATATCGGGTAACACACACCCTAACACCTACTGTCCGTCTGTCTGCAGACGTGTTTCTACACAAAATGAACGTGCCTCCGCCGCTGCTACCACTCTAGGCTATATATTCTCTGACTATCACAAGTCCACGACCAGAACCCTTTTCATCTCCGACACAACTTACAGATGACTTGCTGAGTTCTATGTTATGTTTCAGTGTCTGTCTGACACTCCTAGTTCCTACAAAAAAAAGCGACTCCTCCACTACTCTCTTCTTCTCTCCCTCTATTGCAGCGTCAGAGGTATTTTTACCCTCTTTCCTCTGACTGCCGTTGTAGCTGCTTTAACTTGAATTGGCATTCTGGTTTCTCGACTTGGACTCTTCTGCACTACCAAATGACGATTTCTGGAAAATCACAGGCCCCGTTTACCCCTCTCTTGGGTCATGGGCCGTCGTTGTGTTATTATGAACTTCCGACCAATCACGACACCTCTAGGCCCATGCGCCTAGGTTCAGTGTGTGCTTTATCTGAGCGTGAATAGCTCCGAATTTTAATTAAGAACCTCTTGTTCATGCTGGAAGAAAGTCTGTGCTTCCAGCTCCTTGCTCTCTTGGGTACAAAACTTACTTCTGCATTCCAGTGCTACTCCCGTGTCACCACTCCCACTTCTTTTCTGGCTCTGCCTAGACTAGTTTAATTATAGGCTAGAAGAATCTTCTTTTGAGAAGTCACCGGCGAACTTCTAGCGCGCGCTGAAGGACTATAGCCCTAGCTGCCACGCCTAGAGGAAATCTTATCTGCTTGTGTGACAAAACAATAACAAATATACATATATCGCACAAACCTCTCACAAATTTCTCATATCCTTAACACTTAACTCCCTTAACTCTCACTCTTCAACACTTAAATCCACAACTCTTCAACCACTTAAGTCATCATAATCTCTTAACCTTTAGTTTATCCAATCTCGAAAACACTTAAGTTTTTCAAATCCAGTCCATTATACAGCTCCCCATGCACTAAGTATCGCTTCAGCGATTAGTTAAACATGTCTAACATCCCACTTTCCATCCAAATACTGTCTTATCGACACTCTAAACTACACAGACTCAGCCTGGCTTTAATCTCTTACATGCTGGCTGCATAGGTTAGCGCCTTCACATACATTCTGATACCCCACTGAAGGAAACCATGTTTGCCGGCTAAATTTCCTGCCCTACTATTTAACAATGAATCGATGATAGCGGTTTTTACCTCGGCATCACCAAAAATACCACATAGACTTTAACCCGGACTGACAATAATCTCCCGTCTCCATGTGAACCTTCACCTATTATAAACATAGGATCTAATTATTCAATAATATGGGGGGACTCAATATACAAAATCCCAACATACCCGTACAACTGCTGACAATAATCAAAATTGTACGCGTACAACTCGGATAGTACTAGACCCCACTACCACAGATACAAAAGAAACACAAATATATTTCCTCACTTCTCTATATACTAACATTAACTCAACTGGTCCACTTCCTATTCTTACATAACAACAGAGACGTTGTGCTGACCCCATATTGGGTCCGCTGGTAAATTATACACACACCTTAAAGGGAAATCAAAATACAACACACAATTACATAGCGTGTATATACTCTGTCCAACCACTTTTAAAATTTAAAATTGGCGAAAATCTTCACAACCACTGTGTTCGTGGAAATATTATTTTACCACCCGATCTCTGAGAGAAACAAATGTAGACATAAAAATCTATCTAAAGAGCTAGACTGAAATCCTAACATTTTACAATGCACTTTTGCCTACGTCTATCCTCCCCTCTCTCACTTCCGTTACTCTGAGAAATTCTACCCCATCTAAAAAATAGACACAGCACGTGCGACTCCCGGTCTACCCCTCCTCTCCAAAATCCTCGTAAATATTCACCAATTGAAATATTAAGTGCCATTGTGTCCTCAAAAATTCTTGTAGTATTTAACATCTACCCATTCTCTTTGAAGCGCTTTTCATTTAATCTCACATAAAAAAGAATCTGAGCACACATCTGCCACCATCTGATAATTAAACTTTAATAGATAAGACATGGGCGTAACTATCATAGAGCAAGTGTCCAGTTTACAGTACTAAAATTAAATTTAATTCTCCGCTAGCGTGTTTTATACGCTTTGCACACATTTAAAATCCACAAATCCAGGAAAAAGTAGGATCCCCTGGTCATCTGACAAAATAACATGTAAAATTATTCCAATTTCTTGACAAAACAGCCTACTCCTGAGGAAACTATCAAAATTCCCTAACTCACCCTGTTTCATCAAATTAACCTAAATTGCTCGTCTCAGCTACTTTAATACAGTACAATAAAAAAATCTTATAGCATTGATCGGCTCTTACCTTACTCTATGATTAACTAACTTTTACCTCCCTAGAAACACACTCTGCAAAAATTCTAACTAAACTATTAAAGCATTAATTAAACATCATATTTACCCAGCACAAATTTTCTCTCGAAAGAGCTAAGTCGCTCTTCTGTCGGCCAGTCTTCTCTATCCCAAGGGTATCGTAGAAGAGAATAGAAGTTCAAAAAATCACCCAGCCCACTTCTGCCGAGGAAACACCCGCTTAATTATTACCACCAGGACCCACGCTACGCGCGTGAGGTCATAGCCTAGGGCTATGTGTTCTTGAAGCCGGGTCGCACTCTAATTGAAACCACACACAACATGCCAGGAATCGCCTTGCGGTCATGATCTTATTCTTTAGAACCTTACTGATCAAGCTACTGAAAAATAATTCCAGTTTTGACGCTGACCTTGTTTCCACGCGCTTAAAAACTCCCCCTTCTACCCCCATCTGATATCCACACCTTCTTACTAAAAACTTTATTTAGCGGACGCGCTACCAACTGATAAGAACACGAAAAAATGCTCTGCCATTAACAGTATCGCGTTACACACAGCGTGAACCGTACTTCCCATGTGAACGAATTATCTCCAATGAAAACAGCCGCGATGTAGCGCCAGATCTGAAAAGCTTTAAAACTACCCATCTGTTGCTATAAACCGTAAACTACTTAATCTACATCAAAAAGTCCAAACTCTATTATTATACAGAAGAGAAATAACACAAAAACCAACAAACGAATCAGAATCAAAAATTCCCAAAGACAACCGTACATCTTTTCCCTGAAAAAAAACTTAAATAAGATGCATGAATTTAACAGACTAGGGGCCTGTTTTTGTCATACATTTGACAATCTACATTAAACTTCTCACATTAAAAACCCTAGGCTCCCCTCTTCAAGTCCTCGTGGTACACGACGATCTAATATTAATGTAACAAGATTCTTGTATTATTCCCAGACTGCCCCCAATACAAGTCTACAGATCTGAACTTGACAGTCCCTGAAGTCTCCATGGTCACGACTGGTTTTTATCCGTCCTGGTGCGACTAACAACTCCCGTTTGTTGTCCTGCGGACCTATTCTTTTATTTATCTACGTTTCCTACCTTCTTTCTTCTATCTCTAACCAACTCCCAAGTCCTCCGGTGGAAGAGAGTTGCGAATCACTTTCTTACGGAACCTGTGCCATGGAATAAAGTGGGCCATCAAATGGTTGATCTTAAACCATCCTATTGCGGAGCTATGTCCGTAAAAAAGCTTCTTGAGGTCCTGCCCTTCACCAACTGGTCTTTGAGGGCTGTCCTGACGATGGCGACTACCTTGCTGCATCTCGGACGGAGTTTGAGACACGCAGTTATCATGGTGATGAAGGTGCGAACTATCTGGTGCTGTCCCAAGCATACAATTCCTCCGATCAGCTTCGCTCTCGCCTCTCCTGTATTGCCTAGATGTTGTGCGTAGAGATTGCTTCCTTTCTCTACTCTCCCACCAGGTATTCTCACTGGATTTGACGCTGACCTCAAGCGACAATCCGTTATTACCCCTACTAAAGCGCAGAACGCGATTTTGGTGGATAAACGTTTTTGCTTTTTGCCTCATTGCAAGAGCCGCTTTCCTGTTAGCGAGCTTGCAGCGGGATTTGGCCCCATCTCCGTTTCTAGTAGGCAAAAACGGTTTTCTCCAAGAGATCCACAGTTCCTCCTCCAGTCATGAGAGTAAAGTTTAATTTATAATTGTCGGTACGGTGGTGGCACCCAGGAGGCCTGTTCTATGGAACCAATCTATTATGTTCGCTCGAATTCCCGCTGTATCTTCTGCACCTATGCAGCAAGTGATTGCTGGTCGTGTATCTAGACGTTCGTTCTACCACTCTTGTCCAGGTAGTTCCTTCCTCGCTCATCTCATGTGGTAATACCCATCCGGGGGCCGATATTCCCGACCGACCATCGTTCGGGTAATGGATTTCAATATATCTAAGGGACGACGCCAGCATGTTTGTCACATCCGGTTACCATGGGTCTGAGTCAGAGTATGGTGATAACGCCACTATGCAAAAAACCAGTTCCACTAACCTTGAGGTAATTATTAACATCTTCCATCTCAAGGCATTGGACTGGGTTTGATGCTCTCGTGGGGCTCCGTTGAATCCGGGGACATTTCCTCCTTTTTCACTTTACTCTTGCCTGTAGTAGGCCCCCACTTGACTCACAGCAAGGATCGGGACCCTTGGGGGGATTCCCAAATACTATATATGGGAGGCGGCCCCGAAATGACAAGTCTCATAGAGGTGGGGCCATTGTATTCCATTTTGCAGCAGCTATTGAGTGTGCCCACGCTACACAACCAGATGTCCACCTTGAATATGTGGCTATCTGCAGTCGATGTAGGGCCCTCACCCCAATTCATAACACTACCACCAGATATCAACCTTTTCCTATAGTCAGTTGGCTCTGGTTATTGGTTTGTACTCAATATGTTCTTGGGTCGAGCTCCCCTATATACATTCGCTTCGGTAACGAAACTCACGCAATCGCCGCCCCTCGAGTGCCCTCACAATACAAACATGTTTGAGCGGGTTAGCAGTCCCATCACTACTGCTGAGTCCCGATTCACTACAATATGCGAGAAGCTAATGCACAGATAAGAGCGTTCTAGCGAGTAAACAATGATCTTGTGATTTGGTTAGGTTTCCCAATTTGTGGTTTCCTTTTTTTCACTCTGGCGTACCTGCCCTTTATACACGATGTCAAACAAGTCGTGACGAGATCCGAAGATGGGTGGTTGTTTGTATACACACCGAGATACAGATTTCAAGTTGAGAGTGTGGTACGGCAATTGGGACTGTACCTGTCATTTTCTCCTGATTTCTAGAGGTTCATTGAGACGAAGTCGGCTGTCCCTCCCCCCATCATATCTCCGAAGAGCTCTTATCGAGGACGGGCTGTCCCCGACACCTTGGTGCTTGCTGTTTGGGTTGTGCTAGGTGTCGCCCCATCCCCCCCCTCGTCGAGGATTCGGTGCAGGAGGGATTAAGGCATTCCTTGCAGAGAGACTTTGGCGACCCTTTGAGTTTGCTTTAAGCTGAATATGGAAGGTGATTCTAGATAGAGATCGGGCTGAAAACTGTCTCGCAGATTTGCCGCTGCTATCTGTGGATCCAGTTGCTTTGAGGCTACGAAAGTCCTGGGGTTGTTTATCGTTTTTCTTAGGCCCGCAGTATATAGGCTGTATTCGTTTGTTGGTTGTTGGTATTTTTTGCCGTCATGGAACGTAATTGCAAGCAAAAAGATGGATGCTGGGTCCAGTGTTGCTGTGCGTCCCTGCTTCTGCCAGATACCCATCCCTCAAGTCAGGAGTGACATGTTTGCTTTCACTTGTTCGCTTAACATGAACAAGCTCTTCGAGTCCTTCAAAAGTTTTTTGCTAGACCCTGCACAATTCTCTCCAACGAGTGAGATAATTCTTCAGCCTTTCTGCGAAATTGGGAAAACTTTCTCCTCTCTCCGGCCTGCTCTCCCTGAATATAGCTTCGCACTTACGGGGAGTCCACTGGAAAGCGTTGTAACAGACTCTGCGTTACGAAGGTGCCTCAAAGTTAATTTTGTTCATCACTGAAGCATCTTACTATAGATGTCGTAGGCCTGGTTTTTCAACGACTGAAGAGATAATTTGAGGCACTCACAAAACTCTCAGACCAACCCATACGCTTTTGCCATATTCGTTATCAAATTTTTTCCAGGATATTGTCTTTTTTCTCATTCCCCGTTTGGAGAAAGAGAGTCCATTTGGAAAATTTCATGGCTGCCATCCCGGGGCCTCCTCCCTCTTTCCTGGTGAGGGTGTCTGTCGCTCCGACTTGCTCCGGGAGAGAATCTCCGTTAGCACGAAATCTGCCTTTCTCCAGAAGATCGGTACATACTTTGTGTGCTGTGACACGTTCTCCAGGGTTTCAGTGAACGCAGGTTGCAAGATTCATAGCTGTCTCTTTCTTGGTGGCTTATAGTGTGGCCCTTTTCCCTTCGCCTCCGTTGTCTGGACATTTTCCCTGCCGTACTTGCAACTCTCCTCTGCCATGTCGGGCCTTCTCTTCTTTCTCTCGCTTCCAATTTACGCAGGTCCATCTCTGCCAGTCAGGGCCTCTCTTCTTTCTCCGCTTCCAATTTACGAGCAGGTCCATCTCTGCCAGTCGGGCCCTCTCTTCTTTCTCCTCATTCCCTTTTCTCTCTCTCCGTCTGCCGGACTCCTGTAAATCCCGATCATATTGTAGCCCTTAGTCTCTGGCCTCATTCATCCCCCATGCTTTTAGCATGCGTCCCTTCCATTTGCTGTAAAGTAGCTTGACCAATTCAGCCATCTTACCTGACAAATCAGCAGTAACTCACAACGAGGGGAAATGACAAAAAAGGAACACGAAAAATTTACTGTTACCTTCTGGGCACTACTCCCTGTGTAACCAATGTCCCCCCCAAAACGAACTCTGACTAGCACCAATCTGAAGAACTACTGAAAAAATTTTCATTAAGCAGCTACCTAAAAACCCGAATTCTACCTTCACTGTTAAGAAGGAAAAAAATTCAGTTAGCCATCAGTTACCTCTAGTCCATTCAACTAACTACAGCTACAATCTGACTGCACCCTGTGGAGAAACTTCACTGTGGAAAAAAACTACTATTAGCTGGATCAGTTTATATATAGCTCTAGACCCTAGGGGATATTATAAAATAGAATCTATTTTCCAGAACTTTCCTATAGTATAAAACAATCTATGAATCTTGACACGATCACAGAATTGATTTCCCAACAAAGTTGATCTACGGGACGAACGCCGCCACTTTGTCAAGCATCACAAGGAATTGCAACGTAACAAAGATGATTCATCCCGGACGATAGCACCCACTTGCTTCACGAAGTGGATTTAAGACTAGAGGTTGCCTACCTAAATAGACTAGACCCTAGTGAAATAAAGACTAAGAAGATAGATTTCATAATAAAATAACAGTTACTGTGGGAGATGAGGCTATTGGCGTCAAGGGTCGAGTACCGACATTGACTCTCCTTGCCACTAAGTGACGTATATGTTTTGCGATAACTCCTCATTCTACCTCTAGCTACCAAGACTGGGATAAGGTTTAATTACTTAACACCACAGACACCACTTACAACGACACAAATAGGTTGAAGTAACGTGACTGATCCCAGCCGGCGAAAAATTACAATGGATTTTATTTACACCACAGAAAAATTCACATAAAACATACTACAAAAGAGGAATTAAATAAACGTGTGTTCACACACCACGGAAAGTAACATAACAATTAATTTCAATGTGATTAGGTAAAGGTTAACTCCCACAGTCACCCTCCCCTCAACCTGTAAGGAAGAAAGGTAAGTAATACAACACAACATGTGAAGAGCAGGATCTCTAAACTCCACAATCCGTCTCTTTTCTCCAATATCAACCTGATAATCGGGTAAACACACCCTAACTCCATACTGTACCGTCTGTCTGCGAGACGTTGTTTTTACACAAATGACGTGCCTCCTCAGCCGCTGCTTACCACTCTTAGGCTAAATATACCTTCTGACTATCACAAAGTCCACGACCAGATAACCCTTTTATCCATCTCCGACACAACTTACAGATGACTGTTGCTGAGTTCTACTGTTATGTTCAGTGTCTGTCTGACACTCCTAGTTCCTACAGATACAAAAGCGACTCCTCCACTACTCTCCTTCTCGATCCCTCTATTGCAAGCTCAGAGGTATTTTTACCCATCTTTCCCTCTGACACTGCCGTTGTTAGAGCTGCCATAACTTGAATGGCATTCTGGTTTCTCGACTTGGACTCTTCTGCACTACCAAATGACGATTCTGGAAAAATCACAGGCCCCGTTACCCCTCTATAAAATTGGGTCTGGGCCGTCGGTGGTTTATTATGACAAAAAAACACGACCAATCACGACACCTCTAGGCCCTGCGCCAAGGTTCAGTGTGTGCTTTATCTGAGCGTGAATAGCTCACCGTAATTTTATTAAGAACCTCTTGTTCTTGCTGAAGAAGTCTGTGCTTCCAGCTCCTTGCTCTCTTGGGTACAAAACTTACTTCTTCTGCACCAGTGACCCGTTGTCACCACTACCACTTCTTTTTCTGGCTCTGCGACTCTTCTTCTGCTGAGAAGACCGGCGAACTTTCTAGCCGCTGAAGGACTATAGCCCTAGCTGCCACGCCTGGAAAAAATATCTGCTGTGGACAAAACAATAACAAATATTATATCGCCACAACACAAATATTTCTCATATCCTTAACACTTAACTCCCTTAACTCTGCACTTCATCTTCAACACTTAAATCCCAACTCTTCAACCACTTATTAAGTCTCAAATCTCTAACCTTTAGTGTTTTCCAATCTCGACAACACTTAAGTTTTCAACACCCAAATCTTCCATACAGCTCTCCTCCCATGCTCTAGTATCGCTTCATGCAATTAGTAAACATGTCTACTCACCACCTTTCCCTCAAATACTGTCTTATCGACACACTACTCTAATCTCCAGACTCAGCTGGCTTAATCTCTTACATGCTGGCGGCTTAGGTTAGCCCGTCACAACATTCTAACCACTGAATGAACCTGTTGCCGGTAAATTCCTGGCCCTACTATTTAACAATGATCGATGTGTTTACCTGGCTACAAAAAAAAACAAAAAAACCCAAAACACACAAACAATACAATAGACTTCACCCGAGACAATAATCTCCCGTCTCCATGAATTCACCATTATAAACATAGGTCTATTAATTTAAGGACTAATTACAAATCCCAACTAGACCCGTAACTGCTGACTTCAAAATGTAGGTTTTACCCACACAGAGAAAAATACACAATTTCTCCTGCTCTAACATTTAAAAGTCACTCATTCTTAACAACAGCGTGACCCAAATTGGTCCGCTGGTAATTTACACACACTTAAAGAAATCAAATACACACACAATTACCTAGCGTGTATACTCTGCCAACATTTTAAATTAAATATTGGGGAAATCTTCACCCACGTGTCGGGAATATTATTTACCCCGATTCTGATAACAATGTAGCAACATAAAATCTCTAAAGGAACTGAAATCCTAATTTTTACAATTTTGCAATGCATGCCTCGTTATCTCTATCCCCCCCTCCTTCCAGTTATCGGATTCATTCACCCCTCTAAAAAAAATAGACACAGCACGTGCATTCCGGTACCCCTCTCTCCAAATCCTCGAAAATCACAATGAAATTACGTGCATCGTGTCTCAAAATTATAGTATTTAACATCTACCATCTTTAAGCTTTCATTATCTCATAAAAAGAATGAATGCACTCTGATAATAATTTAGATAAGAGGGTAACTCATGGCATGTCCGTTACGAACTAAAATTAATTTAATTCCGCGAGCGTGTTTTACGCTGCACCATTTAAAATCACAAATCCAGGAAAAATTAGATCCCCTGTCTTCTGACAAATAACAGTAATATTCCAATTTCTAACAAACAGCTACTCTGAGGAAACTATCAAAATTCCCTACTACCTTTTCACACAAAATACCTAATTGCGCTGTCAGTTATAGTCAGTTAAAAATTATAGCATTGATGGCTCTACTTCTATGAATTAACTTTACCTCCTAGAAACAACTCTGCAAAAAATCTTATAAACTATTAAAGCTTAATTAAACTTCCATATTTTACCAGCACAAATTTCTCTCGAAAGAGCAAGTCGGCTCTGTGGCAGTTCTTTCCCAAGGCGTAGAAGTTCAAAAAATCTCCCACTTCTGCCAGGGAACCCCGCTTATTTATTACCCCAGACCACGCTACGCGTGAGTCATAGCTAGGCTTTGTTCTTAAGCGGGTCGATCTATGAACCAACCAACATGCCAGGAATCGCCTGCGGTCATGATCTAATTTTAGAACTTACGATCAAGCTGAAAAATTCCGTTGCTGACCTGTTTCCACGCGCTTAAAACTCCCCCTCTACCCCCATCTGATTTCACCCTTACTAAAAATTATAGCGCGCTCACTGAGAAGAACCGAAAATGCTCTGCCATTATGTTACACTGGAAAATCTTCCATGAACGAATTATCTCAATGAAACAGCGCGCTGGTGCCAGTCTAAAAGTTAAAACTACCATCTTTGCTAGAAACCGTAATTCTTAATCTACACAAAAAGTCCAAACTCTATTATTATACAAAGAGAAATAAAAAAAACGAATGAGATAAAAATCCCACCGTAATCTTTCCCTGAAAAACGTAAATAAATGCAAATTTAAAGACTAGGGGCCTGTTGTAAATGCAATCACATTAACTTCTCACAGCACTACATAAACAGATACATACGAAACTGGAATAATACCAAATATTCTTTGGTACCAGTTTTCACCTTAATATATTAGTGTAGGATATTTAACCGACAAACAAGATTATCCATATTCGATCATAAGCCATCTGTTATAAGATCTTGGTTTGGAGAGTTAATGTAGAAAGAAAATGGTGGCATTGTGAAAACAATCGTGTGAATTGTAAGCTTAGAAAAATAAAGATTGACGTTGGATTTTTCTATGGCTTATTGTGGACCTCATTGGATTGTTGAAATAATTAAAGTTCTGCATTCTGTTTGATCATTTATAATTAACAGTACTACACTATATGCCACTCACAGTCCAAGGAAACTGAATCAATTAAAAACCTGGGTCCCGTAATTATCGAAGAGAATTTATATCTCTGGTGAACTAAACCAGTACTCTCGATTATGACTCTTCAGAAATACATATTAAAATAAAGAATATAAAACAGTTTTATCCTGTATGTAAAACGGGTACACATGGATGGATTGTTAATGTTGTCATGGATGGATTTTTGCTGTAGTCATGGATGGATTGTTGCTGTTGTCAAGGATGAATTTTTGTTGCAGTCATGGATAGACTTGCTGTTATGATGGATAGATTTTTGCTGTTGTCATGGATGTATTTTTACCGTTGTCATGGATGGATTTTTGCTGTAATCATGGATGGATTTTTGCTGTTGTCATGGATGGATTGTTGCTGTTGTCATGATGGATCTTTGTTGTAGTCATGGATAGATTGCTGCTGTTATGATGGATAGATGTTTGCTGTAGTCATGGAGGAATTTTTTCTGTTGTCATGGATGGATTTTTGTTGTAGTTATGAATGGCTTTTTGCTGTAGTCATGGATGGATTGTTGCTGTAGTCATGGATGGATTGTTGCTGTTGAGATGTATGGATTTTAGCTGGTCATTGATGGATCTTTGCTGTTGTGATGGATGAATTTTAGCTGTTGTCATGGATGGGTTTTTGCTGTTGTGATGGATGGATTTTTGCTGTAGTCATGGATGGATTGTTGCTGTTGAGATATATGGATTTTGGCTGGTCATCGATGGATCTTTGCTGTTGTGATGGATGGATTTTTGCTGTTGTCATGGATGGATTTTTGCTGTTGTGATGGATGGGTTTTTGCTGTTGTTGTGGATGAATTTTTGCTGTTGTGATGGATGGGTTTTTGATGTTGTCATGGATGATTTTTGCTGTTGTGATGGATGTATATTTGCTGTTGTCATGGATTTGTGTTTTATCTGATGTTAGCATGTGATGTATCAAAATTGTCTGTGTATTTGTATCCACAGATTATATGTGACCACTTCTATTTATTCTTCATCAAGCACTCTCACACAACCTTGTTTATTTCTGTCATAAAGATGTCTCAGGCTTCTCTCACCACCACAGAGTTTCTCTCACAGAGGAGTTAATGTTAATCTGCACCTCTTATGAAAAGGGGGGAGGGATGTAAACAAAAATAGGTATTGTGTCATACAAAGCACATAGAAAATTGCCTGTATTACAGGCACAAGCCTTCGTCAAGGGCTGTTTAAAAAAAAACAGAAGAGGAAGACAGTGAGGACTAAGTTAAAATCAAAGAAATAAATTCAAATAATGTGACCTCAGAATGGAAGTAGCTGATGTCTTTCTCATGAAAATTGGTACGAACAATATGGCCACCCATATAGATCCTCTACCGAAGCTGATATTGTTGGAAGACATATTCTACTGTTTGCTTGTTTTCCACCAACAGGACACATATAATTGTCTGCCTGATTTGTTATTTGTTGAACAGATGGTAGTTGAGTCTGCAGTGGCTGGTTCTTAGTCTTAAAATGATCACTTGATATTTTCTTAGTAAGTAGTTTAAGCTTCTGTTGTATGTGACTCTTGATTGTTCTCTATGCCATATTTCATTATTAAAGTCATTTATAATTGTTGTTTATATCTCTGTGATGATGTTCTTTATGTCTCTGTGATGATGTTGTTTGTGTCTCTGTGACAATGTTGCTTATGTCTCTGTGACGATGTTGTTCTTGTCTTCAGTTTGAATTTTGTTTCCTTCTTACTTGGCAAGCTCAGAAACGTGGAGACTAACAAAACTGAAAACCAGAAAGATTGAGATTTTCATAAGTGGGCATTTGCCCAGAATAGAAGGACTGAAGTAGTTTGACAAAATCAGTAAATGTGAAACTGACAGAAAGAACCAGACAAGCACCAGTGGAACAAGAACGGAAGGGTAAACGCTGGGATATGGGTAGGGCACATGTAAAGGACTAGCTGATATCATTACAAGGCAATGACTGTTGTGGAATCCTCGGGGTAAGAAAAATAGGGGGATACCAAAAAACACATGGAGAAGAGAACTGGAGACATAAGTCAAAGGGATAAAGAAGACACAGAACGACCTTGAGATGATGGGACAGGACAAGAAGGCTTGGTATAGACTTCTGCTTCATAGAGATCTGAAAGTGATTGATGATGATGATGATGATTATGTTATTCCTTTTTCTCATTTTCAGGCGTTTGAGTTTTATGAAGAGCTAATGTCCAGCCGTTATCCTTATTCCTACTATAAACAAGTGTTTGTGGATGAGGCCTATGTCGACGTGGCTACATACTCTACCATGAGCATTCTCAGGTATCATCATTATTCTCTTTATACTTCTTATGGAGCATGGAGTCACCACGGTAGAGGGTTCACGTGCAGGAAGCCTGCATCAGGGCATTCATCTATTTTTGCTGTGCTGGTTTATGTAGCACTGGGGTTTACAAGATGAGGTTGCCAGCCCTGTGCACAACCTCATGGAAGGTGTTCAGTAAGATAAGCCTGGGTGAACAGTAGTGACATTCACTCTTTGTCTCTCCAGGGAGCCTCAGGAACTACTGTTTTTGTTGCTGCTGCTGCTGTTGTTGTTGTTGTTGTTGCGTGGCATTTTTCTGGTTATGGAACAACTTCAATTTGACTTTCAGGGGCATGGATGAGCTTGACTTTTATTTGATATCTAATTGTGTGAGACAGTATACATGACGCTGTAGTTCTCTACTCTATGCTTGAATCGATTTTGTTCACCAATGTTTATAAAAGGTTTGACATTTATGTATTAAGAAGACATGGACAATGAACAAGCAATTGGAAGAAAGAATCGAGGTCTTTGAGATGTGGATATATGGAAGACGGGGAACATCTCATGGAATGAAAAGAAAACAAATAAAGAGGTCCTAGAAAATCTGGGAATAAAATTGAAAATGAAGGAGATTAATATTAGACAGCTAAAATATTTGTGGCCATATAACAAAACATAACACCTTATTGACGACGGTAATAGAAGGAAGAGTTGAAGGCTAACCGCCATAAGCGGGAAGATAACATCAAGAGATGGACAGAAACGTCTATCAGTGCAGAATCAAGACAAGATGTTGGAGATCCATTGTAACTGACCTTCGATGTGAAGATGGCAGCTGATGATGATGATGTATTAATAAATATTATAACCAGCTCCTGGCACAGTTTATACTAAGCCAGTCATCAAGGTTAATGGTGAGAAACTGAATGTTGTGAACAGATTCACATACCTTGGTAGCACACTATCCCAGAACATTGTCATTGATGATGAGGTGAACACCAGGATCTCCAAAGCCAGCAGCACATTTGGCAGACTATACACCAATGTTTGGCATCGAAGTGGCATTAGTCTACAGACAAAGCTGAAGGTGTACAGAGCTGTGGTGCTTCCAGTGCTGCTATATGCATGTGAAACATGGACTGTATACAGGCGCCACGTAAAGAAGCTAAACCACTTCCATACAGTCTGTCTCAGGAAGATAATGAACATCAAATGGCAAGACAAGATCCCGGATACCACCGTTCTTGACAGAGCTGGTATCCCTAGTATTGATACTATTCTGATGCAGTCACAAATTCGCTGGGCAGGTCATGTAGTCCGGATGCCAGACCATCGACTGCCAAAGATACTCTTTTATGGTGAGATGCAGAAGGGTAAATGCTCCCATGGTGGCCAAAAGAAGCGCTTCAAAGACACGTTAAAGACGTCATTGAAAACCTTTGACATAAACCCAGACACATGGGAAGCTGCTGCGCAAGACCGAACTGCTTGGCGCACATCTCTTCGTAAAGGTGCAGCAGCATGCGAATCATCCAGAAGAGCAGCAGCGGAACAGCGGAGACAAGCTAGAAAGGACCGTGTAATAAAACCTTCACATGAAGCAAACATTCCCTGCCCACACTGTCCAAGATCTTTCCAGGCCCGCATCGGGCTCTTCAGTCACCTTCGTACCCATAGACTAACCTAACATATTCTTAAATAATTGGATGAACAGAGTGGTCTTCATCACCCGTGATGGACGAACAACCAATAAATATTAGTTGGCATTAAACACAATACTTCAATTAGATTTAGACCATAAACTTTTTTTTTTTTGGTGGTATTTTTTAAAATCTGACCACTTGTAATGTACAGAAATTGGGATTTAAACATCTGATTAAGAAACAAGATGTCAGGTGAAATTTGTGAGTCATATGATTAAAAAGAAAGTTCATGAAAGGCAACAAGACAGAATTCAAAGCAAAAGATGTAAGGAAATCACAGAGGGAAGACAGCATGGCAAAATTAGATTGCTGGTGAAACATTGAGAATCTGAAGTCAAGGCAAATAAAAATGCTTACTTTGAGGTGCAGGATGTCCTTACCAAGTTCTCTTATCTTGTGTCATATGTTCAAAGTCTTTCATGACATTAATGCCAAACTTTCTTGTATTGTGTCATACGTTCAGAGTCTTTCATGATATTCATTTCTTGTCTTGTGTCATACGTACAAAGTCTGTCTATGTCTTCTTAATCCCGCTGCTATCTGTCTCTAGTTCCCTTCTCCATGAGTTTTTTGTCTGCTTCTACTTCTCTTAACCTGGGGGGATCACAGAACAAGGACTGGCCTGTACTGCTACCAGCAAGTTTTCTAGTGTGTCACATGTTCTTACCTCTGGTTCCACTGGTATTTCTCTGGGTTTTTTCCCATCAATTCCACATTTGGTCAATCTTTACCATACCATTGTAGTCCTTTTTGTCTAATTTGTTATAACACATTTTAAATTATAATGAAGCTCTCTCCCCACACCCTCCAAAACACCACTGGCTGTTGTGCAAGATAATTGTTACATTGTGAGGTAATGTTAGGTTCATAACAGGTAATAAAAGTTGTATACGTTTTAGCATTTTCCACATGACCTGACTAAGGAACATTTTCATAATTTTTTGGCCAAATACCATAACCTAACAAAAACTACTTTACCGAAGCAATCCAGAAGATTTGCACACCATCATAGCTGGTAGACACAGGAATTGAGTTGGCCAGGTCCTCAGAAGATACCCCAGTACAATCAACAATCACCAGAACTGCCATGCTATGGACCACATAAGGCAGGTGACAGAGAGGCTGACCTAAAACAATTCGGTGGTGAACTGGAGGTTGAGATGAAAATCATGAACCAAAGCTGGGACACAGCATGAAGGATGGCCACTGACTGAGCAAAGTTGACATAGTTTGTTGCTACCCTACAAGACAGGCCTAGACATTATGGCCACTGACTGAGCAAAGTTGACAGAGTTTGTTGCTACCCTACATAACGTGATTAGATGTTATGGCCACTGACTGAGCAGAGTTTGTTGCTACCCTACAAGATGTGATTAGATGTTATGGCCACTGACTGAGCAAAGTTGACAGAGTTTGTTGCTACCCTACAAGATGTGATTAGACATTTTGGCCACTGACTGAGCAAAGTTGACAGAGTTTGTTGCTACCCTACAAGATGTGACTAGATGTTATGGCCACTGACTGAGCAAAGTTGACAGAGTTTGTTGCTACCCTACAAGATGTGATTAGACATTTTGGCCACTGACTGAGCAAAGTTGACAGAGTTTGTTGCTACCCTACAAGATGTGACTAGATGTTATGGCCACTGACTGAGCAAAGTTGACAGAGTTTGTTGCTACCCTACAAGACATGACTAGACATTATGGCCACTGACTGAGCAAAGTTGACAGAGTTTGTTGCTACCCTACAAGATGTGACTAGATGTTATGGCCACTGACTGAGCAAAGTTGACAGAGTTTGTTGCTACCCTACAAGACGTGACTTGATGTTATGGCCACTGACTGAGCAAAGTTGACAGAGTTTGTTGCTGCCCTACAAAGACGTGACTAGACATTATGGCCACTGACTGAGCAAAGTTGACAGAGTTTGTTGCTACCCTACAAGATGTGATTAGACGTTATGGCCACTGACTGAGCAAAGTTGACAGAGTTTGTTGCTACCCTACAAGATGTGACTAGATGTTATGGCCACTGACTGAGTAAAGTTGACAGAGTTTGTTGCTACCCTACAAGATGTGACTTGACGTTATGGCCACTGACTGAGCAAAGTTGACAGAGTTTGTTGCTGCCCTACAAGACGTGACTTGACATTATGGCCACTGACTGAGCAAAGTTGACAGAGTTTGTTGCTGCCCTACAAGATGTGACTTGACATTATGGCCACTGACTGAGCAAAGTTGACAGAGTTTGTTGCTGCCCTACAAGATGTGACTAGATGTTATGGCCACTGACTGAGCAAAGTTGACAAAGTTTGTTGCTGTCCTACAAGACGTGACTTGACGTTATGGCCACTGACTGAGCAAAGTTGACAGAGTTTGTTGCTACCCTACAAGATGTGATGTGATGTTATGGCCACTGACTGAGCAAAGTTGACAGAGTTTGTTGCTGCCCTACAAGACGTGACTTGACGTTATGGCCACTGACTGAGCAAAGTTGACAGAGTTTGTTGCTGCCCTACAAGATGTGATGTGTTGTTATGGCCACTGACTGAGCAAAGTTGACAGAGTTTGTTGCTACCCTACAAGACGTGACTTGACATTATGGCCACTGATGTTTGGTCACTCAGCAGCTAAGGATCCAAGAAGAAGATGATGTTTTAGCAGTTCTTTTCCTATTAACATCTTCTGTTGTTGTTGTTGTGTTGTTGTTGTTGTTGCTGCTGCTGCTGCTGTTGTTGTCATAAATTGTCTGTGTGGAAGAAAATAGATTTTCTTTATTTTTGTTTTTTTGGCAGCGTTAACCTGCTTCATCCACCCAACATAATAGACCAGACCATGGCATCTCGACAGCTCATGGCCACTGCAGTAGCTCAGCAGTTTTTTGGTAGCTTCATCACGATGGAGTCATGGTCTGATGCCTGGCTGCCTAAGGGAATTACTGGCTACCTCTCATATTTGTTCTGTAAGAAGACTTTTGGGAACAATGAATACAGGAACTGGGTGATGAGGGTAAGTTGTAGACTTGAGAACAGGGATGTCAAAGTTGATGGTGCAAAAGTTGTTAAAGATGGTGATGTTGCAATGAAAGTTGCCACATGGTGCTGGTATTGTAAATATTTATATTTATCTCTTTATTGTTTGCTGTTATATAAACCACATCTCTTGGCAGTCTGTCTCAGGCTTCTCTTATCTTCACACAGTTTCATCCTGAAAAGAATTTAATGCATTCTGTCAATCTGCTCCTCTTGTGGATGTGACATGTTCTACTGTTTGCTAGTTTTACCCCCATGGACTCACGCATGTCTGTCTGATGTTTAATTTGAGTCTGCTGTGGCCAGCTGGTTCTCAGTCTGAACGTGATTACTGGACCACTGCTTGGTAACTAAAATTCAACTTGTGTTATATCTGACTGTGGATGTTCTCTATGTCCACTTTATCTTCTTCATCACCCTTCAGCTCCTAGGGAGCAAAGTCCTTGACAAAAACCATGCGAAGCCTTCCTGTCCTGTGCCATCTGTTCAAGGTCTTTTCTTGTCCACTTTCATGTCTGTCTTCAGTTCTCTTCCTGTGTTTTTCTGTCTACCTGTCTGACGCAAGAGATTCCAGAGCAGAGACTATCTTGTTATGCTAATGGCAACTTTTCTCAATGTATGTCCTATCCCGTGCCTGACCCTTTTTCTCATCGCTGGTTCCACTAATAATAAATAATAAATTCTTTAAGCACCAAACACGGCGCATAAGGCAGAAACCAGTGCTCTCCAGGTTGTTCGTTGTGACGCCACTCCTCTTAGCTCTTGCACATTATTTAGGCCCAACGTTCTTCCTTCTCTTATTATTGTTCTTCTGAGTGTTTCTTTTGGTCTTCCTTTTTTTCCTCTTACCCTCAGGAACCCAAGTGAGCGCCTGTAGTGGTATTCTGTTGTTTTGCATTCGTAGGACATGACCGATATATGACCATCGTCTTTTCCTTATATAGTCGGAGACATATTTCTGCCTAGAGTCTTCTCTTATTTGTCGATTAGTCTTGAATTCTTTCCAACTGATGTTCATGAGTTTTCTAAGACATTTGTTCTCGAATGTATTCAGCTTGTTCTCCAATGATTTTGTTATTTTCCAACTCTCACAGCCGTATGTTAACACTGAGATAACATTTGAATTAAACAGACGAAGCTTGGTATGTATATTCAATGATCGTAATTTCCAAATGTTAGATAATCTATTGAAGGCGCTAGCTGCCAAAGCAATTCTAGTATGGATTTCTCTTGTTGTGTCACCATCCTGAGTCACTTTACTGCCTAAATAATTGAAACTTTCAACTTTCTGTAGTTTTTCCCCGTTCAAGATGATATCAAAGGTCTCGTTAGAAAAGTTCATAGCTTTAGTTTTAGAGGCATTTATTTGGAGACCTATTTTAACCGAGAGATGACACAAATTATTTATTGCTTCTTGGGATTGTCTTGGTGTTGAACTTAAGAATGCTACATCATCTGCGAAATCCAGGTCCCCCAGGAATTTTCCATTTGTCCATTTTATACCCAATTGTTCATTGTGGGTATAGTTTCTCATAACCCAATCAATAGCTATTCCAAAAAGTAGTGGTGACATAATACAGCCTTGTTTCACCCCTGTTTCTACTGTAAACCATTCTGTATTCCCTTTATTTGTTCTAACACAACATCTTGCATTGTCATATAGCGCTTTGATTATATTCACATATTTTGTTGGAAAACCATAGATTGTAAGTATCTTCCACAATGATGGGCGGTGTAGACTATCAAAGGCTTTTTGAAAATCAAATTTTCAAAAAGCCTTTGGTTCCACTGGCACTCGTCTTATTCTTGTCATCAGTTCCACATTGGTGATCTTGTCATCAGTTCCACATTGGTGATCTTGTCATCAGTTCTGTAACTGTATGACCTGCTACGTCGCTACAACTATTAGAATTATAGTAAAGTACTTATGAATGGCTAGTTAGTGAAAATAAACACTAGTCAAGAATCAATGACATCAACAGTCATGGCATACATGAACCCATGATGTCATCAAACCTTGTTTGGCCTCCATACAAGTCAGGCTGGAAAACATTTAGATTAGAGAGAACCTAGAACAATGGTTGGTCATTCACATCATCATCATGTGACGTATTCTTTCCAGAACGTTGTCTCCATTACAGCTGCTCTGAATGCATCACGATTCTGGGCAAGTCGACCTGTATCAGCCAAAGACAAGTTCAGACTCTCTGTGATGTCCTGGGTCCACCGTCGTCTAGTTCGACCCCTTCCCCTTTTTCCAGGGACCATGCCTTCCATCACTGTTTTTTCCAGACTATTATGTCTTTTTATATGACCGAAAAATTTCAGCTTCCTTATTGCGATGGTATTTAGGAGCCAATGTTCCTGTACGTTTAGTGAGTGCAGTACTTCTCTGTTGGTCTTTTTTTCTGTCCAGGGTATTCTCAACATCCTTCTGTAGCATTTCATTTCGAATGATGTAATCTTTTTTGCAACTGTTTTATTGAGTGTCCAAGTCTCGCAGCCATATGTTGCTACTGGGAATATACATGCTCTGATCAGTTGTAACTTTGTTTCTTTGCTTGTGCCTTGCCATAGGTTTTTCATGGTCATTCTCACTTAGTAATAATAATTTTAGACTAGAGATTTCATAGTTAGTTATGTTAAAGATTATTTTAACAGTCAGCTAGGCCCCAAGACCAATCATAAGAAGGTTTCCGGTCTCAACTCCAATTAGAAATATTTCATCCGGCAAGCCATAGCACCGGACTAGTATAAAGACTGATGCATCATAGTAACCAGTCAGTGCCTGAGAAAGTTATCTCAGTAGCAAGAGTCAAAACAACATAAGGCGTTCTCTCTTGAGGTGTGGAGCAACATGGCGCATCCCCTATTGAGAACAAAAAGCCTTTGACTCATACGGTTAGGACAAGTATATAACCGTCTAGACATCCACTACCAACCAGGACCATTAGTGAACCAGCACTAACCCCTGCTACAATTATATTGTGGTTTTCTCCACAACTCGTAAGTTCGAATTAGTTTATTTGAAGTCTTGAATCGATGTTTTATTTCGCTAGGATTCCCCAGAGTTTAGACATGCCAAGACACGACTTTTGAGAGTGGTAAGCTTTTGCCATCGAGGCTAAAGCTGGCAGTATTGCCCCACCAGAAATAAGGTTGGAGCTGCCAATTTTTTATATGGAATCGAATGAATAAAGAACATTTCGTATAACTACTTGGACTTCTCAAATACTCTGCACTATTAGAATTTTCCTTGTCTGTTGAATTTGCTGTTTTCAAACAAAACTTCAGGTACGGTTTAGACAACAAAAGGCATTTACGGGCATTCCTTATAAACTGGGTTCTTTTCCTTACTTCTGGAAGCAACATCTCTGGTGTATGACCAGTCTTCCACAGAAGAATTCCAATAAAGAAAGTCTCGTGATTATTTCCCTTAACTCAAGGGAAATAATAATAATACAAAGGCACCGTCACAGTTCCACATTGGTGATCTTGTCATCAGTTCCACTTTGGTGATCTTGTCATCAGTTCCACATTGGGGATCTTGTCATCAGTTCCACATTGGTGATCTTGTCATCAGTTCCACATTGGTGATCTTGTCATCAGTTCCACATTGGTGATCTTGTCATCAGTTCTACTTTGGTGATCTTGTCATCAGTTCCACATTGGTGATCTTGTCATCAGTTCCACATCGGTGATCTTGTCTGTTTTGTCAGTCTGTGTCAATATTGATATGAAAAATGTCATTAAGTTATGTTGACAGTTCTTTATACCACACATTTGGATCCATGAGCCCCAGTGCTGGGAAGAAAATAAAAGGACCCACTGTATCTATCTAGTTACTTTATAAATGTTTGTGCTTAGGGCTGGCACCCCTCATTGAGTGAAATGAATTGTTACAAACACTGCTGCTGCAGCAAGAGTGCATGAATGCTTTGGTGCAGGCTTCCTGATGACCAGCTGAAGTGGTGGTTGTATGCTCCATAGGGAACAACAAAAGACAGGATGATTTCAGACTTGAAAACTTGGATCTACGTATACAACATAATCTATTCATTGTTGTATTGGCTTTTCTAATAGTTGTTGTTAACACAGTTTAGGCAGAGAGCTTTTCAATGGCTTATGCTCTACAGGGGTCGATGGTTAAAGAATGAATATTTGTTAACACTAGCATGTCAAATAAACTGCTTGTGAAACCCCCACAGCAAGAGCACATGAACTGTTCTGGTGCAGCAAGGAAAGCATCTGCAGTAATGACTGCTTGCTCCAGAGGGGTCAAAGGGTAACCAGAGGGGTTAATATTAGACAAACATAAAGGTATGTTTTCAGGCACTCGTAAGAAATAAAGAAGTAGAACACTTGGACAACAGAAAAACAACAGACGTGAGTGGCTTACCCAGGGTTCGAACCCCGTACCTTCCGTACGACAACTCCGCCTAGCTATCAAGCGAATCACACTGACCCAGCTAGGCTGGCCGTGGGGTCAGTGTGATTCGCTTGATAGCTAGGCAGAGTTGTCGTACGGAAGGTACGGGGTTCGAACCCTGGGTAAGCCACTCACGTCTGTTGTTTTTCTGTTGTCCAAGTGTTCTACTTCTTTATTTCTTACGAGTGCCTGAAAACATACCTTTATGTTTGTCTAATATTAATTTACTGTTTACAGGCCTCGGGTTTCCCTTCCTTATGTGTTATTTATGTTTAACCAGAGGGGTTGAAGGGTCAAGAACGAGTAAGTGTTAACACTAGCAGTTTTATAATGTGTCCAGGACCTGCAGGAAGTGAGTGAGTATGAGCAACAAGTTGGTTATGTGATCCTGGACCCAAGCAGACGAGAAGGCAACCATCCATTCTCTGTACAGTCTCCGCATACGCTGTCACCACGTTATAGCGAGATCTTCAACAAGAAGGCCAGGCTTGTCATGAGAATGTTGGAGATACGGATTGGAACCGAGTTGTTGTTACAGGTAACTTGGCTGTTTTGTTTAGGGAGTTGTCACTAGGTTAAGGAGATGTAACTAGATAGGGAGATTTTACAAGGTTAGGGAGATGTAACTAGATAGGGAGATTTTACAAGGTTAGGGAGATGTAACTAGATAGGGAGATTTTACAAGGTTAGGGAGATGTAACTAAATAGGGAGGTTTTACAAGGTTAGGGAGATGGAACTAAATAGGGAGGTTTTACAAGGTTAGGGAGATGTAACTAGATAGGTTTTAAAAGGTTATGGAGATTTTACAACGTTAACCTTTAGCACGCTGCATTCTTTTTCACAACCCCCCGTTTTTATAGTGGGCGACTTGTAATGTCTATAGTTTTTGTGTTTCTTGGTCAATTGCTATCATTTTTGGAATTTATGTAAATAAATGAATGGTGAATCTGATGATATAAAATTTGTTTGTGTACATGTTAGATGTGATAGGAAGAAAGGAAAGGAAAGATGAAAAAAACGAAAAAAATTTAAAAAAAATAAAAAAATATTTTTTTTTTAATTTTAAAATTAAAAAAAAAAATTAAAAAAATGACCAACGAACGAAGAGTCCATATCCCTTGCATCTCAATGAAAGTCATTTGACCAATAGAGCAATACAAATCAAATGACGATCTTTTCGTTACACCCATCATCAGTAGCAAAGCAACAAACTCCCTAGCCAGCCGTGACATTCGGCCGTAATCCTATTTTTTTCCGATATTCCTAATCCTAACCCCGAAAATTATACATACTTGAAAGGCCATTTTACTTTCGTTTCCATCTCAGCCATCAAACATATTCTGAGAACCGATTTCAGCGCTTATAAAGACAAAAATTTCATCCCCACCGCATGGCGTCAGAATACAATAAAATTAGAGCAAAATGGCCGAAAATCTGATGCCGATTCATTTCGATTTAAAAAATTTACAAAAAATAAACGCAGATACACCCATCACTTTTTTAAGATCGGAAACGGAAGCTAACTCTCTTGCAATTAAAATTACTACTTAACATCCGGGGCTGAAAATCACGTGTACACAAGTCATGTGCTAGAAACGATGACAGCCGCAAGGCGAGATATCTCGCCTGCAGCGTGCTACAGGTTAAGGAGATGTAACTAGATAGGGAGATTTTACAAGGTTAGGGAGATGTAACTAGGTTGGTGAGATTACAGAAAGTATAAGTGTTCTATAACAGTATTTCCTAAAATTTTTCGGGTCACCACCCCCTTGGCTCCCAGAGCACATTCTGAGGGCCACCACCCACATTTTCTTGCATTACATTAAAAAAAAAATATAAATAACACCGATGGTTATACACTTGGCTCTACTGAAACTTTCCTCTTGTTTATTAATGTATCACGACATCACGTTATCACTAGCCCACCTCAGTACTGTGACAATTAAATCTGCAACAAAGCAAAGATCGTCCTTTTTGAAACACCTGCAGATATCTACTTCCGCCTGCTTCCAGCGAAAAGTACATTCTGACACTCCTTGCCAGTGGACATTCACCCACATTAAACTAGCAAACACTATTTAGCACTGGTTGTCACCTTCCAAAAGATGCTGATTAAATCTTAATGAGCTGACCATATATTTGTGTGTGCGTGTGTGTGTGGGCTAATTTCTCTTGCTTCTGGTTGACCTTGTGGATAAAAGAGGCCTCGTTATCCTTCACACCCGCTTTTTAATAGACAATAAATGCATGGAGGCATATCTGGAGTCATCCTTATATGACCACCAGCTATGCACAATGCTATAATATATGTACGTGGAAGTGAACCTATGTCTGTGAGGCTAATTACATCCACATTGATTCTTGAAATCATCCACATGCTTCCAGGGATTCCCTCTGTGGTGAAACATGTTGAGAACCAAGCATTGCACACTAAGCTTGGAGAAGTCACTTGAGCCCCAGACGTGATTCTCTGGCTTTGACCTGGTTGACTGCATGCAGAAGGATCTCACTATGGACCCAGTGATAGGCAGGGGGAGCTGAGAAGTAGCCCTGTGCAGGACATGACAATTCCTTGAGAGAGCCCAGAACCAGAGTACAGTATTTTAGCTCTGCATAGATAGAGAGCCCCCTTGAAAGGCGGGGAATGCACATCATGCCAAGCACTTCTTACTCCTAACTTGGGCCCAGATGTGACGATCCTTTAAATGCAAGCCAAGCTGGAGAAACTGGAGCTCATGACTTCAACTCAACATGTTTCAGAATGGCAGAAAAGCCACAGGAAAAGCCTAGATCTACAGTGTAGATAATGCCAAGGAGTCTTCAACTTGGTATTGGCTGCTAAAGAGCGAGAAGCTCAGCAACCCTAGTTAAACAACAACAACCTTGTCAAACAAACACAGCAAACAAAACTTCAACTTAATGGACAAGCAGTGCGAGAAGAAAAAACACCGACATATCTAGGTATCACACTGGACAGCCACTTAACATGGAAAACACAGATAACAAAAACATAGATTAGGGCAAAATAGCACATGGCCATCATGAAAAAATTAGCTGGTACCACATGGGGTGCTGATGAAAACATCCTAAAAAAAACTGTACACAGGCAAAGTCAGGCCTGTTATGGAATATGGCTTCACAGTCTGGTCGACAGCAGCTAAGTCACATTTTGATAAAGTAAACAAACTCCAAAATGAAGCAGCATGTATCATAACAGGGGCCCTTAATTCCATGAAAATCAACCATATGGAAAACATTACAGGCTACCGTCAATGGAATACAGACGAGACAACAGAATCTTACAACAAGCTGAAACATTTAAGAGACTCAAAGGGCACCCCATGTACAAGAGAATAAACAGGCTAGGAAGAGGCAGGCTCAAATGAACTAATTGTGTTGCCAAAAGAAAAAATTAACAAAAATACCATGCTAGCAAACTCAGTTGTAAAGAAAATACCAACAAGCACAACTATCCCACTGTGGAAAATAAGATGCTTTCCTGGGCTAACTTCTGATATTCCAGGCATTGAAAGTAAGGGAACACAGACAGAAACACAAAGAAAGTGTATAGCAACCAAGTATATTGATTAAAAATTTCCAGCAAAGCTCTGGACACATGCATATACTGATGGTTCAGCAAAAAATGTAATTAAAAATGCTCAGATAGTGATCTTCACAGATGCCCTCTCAGTAATAACAGCCCTGAAGAGCCACCATGCTAAGGGATTGAAAGAACTGATAAACTCATTTGAAAGACTGGCCAAATGCTTCAACAAGTGCACAGACCAGTGGATACCAGCCCATTGCAACATTCCAGACAACGAAGAGGAAGATAAACTTGCTAAAGAAGGGACAACAAAATGATATAGAAGACAACTTATGACATGGCTAAAACAACTATAAAAGCCACATTCAAGTCCAAATGGGACAGAGAACACTCAGGTCACATAAAAGATGATGCCCATCACCGGCTATCTAGGCGAGACAGTGTCATCATTTTCAGCTAACGTACTGGTCACAATAGGCTGAGGTACCATCTATTTCACAAATCCAGGATTGGTCCAACAGATCTCTGCTCCTATGGCGCCAGCCCCATGACAGCTGAACATCTGCTCCAGTCCTGCCCAACTTACAGCAGTGAACGGAGTGGCAAATGGCAACAACCCACTTCTCTCAATGAAAAACTGTTTGGAGATGTCAGGAACCAAGAGCTGACTACTGCCTTTATTAGAGTCATTAGTGTAGAAGTCTGAGGGCGAACGGGATATCAGCAACCTTGAGCTGACTGCTGCCTTTATTAGAGTCATTAGTGTAGAAGTCTGAGGGTGAACAGGATATCAGGAACCTTGAGCTGACTGCTGCCTTTATTAGAGTCATTAGTGTAGAAGTCTGAGGGTGAACAGGATATCAGGAACCTAGAGCTGACTACTGTCTTTATTAGAGTCATTAGTGTAGAAGTCTGAGGGTGAACGAGATATCAGGAACCTTGAGCTGACTACTGCCTTTATTAGAGTCATTAATGTAGAAGTCTGAGGGCTAACGAGATATCAGGAACCTTGAGCTGACTACTGCCTTTATTAGAGTCATTAATGTAGAAGTCTGAGGGCTAACGAGATATCAGGAACCTTGAGCTGACTACTGCCTTTATTAGAGTCATTAATGTAGAAGTCTGAGGGCTAACGAGATATCAGGAACCTTGAGCTGACTACTGCCTTTATTAGAGTCATTAATGTAGAAGTCTGAGGGTGAACGAGATATCAGGAACCTTGAGCTGACTACTGCCTTTATTAGAGTCATTAGTGTAGAAGTCTGAGGGTGAACGAGATATCAGGAACCTTGAGCTGACTACTGCCTTTATTAGAGTCATTAGTGTAGAAGTCTGAGGGTGAATGGGATATCAGGAACCTTGAGCTGACTACTGCCTTTATTAGAGTCATTAATGTAGAAGTCTGAGGGTGAACGAGATATCAGGAACCTTGAGCTGACTAATGCCTTTATTAGAGTAATTAGTGTAGAAGTCTGAGGGTGAACGGGATATCAGGAACCTTGAGCTGACTAATGCCTTTATTAGAGTCATTAGTGTAGAAGTCTGAGGGTGAATGGGATATCAGGAACCTTGAGCTGACTACTGCCTTTATTAGAGTCATTAGTGTAGAAGTCTGAGGGTGAACGAGATATCAGGAACCTTGAGCTGACTACTGCCTTTATTAGAGTCATTAGTGTAGAAGTCTGAGGGTGAACGAGATATCAGGAACCTTGAGCTGACTAATGCCTTTATTAGAGTCATTAGTGTAGAAGTCTGAGGGTGAATGGGATATCAGGAACCTTGAGCTGACTACTGCCTTTATTAGAGTCATTAGTGTAGAAGTCTGAGGGTGAACGAGATATCAGGAACCTTGAGCTGACTACTGCCTTTATTAGAGTCATTAGTGTAGAAGTCTGAGGGTGATTGGGATATCAGGAACCTTGAGCTGACTACTGCCTTTATTAGAGTCATTAATGTAGAAGTCTGAGGGTGAACGAGATATCAGGAACCTTGAGCTGACTAATGCCTTTATTAGAGTAATTAGTGTAGAAGTCTGAGGGTGAATGGGATATCAGGAACCTTGAGCTGACTACTGTCTTTATTAGAGTCATTAGTGTAGAAGTCTGAGGGTGAATGGGATATCAGGAACCTTGAGCTGACTACTGCCTTTATTAGAGTCATTAGTGTAGAAGTCTGAGGGTGAACGGGATATCAGGAACCTAGAGCTGACTACTGTCTTTATTAGAGTCATTAGTGTAGAAGTCTGAGGGTGAATGGGATATCAGGAACCTTGAGCTGACTACTGCCTTTATTAGAGTCATTAGTGTAGAAGTCTGAGGGTGAACGGGATATCAGGAACCTTGAGCTGACTACTGCCTTTATTAGAGTCATTAATGTAGAAGTCTGAGGGTGAACAAAGAAGAAGACAGACTACAGTCAGTTTTCTGTAGGAGGTCACAAAGAATAGATTTGAGCTCAAGATTAGCCAGACATGCTTGGTTATCTAAGATGTTTAACTGAAAAGTAGTATTCCGTAACAGCTTTTTTTTTAATCAATGCAAGAAAGACTTTTATTAAAATATACGTTTATTGTTTGACTGTACCTTGTATATTGCTTCTGTATCGTAAGTTCATATTTGCCAGGTACTCAACAAGCTGCTATCTCTGGCATACAATTCAAGTCAGCAACCATTTGGCTTCAACAGCTGGACTAACATGCTGCTGTCTACCTCATCTGTATGTCAAACTTTTTATTGATTCATTTTTGAATGTCAATTTGTGTTCTTATTTAAATGTTTTCCCAGTTATATGCTGTATTGTACATTGTTGTTTTTATATATATTTCTGTTAATCAGAGTCTTATCTTTTCCTATTATTTCTAGAATACTGTGATTTTTCTGAGCTCATTTCTGAGCTCATTTCATTATTATCATCATTATTGTCATCATCATTATCATCATTAATATCATCATTATTATCGTCATTATCGTTATTATCATTATTATTTTCATTATTATCATTATCATCATCATTATTATTATCATCATCATTAATATCATTATTATCATCATCATCATCATTATTATTATTATCATCATCATCATAATTATCATCATCACAGTTCAGCTCCCCATGAGGTATTGGCCTTCAAAAAATCTCATCCTCCAGAGTCATGTCCCTTGCCATCAGCTCAATGTCTTCCTCAACCCTATCATCTCTGTCTTCCTCAACCCTATCATCTCTGTTTTCAATTTGTTTGTCCATGTCTTTTTTTGCTCTCCCCTTGATAGACCAGTCATTTCATTTTGAGCTGAAAGAGGCATATGAGTTATATAAGCTCATTACTGACAAAAGATGGTAGAGGGTTAATGAAAATACATTGTGAACATCTTCCTAGGACCAAAACAATAGCCCACATAATGATCACAAAGTCTTCAACAGGGACAAACAAATAAAAACAGTGGAGAAAAGACGAGAGAACTAAGCTAAATGAATAAAAAAAATAACAAAATTAAACAAGCTGTAAATGGAAAACTCTGTTATGCTGGTAAAACCTAGTAAGACCATTCTCATTGCTCATACTATCCTCGTAGTATATTAGACCAGTTAATTGTCTTGTCATTTCCAGATGGTAAAGTTGTACTTTCATTTGTAGATATTAAAACTGAATTATTACAGTGTTGCAAGTGCATGATAGTGCATTTTGTCAGCTGCTGTGGTGGCTCTCTGCTCCATAGGGGGCATACAGAAAATGAGGATAATTACAATGTGATGGCTCATTAATCTATTTATTCATTATTTTTTTAAATAATTTTTTTCCCATCAGTTTCTGAAGATCATCTACACAGTCACAGGAAAAGACATAGAGCCCTTCATTTCTCTATGGGTGTATCCTTAACCTAATTATAGACTAAACATTCACAGCTAGTGAGAGAGAGAGAGAGAGAGAGAGAGAGAGAGAGGGTATGACATTAATACAGACTTGTGAAATACATCTTTCCTACATACAGAAAGGTGCTACATAACCAAAGTTTGAGGAGCAGATAGTAGTCTTCTCCAGTCATAACTGACTGTGTGGGTCATGACCCTTGAGGTGATAGTTCTCAGCTGCTTTTTTTTGTCTAGTGTTCCTTTCAGCTTGTTCTTTTCTCTTTTGCTTGTTGTGAGAGCTTCTTTTCGCCCAGTCTGAGGGGATGCGGTAGGGAGCATCGCCGCTTGGTGCAATGGAAGCTTCATCCTCCTAGGTTGCTGGATTTATGTCCAATGCCTTCATGTCTCTCTTGCATACATTTTTGAACCTCAAATGTGGTCATACATCTTTGAACCTCAGGTGTGGTCATACATCTTTGAACCTCAGATGTGGTCGCCCTGCTGTTCTTTAGCCATCTGCTAGTTGACTGTAGAAAATATATTTGGGAATGCGACCACCATCCACATGGTGGACATGATCAAGATAGCGTAATCTACACTAACCAGTGTAGACATGCTCTGAAGGCCGGTGCGTGACAGCCCCTCGACATTTGTCACTTTGTTCTTCCATGAAATACCAATGATGTAGTGTAGTCACAGTAGGTATTAAGCCTTTTTTCATACCTGTCACAGGTTGTCTATGTCTTGCCGTCATATAGAAGCATGTTGGTGATGCAGGCATGATCTAGCACAGCCTTGGTCTTCAATGTATGTTTTGGGTTTTCCCAGGCACGCATTGCGTGGTGGTCAAAAATGGTTGCAGCTTTGCCAACCCAGCTGTTAATTTCTGTATTAAGAGAGAGTTTGTCATTGGTGGTAAATCCCAGGTACATGAAGTGGTGCACCACTGCCAGCTAATAATAGTAACAGGAGCAGATAATGATATAACAATAAGAATAATTATGGCAAGAGAAGCAATGGGAGAGATATGGAAACCAAAAGAGATCAAGTACAACAGAAATCAGAATCTTCAGCTCAAATGTCTTGTCAGTCCTATTGTATGGCTGTGAAACATGAAGTAAAAGATCAATGACAACTATAAAGATACAGACTTTCATAAATGGGTGTTTGTGCAAAATAAAAGGATTGATATGGTATGACAAGATTACTAATGTGGAATTTATGAGAACTGGACAAATATCAGTGGAACCAGGTGTCAGGAGGAGATGCAAGTGTTGGTTTCCTTACTTTGTCCATAATTTTCACTTGTAGTTTTTGTTTTAGTCAACAGTTTTAAGTTTGCAGTTTTTGTCCACATTTATAATGAAGTGAAGAAATCCTACGGGCTGGGGGCTGGCATCAGCTTATGTGACACACTTGGCTCAAAAACTAAAACTTCAGCTCCTTACGACGCTTCGCAGCAAGAATAGATGAAGCAAGTATTATTACGTTGTGTTATCTCACACTTCGCAGCAGGAGTAGATGAAGCAAGTATAAGTACGTTGTGTTATCTCACACTTCGCAGCAAGAGTAGATGAAGCAAGTATAAGTACGTTGTGTTATCTCACACTTTGCAGCAAGAGTAGACGAAGCAAGTATAAGTATGTTGTGTTATCTCACACTTCGCAGCAAGAGTAGATGAAGCAAGTATAAGTACGTTGTGTTATCTCACACTTCGCAGCAAGAGTAGATGAAGCAAGTATAAGTACGTTGTGTTATCTCGAGTGTCTGCCATTTTGGTGAAATTTTAAAAAAAAACTAGTTAATAAGGTATCCTTTTTAATATCATCACAAGTACTAGCATGTTCTTGTTATAGTTTGTTATGATATTAGTTGCAGTAATAATTGGCCTTGACATTCGGTGCAGATACCAAGGAGGATGTGCAAGATTTACTGGAAGTTTTGTGTTTAATCGCAAACGAAACGTTGTTGAGCTGGACATAAGACAGGACCTGAATGCTTCTGGGGCCCTCAAATATGTGGTATGTTGTGTTTGGTTTCACCCCATTTTATTACTGGGGGGGGTTCTCTACAATGAGGCAGAGAAAATAAGACTGCTCCTTTGAGAATGTCTTAAGAGGTGATTAATATAAGACTGTGCATGTTTTTGCCAACCTCATCATATAAAACTTATTGGCTGAGAAACTACTACTGTAAGAGCACGTGAATGTTTTAGTGCTGGCTGCCTGCAGTAGTGGTTCCATTCTCCATAAGGAGAAAAAAAAAGGGAAATGATAATGAATGTACTTGTTGTCATACATGCTGTAGTCCTGGTTGTATCGTAAGTCGATTTCTAAAATACAAATTGTAGTCATAAAATTGCTGGACGATACAATGATAATGACAAGTTAAAGTGCCCAGATAAACAACAAGAAAATAGAAGAAATTGACGAGAGATCTCACCAATAACAGATAAGAATGTCAGAAAGATGTGGTGTGAACCTAATGTACTCATACTATTCTAGTGGAAGGTGTAATAATGGAATGCTAAAGGTTGTTTTTAAAATACTTCAAAGAAATTAACTCAGGTCAGAGATGTGATTAGATGAATAATATAAGGTTGTGTATGAGGCTAATAACCTCATCATGTGCAACAAATTGTTACAGAAACCACCGCTGCAGAAGCATGTCAATGTTTGGTACCGGCTTCCTGCAAGGGGACCAGCTGCAATGGTGGCTGTCTGCTCTGTAAGAAGCCCAGAAGAAAATGATCATGATGTTGATGATGATGACGAAGAGATGTTGTTGATTCTAGACTTTAAAACATATATTTGAGGTATGGACGCAGGCCTATGTCCACAGAAATGTTAGTTTTCAGGAAATATATTTGAGGTCAGTGCCTCATAGTCTCAGAGAAGACAAGACAAAGCAGAATAGCACTACCGTTGCCGTAGAGATGCCATAACAGGTGACTAATATGAGGTATTACATAGGGGTATGTCAAACATATTTCTGCTAGAGTACATGGTGGCTTTGGTGTGGGTTTCCTAAAGTGGTGGCTCTATGTTCCGTAGGGAGTCACATAAGAAAATGAATGATTTTTTTTGGCAAAACGTTCACATTTTAGACTTGTTGAATTTGTTTTGTTTTTTTTTATATTTATAATCTTGTCTATTTACCATATGGACTGTGATCAGCATAGTTTAGAGTTTTGAGACCTTTCAGAAAATAGTGCTGTGACCTCACAAGTACAAATGATTGGAGAATATTTTCAGGGCACGCTAAATGTGACTATCCAGGAGCTTGATGGATCTTTCAACCATCAGTTCAAGATTGAGGAGAACAAGACTAAATTTGAGATCACCTGTCATTCAAAGAGTAGAAGGTATGTGGTAGGGCCAAGTTTGAGATCACCTGTCTTTCTAAGAGTAGAAGGTATGTGGTAGGGCCAAGTTTGAGATCACCTGTCTTTCTAAGAGTAGAAGGTATGTGGTAGGGCCAAGTTTGAGATCACCTGTCTTTCCAAGAGTAGAAGGTATGTGGTAGGGCCAAGTTTGAGATCACCTGTCTTTCCAAGAGTAGAAGGTATGTGGTAGGCCAAGTTTGAGATCACCTGTTATTCCAAGAGAAGAAGGTATGTGTGGTAGATCCAGTCAGGGTATTTTTCATTGCTTATTGTGGTAGAGATGGTCATTGTATCCCTCATGGCTCATTGTGGTAGTGATAGTCATTGTATCTTTGATGGCTCATTGTGATAGAGATGGTCATTGTATCCTTCCTGGCTCATTGTGGTAGTTATGGTCATTGTATCCTTCATGGGTCATTGTGGTAGTTATAGTCATTGTATCCTTCATGGCTCATTGTGGTAGAGATGGTCATTGTATCCTTTATGGCTCATTGTGATTAGAGATGGTCAGTGTATCCTTCATTGTGGTAGAAATAGTCAGTGTATCCTTCATTGTGGTAGTGATGGTCAGTGTATCCTTCATTGTGGTAGTGATAGTCATTGTATCTTTGATGGCTCATTGTGATGGAGATGGTCATTGTATCCTTCCTGGCTCATTGTGGTAGTTATGGTCATTGTATCCTTCATGGCTCATTGTGGTAGAGATGGTCATTGTATCCTTTATGGCTCATTGTGATTAGAGATGGTCAGTGTATCCTTCATTGTGGTAGAAATAGTCAGTGTATCCTTCATTGTGGTAGTGATGGTCAGTGTATCCTTCATTGTGGTAGTGATAGTCATTGTATCTTTGATGGCTCATTGTGATAGAGATGGTCATTGTATCCTTCCTGGCTCATTGTGGTAGTTATGGTCATTGTATCCTTCATAGGTCATTGTGGTAGTTATAGTCATTGTATCCTTCATGGCTCATTGTAGTAGAGATGGTCATTGTATCCTTTATGGCTCATTATGATTAGATAAGGTCAGTGTACCCTTCATTGTGGTAGAAATGGTCAGTGTATCCTTCATTGGGGTAGTGATGGTCAGTGTATCCTTCATTGTGGTAGTGATGGTTATTGTATCCTTCATTGTGGTAGTGATGGTTATTGTATCTTTTATGTTTAATTGTGGTAGGGATGGTCAATATATCCATTATGGTTCAGTGTGGTAGTGATGGGCAGTGTATTTTTCATGGCTCATTGTGGTAATGATTAATTATCAGGGTATCTTTCATGACTCATTGTGATAGTGATGGTCAGTTTATCTTTCATAAATCATTGTGGTAGTGATGGTCAGTGTATCCTTCAATGCTCATTGTAGTAGCGAGGTCAGTGTATCCTTCACAGCACATTGTGATTAGAGATGGTCAGTGTATCCTTCACAGCACATTGTGATTAGAGATGGTCAGTGTATCCACAGCACATTGTGATTAGAGATGGTCATTGTATCCACAGCACATTGTGATTAGAGATGGTCAGTGTATCCACAGCACATTGTGATTAGAGATGGTCAGTGTATCCTTCACAGCACATTGTGATTAGAGATGGTCAGTGTATCCTTTACAGCACATTGTTATTAGAGATGGTCAGTGTATCCTTTACAGCACATTGTGATTAGAGATGGTCAGTATATCCTTCACAGCACATTGTGATTAGAAATGGTCAGTGTATCCACAGCACATTGTGATTAGAGATGGTCAGTGTATCCACAGCACATTGTGATTAGAAATGGTCAGTGTATTCACAGCACATTGTGATTAGAGATGGTCAGTGTATCCCCAGCACATTGGGATTAGAAATGGTCAGTGTATCCACTGCACATTGTGATTAGAAATGGTCAGTGTATCCACAGCACATTGTGATTAGAGATGGTCAGTGTATCCTTCACAGCACATTGTGATTAGAGATGGTCAGTGTATCCTTCACAGCACATTGTGATTAGAGATGGTCAGTGTATCCTTTACAGCACATTGTGATTAGAGATGGTTAGTGTATCCTTCACAGCACATTGTGATTAGAGATGGTCAGTGTATCCTTCACAGCACATTGTGATTAGAAATGGTCAGTGTATCCTCATATAACCTGCCTGACATGGAGAGGAGGGGACATGTAAAATGATTTTAGGTAATGCTTCTGTACTAGGACAAAGAAATACCTTTGTTTCAGCCACAAGGTCTTCATTAAGGACAAAGAAATGCCTTTGTTACAGCCACAAGGTCTTCATTAGAGACAAAGAAATGCCTTTGTTACAGCCACAAGGTCTTCATGGGGGACATAGAAATTCATTACAGCTACAAGATATAGGGACAAAGAAATGCCTTTGTTACAGCCACAAGGTCTTCATTAGAGACAAAGAAATGCCTTTGTTACAACCACAAGGTCTTCATGGGGGACATAGAAATTCATTACAGCTACAAGATATAGGAACTAAGAAATGCCTTTGTTACAACCACAAGGTCTTCATTAGAGTCAAAGAAAGAGAAGAGAGTGAGAATTAAGTACATACAAATGCTACCACCCATAAGTGGAGGTATCAGATGTAGCTGTCACCAATTCCAGTGTGGATAAAATTACCATTCAAAAGGATCTGGATAAGGACTGGCGCGTTGATGCATAGAGAATTTGAAGAAAAAAAATAAGAAAAAAAGGTACAAAATAAAAAAGGAAGAGTAGCTAGGTGAGCGGCGAAGAAACACAATGGTAATAGGAATAGAGAAATAAATAATTCATACATATAGAAGGTCGCATCAGCAAAAATGTGTTGGGTGTTAAGGTTATCAGGTTTAAGTCATCCCATAAGGTAGATTCAGACACTGGTGCAGGTGTTCTGTTTTTGGGGCTCCCTACAAAACAATATTTTGGGGCATCATTCTGCAGAAAGGATTGTCCACAAGTGGTGACAATGACAAATTGAGGCCAGACCAAATTTACATATATTAATATAATTAATGTGTTTAATATTTTCAGAGCACTCAGAACGGCACTATCACATGTTAATACAGTTTAAATGAAAATTTAGATTAAAAATAAGTTCATACCCAACTGTCAATTCATACTGTAGTCTTAGAAATTTTAAAGAGTTAGTGCTTTTATGCATTTTGTTGTTGTTTGGGTTACATCCACGAGGGCTATATCAGGAACAAATTAACAAAAAGGAATAGAGAAAAGAAAGTGAGACCGGACGCCAAAATGCATGAAAATGTTGAAGGAAAAAAACATTACAAGCTGTAGACGGAGCATGATTTCTGACTGAGAATTTCCAACATGACCACAGTGACCCCCTATTTTGAGTCATCAACATCACCCTTCAGCCCCCCCAAGAAGCATAGGCCTTCAACAAACTTATATCAAGTCTTCCTGTCCTGTGCCATCAGCTCAACGTGTTTCTGTGGCTTCATCATATCAGTCTCCAGTTCTCTTCTCCACATGTTTATTGGTCTTGCTCTATCTCATCTCTTACCACATTTGTTACTTGTATTTTTGTTAATAATTACATTTTGTGTTTAAAGTCATGCATTGAGAGTATGTCTCACTTTATTGTTGTCATACTTTTATCCATGATGAAAACCTTGTAGTCATAACACTGGCCATGTCTTTCTTCTTTGTCTTAGTAAGTCTGGCACTCACTCATTTTGTTGACCTTACCATTAATGCTTAATGAGGTGAATCGGAGTGAGGTTGGCAATAAACATATAACATTTGGGAGTTGTGATCCAGCAGTGTGCCTCCCATTATGATCTAGGGAGATATGAGGCTCAAACACCATCCAGATAGGGTAAACTTCTGATGATCACATTTTCTCCTGTTGGACTACCTTCCACACCAGTTTCCATGTGTTTTTGTCAGCAGTGAAATATGGGTGGATGAAGAATGGTTGCTAAAACATGATGTACTTCTTCTACCAAGATGTTTATATGTTAAACAGAAAAATGATCATATGTTAAACAGAAAAATGATCACATGTTAAACAGAATAATGATCATATTTTAAACAGAAAAGTGATCATGTATTAAACAGAAAAATGGTCATATATTAAACAGAAATATGGTCATATGTTAAACAGAAAAATTATCATATATTAAACAGAAAAATGACCATATATTAAACAAAACAAATGATCATATGTTAAACAGAAAAATTATAATATATTTAACAGAAAAATTATCATATATTAAACAGAAAAATTATCATATATTAAACCAAAAAAATGGTCATATATTAAACAGAAAAATGACCTTATATTAAACAGAAAACTGACCTTATATTAAACAGAAAAATGGTCATATATTAAACAGAAACATTACCTTATATTAAACAGAAAAATGACCATATATTAAACATAAAAAGGATCATATATTGAACAGAAAAATGATCCATATATCAAACAGAAAAATGACCTTATGTTAAACAGAAAAATGACCTTAAATTTAACAGAAAAATGATCATATATCAAACAGAAAAATGACCTTATGTTAAACAGAAAAATGACCTTAAATTTAACAGAAAAAAAGATCGTATATCAAACAGAAAAATGACCTTATGTTAAACCGAAAAATGACCTTAAATTTAACAGAAAATTGATCATATATTAAACAGAAAAATGATCATAAATTAAACATAAAAATGACCATATATTAAACAGAAAAATGACCTTACATTGAACAGAAAAATAACCTTATATTGACATAAAACTGGCCTCATGTTGAACAGAACAGTTATCTTATATTGAACAGAAAAATTGACCTTTTATTGAACAGAATAATTATCTTATATTGAACAGAAAAATGATGTTATATTGAACAGAAAAATTGACCTTTTATTGAACAGAACAGTGACCTTATATTGAACAGAAGAATTGACCTTTTATTGAACAGAACAATTATCTTATAATGATCAGAAAAATGACCTTATTTTAAACAGAACAAAATGACCTTCTAATGTTCTACAGGTCTTTCAGATATGTAGCCAAGGTAGGTGACACGACATGTTTTAAAAAACATCAACTTTTGTTTTACCGTGTTACAGGAACAAGAAGAAGAAGATTCCTTTGATGACTGGTGAGGAAGTGGATATGGATCTTAGCGCGATGGAGTACGTAACTGCATTTGTCATTTTTATCACTTGTTTTCTTTTCCAGTGTTTCTCATTCATTTCTATATATCTCTCCATCATTTTTATACATCTCTCTCCCTCTTTTTTTTTCCCCATCTTTTGCCAACTTTTTTAAAAACTCTGTTTATTTAACATCACATGAAGTTTATTTATTTGTCACATTACAAATCTTAGATGCTCTAAATCTCTAAGTTCCACTCATCATAGAGAGCTAAATCTTTTCAAGCAGCTCCCTGTTGTGGTACATTTTAATCTTGCACATTGTGTCTGGCATTGACCGAGCCAATTTTACATAATGACTATAAATAATGTCTGAGTAACTAGTGAGTCCTTTGTTTTAAACTACAACCAACTTTTTTGTGAACTTTACATTAGGTTCTTAAATTTGTGTGTTTTATTCAAAGATGAGTTTCACTCGAGGTGGCAATGGTTCCAAAAAAATGTATATTATGACTTAATATGATCAAACAAGTAATGAAAAAAAAAAGTTGTAAAAATTCACTTTTATTATGGTTACCATATGCATTAAAAAAAGTAGGAAATATATGTTCCATATTTTCTAATTTATAAAATAAACGTTTGGATGGTCAGTTATGATTAATCAGTAATTTCTGACATTGTTGACTAATTTAAATATTTGTGTGTGACAGATATGTCAATAACAGGGAAAGTTTGGATGGTCAGTTATGATTAATCAGTAATTTCTGACATTGTTGACTAATTTAAATATTTGTGTGTGACAGATATGTCAATAAAAGGGAAAGTTTGGATGGTCAGTTATGATTAATCAGTAATTTCTCACATTGTTGACTAATTTAAATATTTGTGTGTGACAGATATGTTAATAACAGGGAACGTTTGGATGGTCAGTTATGATTAATCAGTAATTTCTCACATTGTTAACTAATTTAAATATTTGTGTGTGACAGATATGTCAATAACAGGGAAAGTTTGGATGGTCAGTTATGATTAATCAGTAATTTCTCACATTGTTGACTAATTTAAATATTTGTGTGTGACAGATATGTCAATAACAGGGAACGTTTGGATGGTCAGTTATGATTAATCAGTAATTTCTCACATTGTTGACTAATTTAAATATTTGTGTGTGACAGATATGTCAATAACAGGGAACGTTTGGATGGTCAGTTATGATTAATCAGTAATTTCTCACATTGTTGACTAATTTAAATATTTGTGTGTGAAAGATATGCCAATAACGGAACGTTTTGATGGTCAGTTATGATTAATCAGTAATTTCTCACATTGTTGACTAATTTAAATTTGTGTGTGACAGATATGTCAATAACAGGGAACGTTTGGATGGTCAGTTATGATTAATCAGTAATTTCTCACATTGTTGACTAATTTAAATATTTGTGTGTGAAAGATATGCCAATAACAGGGAACGTTTGGATGGTCAGTTATGATTAATCAGTAATTTCTCACATTGTTGACTAATTTAAATTTGTGTGTGACAGATATGTCAATAACAGGGAACGTTTGGATGGTCAGTTATGATTAATCAGTAATTTCTCACATTGTTGACTAATTTAAATTTGTGTGTGACAGATATGCCAATAACAGGGAACGTTTGGATGGTCAGTTATGATTAATCAGTAATTTCTCACATTGTTGACAAATTTAAATTTGTGTGTGACAGATATGTCAATAACAGGGAACGTTTGGATGGTCAGTTATGATTAATCAGTAATTTCTCACATTGTTGACTAATTTAAATATTTGTGTGTGACAGATATGTCAATAACAGGGAACGTTTGGATGGTCAGTTATGATTAATCAGTAATTTCTCACATTGTTGACTAATTTAAATATTTGTGTGTGACAGATATGTCAATAACAGGGAACGTTTGGATGGTCAGTTATGATTAATCAGTAATTTCTCACATTGTTGACTAATTCAAATATTTGTGTGTGACAGATATGTCAATAACAGGGAACGTTTGGATGGTCAGTTATGATTAATCAGTAATTTCTGACATTGTTGACTAATTTAAATATTTGTGTGTGACAGATATGTCAATAACAGGGAACGTTTGGATGGTCAGTTATGATTAATCAGTAATTTCTCACATTGTTGACTAATTTAAATATTTGTGTGTGACAGATATGTCAATAACAGGGAACGTTTGGATGGTCAGTTATGATTAATCAGTAATTTCTCACATTGTTGACTAATTTAAATATTTGTGTGTGACAGATATGTCAATAACAGGGAACGTTTGGATGGTCAGTTATGATTAATCAGTAATTTCTCACATTGTTGACTAATTTAAATATTTGTGTGTGACAGATATGTTAATAACAGGGAACGTTTGGATGGTCAGTTATGATTAATCAGTAATTTCTCACATTGTTGTCTAATTTAAATATTTGTGTGTGACAGATATGTCAATAACAGGGAACGTTTGGATGGTCAGTTATGATTAATCAGTAATTTCTCACATTGTTGACTAATTTAAATATTTGTGTGTGACAGATATGTCAATAACAGGGAACGTTTGGATGGTCAGTTATGATTAATCAGTAATTTCTCACATTGTTGACTAATTTAAATATTTGTGTGTGACAGATATGTCAATAACAGGGAACGTTTGGATGGTCAGTTATGATTAATCAGTAATTTCTCACATTGTTGACTAATTTAAATATTTGTGTGTGAAAGATATGCCAATAACAGGGAACGTTTTGATGGTCAGTTATGATTAATCAGTAATTTCTCACATTGTTGACTAATTTAAATTTGTGTGTGACAGATATGTCAATAACAGGGAACGTTTGGATGGTCAGTTATGATTAATCAGTAATTTCTCACATTGTTGACTAATTTAAATTTGTGTGTGACAGATATGCCAATAACAGGGAACGTTTGGATGGTCAGTTATGATTAATCAGTAATTTCTCACATTGTTGACAAATTTAAATTTGTGTGTGACAGATATGTCAATAACAGGGAACGTTTGGATGGTCAGTTATGATTAATCAGTAATTTCTCACATTGTTGACTAATTTAAATATTTGTGTGTGACAGATATGTCAATAACAGGGAACGTTTGGATGGTCAGTTATGATTAATCAGTAATTTCTGACATTGTTGACTAATTTAAATATTTGTGTGTGACAGATATGTCAATAACAGGGAACGTTTGGATGGTCAGTTATGATTAATCAGTAATTTCTCACATTGTTGACTAATTTAAATATTTGTGTGTGACAGATATGTCAATAACAGGGAACGTTTGGATGGTCAGTTATGATTAATCAGTAATTTCTCACATTGTTGACTAATTTAAATATTTGTGTGTGACAGATATGTCAATAACAGGGAACGTTTGGATGGTCAGTTATGATTAATCAGTAATTTCTCACATTGTTGACTAATTTAAATATTTGTGTGTGACAGATATGTCAATAACAGGGAACGTTTGGATGGTCAGTTATGATTAATCAGTAATTTCTCACATTGTTGACTAATTTAAATATTTGTGTGTGACAGATATGTCAATAACAGGGAACGTTTGGATGGTCAGTTATGATTAATCAGTAATTTCTCACATTGTTGACTAATTTAAATATTTGTGTGTGACAGATATGTCAATAACAGGGAACGTTTGGATGGTCAGTTATGATTAATCAGTAATTTCTCACATTGTTGACTAATTTAAAATATTTGTGTGTGACAGATATGTCAATAACAGGGAACGTTTGGATGGTCAGTTATGATTAATCAGTAATTTCTGACATTGTTGACTAATTTAAATTTGTGTGTGACAGATATGTCAATAACAGGGAACGTTTGGATGGTCAGTTATGATTAATCAGTAATTTCTGACATTGTTGACTAATTTAAATATTTGTGTGTGACAGATATGTCAATAACAGGGAACGTTTGGATGGTCAGTTATGATTAATCAGTAATTTCTCACATTGTTGACTAATTTAAATATTTGTGTGTGTGACAGATATGTCAATAACAGGGAACGTTTGGATGGTCAGTTATGATTAATCAGTAATTTCTCACATTGTTGACTAATTTAAATATTTGTGTGTGACAGATATGTCAATAACAGGGAACGTTTGGATGGTCAGTTATGATTAATCAGTAATTTCTCACATTGTTGACTAATTTAAATATTTGTGTGTGACAGATATGTCAATAACAGGGAACGTTTGGATGGTCAGTTATGATTAATCAATAATTCCTGACATTGTTGACTAATTTAAATATTTGTGTGTGACAGATATGTCAATAACAGGGAACGTTTGGATGGTCAGTTATGATTAATCGGTAATTTCTCACATTGTTGACTAATTTAAATATTTGTGTGTGACAGATATGTCAATAACAGGGAACGTTTGGATGGTCAGTTATGATTAATCAGTAATTTCTCACATTGTTGACTAATTTAAATATTTGTGTGTGACAGATATGTCAATAACAGGGAACGTTTGGATGGTCAGTTATGATTAATCAGTAATTTCTCACATTGTTGACTAATTTAAATATTTGTGTGTGACAGATATGTCAATAACAGGGAACGTTTGGATGGTCAGTTATGATTAATCAGTAATTTCTCACATTGTTGACTAATTTAAATATTTGTGTGTGACAGATATGTCAATAACAGGGAACGTTTGGATGGTCAGTTATGATTAATCAGTAATTTCTCACATTGTTGACTAATTTAAATATTTGTGTGTGACAGATATGTCAATAACAGGGAACGTTTGGATGGTCAGTTATGATTAATCAGTAATTTCTCACATTGTTGACTAATTTAAATATTTGTGTGTGACAGATATGTCAATAACAGGGAACGTTTGGATGGTCAGTTATGATTAATCAGTAATTTCTGACATTGTTACAGGGAACGTTTGGATGGTCAGTTATGATTAATCAGTAATTTCTGACATTGTTGACTAATTTAAATATTTGTGTGTGACAGATATGTCAATAACAGGGAACGTTTGGATGGTCAGTTATGATTAATCAGTAATTTCTGACATTGTTGACTAATTTAAATATTTGTGTGTGACAGATATGTCAATAACAGGGAACGTTTGGATGGTCAGTTATGATTAATCAGTAATTCCTGACATTGTTGACTAATTTAAATATTTGTGTGTGACAGATATGTCAATAACAGGGAACGTTTGGATGGTCAGTTATGATTAATCAGTAATTTCTCACATTGTTGACTAATTTAAATATTTGTGTGTGACAGATATGTCAATAACAGGGAACGTTTGGATGGTCAGTTATGATTAATCAGTAATTTCTCACATTGTTGACTAATTTAAATATTTGTGTGTGACAGATATGTCAATAACAGGGAACGTTTGGATGGTCAGTTATGATTAATCAGTAATTTCTCACATTGTTGACTAATTTAAATATTTGTGTGTGACAGGATATGTCAATAACAGGGAACGTTTGGATGGTCAGTTATGATTAATCAGTAATTTCTGACATTGTTGACTAATTTAAATATTTGTGTGTGACAGATATGTCAATAACAGGGAACGTTTGGATGGTCAGTTATGATTAATCAGTAATTTCTGACATTGTTGACTAATTTAAATATTTGTGTGTGACAGATATGTCAATAACAGGGAACGTTTGGATGGTCAGTTATGATTAATCAGTAATTTCTCACATTGTTGACTAATTTAAATATTTGTGTGTGACAGATATGTCAATAACAGGGAACGTTTGGATGGTCAGTTATGATTAATCAGTAATTTCTCACATTGTTGACTAATTTAAATATTTGTGTGTGACAGATATGTCAATAACAGGGAACGTTTGGATGGTCAGTTATGATTAATCAGTAATTTCTCACATTGTTGACTAATTTAAATATTTGTGTGTGACAGATATGTCAATAACAGGGAACGTTTGGATGGTCAGTTATGATTAATCAGTAATTTCTCACATTGTTGACTAATTTAAATATTTGTGTGTGACAGATATGTCAATAACAGGGAACGTTTGGATGGTCAGTTATGATTAATCAGTAATTTCTCACATTGTTGACTAATTTAAATATTTGTGTGTGACAGATATGTCAATAACAGGGAACGTTTGGATGGTCAGTTATGATTAATCAGTAATTTCTCACATTGTTGACTAATTTAAATATTTGTGTGTGACAGGATATGTCAATAACAGGGAACGTTTGGATGGTCAGTTATGATTAATCAGTAATTTCTCACATTGTTGACTAATTTAAATATTTGTGTGTGACAGATATGTCAATAACAGGGAACGTTTGGATGGTCAGTTATGATTAATCAGTAATTTCTCACATTGTTGACTAATTTAAATATTTGTGTGTGACAGATATGTCAATAACAGGGAACGTTTGGATGGTCAGTTATGATTAATCAGTAATTTCTCACATTGTTGACTAATTTAAATATTTGTGTGTGACAGATATGTCAATAACAGGGAACGTTTGGATGGTCAGTTATGATTAATCAGTAATTTCTCACATTGTTGACTAATTTAAATATTTGTGTGTGACAGATATGTCAATAACAGGGAACGTTTGGATGGTCAGTTATGATTAATCAGTAATTTCTCACATTGTTGACTAATTTAAATATTTGTGTGTGACAGATATGTCAATAACAGGGAACGTTTGGATGGTCAGTTATGATTAATCAGTAATTTCTCACATTGTTGACTAATTTAAATATTTGTGTGTGGCAGATATGTCAATAACAGGGAACGTTTGGATGGTCAGTTATGATTAATCAGTAATTTCTCACATTGTTGACTAATTTAAATATTTGTGTGTGACAGATATGTCAATAACAGGGAACGTTTGGATGGTCAGTTATGATTAATCAGTAATTTCTCACATTGTTGACTAATTTAAATATTTGTGTGTGACAGATATGTCAATAACAGGGAACGTTTGGATGGTCAGTTATGATTAATCAGTAATTTCTCACATTGTTGACTAATTTAAATATTTGTGTGTGACAGATATGTCAATAACAGGGAACGTTTGGATGGTCAGTTATGATTAATCAGTAATTTCTCACATTGTTGACTAATTTAAATATTTGTGTGTGACAGATATGTCAATAACAGGGAACGTTTGGATGGTCAGTTATGATTAATCAGTAATTTCTCACATTGTTGACTAATTTAAATATTTGTGTGTGACAGATATGTCAATAACAGGGAACGTTTGGATGGTCAGTTATGATTAATCAGTAATTTCTCACATTGTTGACTAATTTAAATATTTGTGTGTGACAGATATGTCAATAACAGGGAACGTTTGGATGGTCAGTTATGATTAATCAGTAATTTCTGACATTGTTGACTAATTTAAATATTTGTGTGTGACAGATATGTCAATAACAGGGAACGTTTGGATGGTCAGTTATGATTAATCAGTAATTTCTGACATTGTTGACTAATTTAAATATTTGTGTGTGACAGATATGTCAATAACAGGGAACGTTTGGATGGTCAGTTATGATTAATCAGTAATTTCTGACATTGTTGACTAATTTAAATATTTGTGTATGACATATATGTCAATAACAGGGAACGTTTGGATGGTCAGTTATGATTAATCAGTAATTTCTCACATTGTTGACTAATTTAAATATTTGTGTGTGACAGATATGTCAATAACAGGGAACGTTTGGATGGTCAGTTTATGATTAATCAGTAATTTCTCACATTGTTGACTAATTTAAATATTTGTGTGTGACAGATATGTCAATAACAGGGAACGTTTGGATGGTCAGTTATGATTAATCAGTAATTTCTCACATTGTTGACTAATTTAAATATTTGTGTGTGACAGATATGTCAATAACAGGGAACGTTTGGATGGTCAGTTATGATTAATCAGTAATTTCTCACATTGTTGACTAATTTAAATATTTGTGTGTGTGACAGATATGTCAATAACAGGGAACGTTTGGATGGTCAGTTATGATTAATCAGTAATTTCTCACATTGTTGACTAATTTAAATATTTGTGTGTGACAGATATGTCAATAACAGGGAACGTTTGGATGGTCAGTTATGATTAATCAGTAATTTCTCACATTGTTGACTAATTTAAATATTTGTGTGTGACAGGATATGTCAATAACAGGGAACGTTTGGATGGTCAGTTATGATTAATCAGTAATTTCTCACATTGTTGACTAATTTAAATATTTGTGTGTGACAGATATGTCAATAACAGGGAACGTTTGGATGGTCAGTTATGATTAATCAGTAATTTCTGACATTGTTGACTAATTTAAATATTTGTGTGTGACAGATATGTCAATAACAGGGAACGTTTGGATGGTCAGTTATGATTAATCAGTAATTTCTCACATTGTTGACTAATTTAAATATTTGTGTGTGACAGATATGTCAATAACAGGGAACGTTTGGATGGTCAGTTATGATTAATCAGTAATTTCTCACATTGTTGACTAATTTAAATATTTGTGTGTGACAGATATGTCAATAACAGGGAACGTTTGGATGGTCAGTTATGATTAATCAGTAATTTCTCACATTGTTGACTAATTTAAATATTTGTGTGTGACAGATATGTCAATAACAGGGAACGTTTGGATGGTCAGTTATGATTAATCAGTAATTTCTCACATTGTTGACTAATTTAAATATTTGTGTGTGACAGATATGTCAATAACAGGGAACGTTTGGATGGTCAGTTATGATTAATCAGTAATTTCTCACATTGTTGACTAATTTAAATATTTTGTGTGTGACAGATATGTCAATAACAGGGAACGTTTGGATGGTCAGTTATGATTAATCAGTAATTTCTCACATTGTTGACTAATTTAAATATTTGTGTGTGACAGATATGTCAATAACAGGGAACGTTTGGATGGTCAGTTATGATTAATCAGTAATTTCTCACATTGTTGACTAATTTAAATATTTGTGTGTGACAGGATATGTCAATAACAGGGAACGTTTGGATGGTCAGTTTATGATTAATCAGTAATTTCTCACATTGTTGACTAATTTAAATATTTGTGTGTGACAGATATGTCAATAACAGGGAACGTTTGGATGGTCAGTTATGATTAATCAGTAATTTCTCACATTGTTGACTAATTTAAATATTTGTGTGTGACAGATATGTCAATAACAGGGAACGTTTGGATGGTCAGTTATGATTAATCAGTAATTTCTCACATTGTTGACTAATTTAAATATTTGTGTGTGACAGATATGTCAATAACAGGGAACGTTTGGATGGTCAGTTATGATTAATCAGTAATTTCTCACATTGTTGACTAATTTAAATATTTGTGTGTGACAGATATGTCAATAACAGGGAACGTTTGGATGGTCAGTTATGATTAATCAGTAATTTCTCACATTGTTGACTAATTTAAATATTTTGTGTGTGACAGATATGTCAATAACAGGGAACGTTTGGATGGTCAGTTATGATTAATCAGTAATTTCTCACATTGTTGACTAATTTAAATATTTGTGTGTGACAGATATGTCAATAACAGGGAACGTTTGGATGGTCAGTTATGATTAATCAGTAATTTCTCACATTGTTGACTAATTTAAATATTTGTGTGTGACAGATATGTCAATAACAGGGAACGTTTGGATGGTCAGTTATGATTAATCAGTAATTTCTCACATTGTTGACTAATTTAAATATTTGTGTGTGACAGATATGTCAATAACAGGGAACGTTTGGATGGTCAGTTATGATTAATCAGTAATTTCTCTCACATTGTTGACTAATTTAAATATTTGTGTGTGACAGATATGTCAATAACAGGGAACGTTTGGATGGTCAGTTATGATTAATCAGTAATTTCTCACATTGTTGACTAATTTAAATATTTGTGTGTGACATATGTCAATAACAGGGAACGTTTGGATGGTCAGTTATGATTAATCAGTAATTTCTCACATTGTTGACTAATTTAAATATTTGTGTGTGACAGATATGTCAATAACAGGGAACGTTTGGATGGTCAGTTATGATTAATCAGTAATTTCTCACATTGTTGACTAATTTAAATATTTGTGTGTGACAGATATGTCAATAACAGGGAACGTTTGGATGGTCAGTTATGATTAATCAGTAATTTCTGACATTGTTGACTAATTTAAATATTTGTGTGTGACAGATATGTCAATAACAGGGAACGTTTGGATGGTCAGTTATGATTAATCAGTAATTTCTGACATTGTTGACTAATTTAAATATTTGTGTGTGACAGATATGTCAATAACAGGGAACGTTTGGATGGTCAGTTATGATTAATCAGTAATTTCTGACATTGTTGACTAATTTAAATATTTGTGTATGACATATATATGTCAATAACAGGGAACGTTTGGATGGTCAGTTATGATTAATCAGTAATTTCTCACATTGTTGACTAATTTAAATATTTGTGTGTGACAGATATGTCAATAACAGGGAACGTTTGGATGGTCAGTTATGATTAATCAGTAATTTCTCACATTGTTGACTAATTTAAATATTTGTGTGTGACAGATATGTCAATAACAGGGAACGTTTGGATGGTCAGTTATGATTAATCAGTAATTTCTGACATTGTTGACTAATTTAAATATGTGTGTGTGACAGATATGTCAATAACAGGGAACGTTTGGATGGTCAGTTATGATTAATCAGTAATTTCTGACATTGTTGACTAATTTAAATATTTGTGTGTGACAGATATGTCAATAACAGGGAACGTTTGGATGGTCAGTTATGATTAATCAGTAATTTCTGACATTGTTGACTAATTTAAATATTTGTGTATGACATATATGTCAATAACAGGGAACGTTTGGATGGTCAGTTATGATTAATCAGTAATTTCTCACATTGTTGACTAATTTAAATATTTGTGTGTGACAGATATGTCAATAACAGGGAACGTTTGGATGGTCAGTTATGATTAATCAGTAATTTCTCACATTGTTGACTAATTTAAATATTTGTGTGTGACAGATATGTCAATAACAGGGAATGTTTGGATGGTCAGTTATGATTAATCAGTAATTTCTCACATTGTTGACTAATTTAAATATTTGTGTGTGACAGATATGTCAATAACAGGGAACGTTTGGATGGTCAGTTATGATTAATCAGTAATTTCTGACATTGTTGACTAATTTAAATATTTGTGTGTGACATATATGTCAATAACAGGGAACGTTTGGATGGTCAGTTATGATTAATCAGTAATTTCTCACATTGTTGACTAATTTAAATATTTGTGTGTGACATATATGTCAATAACAGGGAACGTTTGGATGGTCAGTTATGATTAATCAGTAATTTCTCACATTGTTGACTAATTTAAATATTTGTGTGTGACAGATATGTCAATAACAGGGAACGTTTGGATGGTCAGTTATGATTAATCAGTAATTTCTCACATTGTTGACTAATTTAAATTTGTGTGTGACAGATATGTCAATAACAGGGAACGTTTGGATGGTCAGTTATGATTAATCAGTAATTTCTCACATTGTTGACTAATTTAAATATTTGTGTGTGACATATATGTCAATAACAGGGAACGTTTGGATGGTCAGTTATGATTAATCAGTAATTTCTCACATTGTTGACTAATTTAAATATTTGTGTGTGACAGATATGTCAATAACAGGGAACGTTTGGATGGTCAGTTATGATTAATCAGTAATTTCTCACATTGTTGACTAATTTAAATATTTGTGTGTGACAGATATGTCAATAACAGGGAACGTTTGGATGGTCAGTTATGATTAATCAGTAATTTCTGACATTGTTGACTAATTTAAATATTTGTGTGTGACATATATGTCAATAACAGGGAACGTTTGGATGGTCAGTTATGATTAATCAGTAATTTCTCACATTGTTGACTAATTTAAATATTTGTGTGTGACATATATGTCAATAACAGGGAACGTTTGGATGGTCAGTTATGATTAATCAGTAATTTCTCACATTGTTGACTAATTTAAATATTTGTGTGTGACAGATATGTCAATAACAGGGAACGTTTGGATGGTCAGTTATGATTAATCAGTAATTTCTCACATTGTTGACTAATTTAAATATTTGTGTGTGACAGATATGTCAATAACAGGGAACGTTTGGATGGTCAGTTATGATTAATCAGTAATTTCTGACATTGTTGACTAATTTAAATATTTGTGTGTGACATATATGTCAATAACAGGGAATGTTTGGATGGTCAGTTATGATTAATCAGTAATTTCTCACATTGTTGACTAATTTAAATATTTGTGTGTGACAGATATGTCAATAACAGGGAACGTTTGGATGGTCAGTTATGATTAATCAGTAATTTCTGACATTGTTGACTAATTTAAATATTTGTGTGTGACAGATATGTCAATAACAGGGAACGTTTGGATGGTCAGTTATGATTAATCAGTAATTTCTGACATTGTTGACTAATTTAAATATTTGTGTGTGACAGATATGTCAATAACAGGGAACGTTTGGATGGTCAGTTATGATTAATCAGTAATTTCTCACATTGTTGACTAATTTAAATATTTGTGTGTGACATATATGTCAATAACAGGGAACGTTTGGATGGTCAGCATACATGCCACACCTCAGAGATGAAAAACCTGTACAAAAAATTTAAAAAACCTGTACAAAGACCCGCAAAACCTGTACAAAGACCCGCAAAACCTGTACAAAGACTGAAAAACGTAACAAAAGAGTTTATTCATGTAAAAGTATATTCAATTAGATGGTTCTGCACCATCATAGTGACATGCGGCCTTTGCCTTTTTAAGCATGTCTTCACTTGCTTTAAAACCTAAACAACAAGAGTTAGAATTTATTTTGCATAGTAAATACAAATATTAATAATCAATTTGAAAAATATAATTATTTGTAATTTTAATATTATATAATGAAATAGAATCTTGGAAAAAAATTAATACAATTTATGGTTGAAATGAAGAACAGTTGCTGTGTTTTCTATAGTGCCTTATAAAAGTACAGGCCTAAAGAGACCAGTAATAAGCATTATGGGTTAGGAATCTTAAATTTAAAATCTAATAAATTTTTTGCTAAAGCTGGTAATGAAAATATAAACTAGCGCTGGCGTAATATTAGCCTGTATATTTTCTACCGAACTTCAAAAATTGGAATAGCCGTTAAAGCCCAACTGGTAGTTTTAAATAGACCTTCCCATACAAATTTTAGTGTCAATCAAACATTGATAGTAGGCTAATTAATTATTTAATAATTATAAATCATTGAATGACCGTAATGATGACCACCAAAGGCAAAATAACATTGTTTTTTAAAGAAACGAAATTAAAACTAAGAAGAGAAGTAGGCTAACTCCAAATAAACTTTTCTCTGATCGAGTTAAGATGTAAATTTTCCACGCTATTGTGGTTTTTTTTTTCTTTTCAGTTTCATAATTTGGTAATATCGGAATGACGTTCGCCGAATGCTCCGCGTGTATTTTCGTACCATTTAGATTTAGGGTTAACCCTAGCTGTAACCCTAATTATAACTCTAAATGGTACGAAAATACATGCGGAGCATTCGGCGACCGTCATTACGATATTAGGCTACCCATAATTTGTAGGCTATTGTATTATTTTTCAAATTTACATTTCTTACGCACTTTCTACAAGTTTTAGTGAAATCAAATAATATGTAGTGGTATCAGCCTTTTTTTTTTTTTACCAGCCGTAAATAATAAATTATGCTAAACCTTAGGGGAAAAGAAAGCATAGGCCTAAGTTATCTGACAGTTAAATCTAACTTCATCTAAACAATGTTATTGTAATATTTTTTTAAAAATGAATTACTTACCAATACTAAACTGGAAATTAATCCTAAACAATAGGCTCGACTCAAAAAAGATTTCAGTGCTGCGTAATCGTTCAAATAATCAGTAACCTCGCGCTAGCTTTAGCGAAAAATTGTGAATGAACACGCCACGCACATCCCGCGGCAATTGAAAAATAGGCAGCTTGATTTTCATTGGTTATTTTTTTTTTTTTTATCCACTTGGCTTAAAATCTCGCCGAATCTCATGACGCAAATTGTGTAGTGGCACAAGATTTATATGTATATTTAATAATTAGGCGAAAAAAACCCGTACAGACCCGTGTACGGCCCGTACACATCTGAAAACGCAAACACCCCGTACAGATTATGGGTAAACCTTTAAGTGTGGCATGTATGGGTCAGTTATGATTAATCAGTAATTTCTGACATTGTTGACTAATTTAAATATTTGTGTGTGACAGATATGTCAATAACAGGGAACGTTTGGATGGTCAGTTATGATTAATCAGTAATTTCTCACATTGTTGACTAATTTAAATATTTGTGTGTGACATATATGTCAATAACAGGGAACGTTTGGATGGTCAGTTATGATTAATCAGTAATTTCTCACATTGTTGACTAATTTAAATATTTGTGTGTGACAGATATGTCAATAACAGGGAAAGTTTGGATGGTCAGTTATGATTAATCAGTAATTTCTCACATTGTTGACTAATTTAAATATTTGTGTGTGACATATATGTCAATAACAGGGATCCATAACATTTATGTTTTCTTTTACTTTTATCCATCACCGTCCCCCTTTTTCTCCATCTGTTGCCACCATTCTATTCATCCCCATCCTCCTTGGTGACTATCTCTCCACCATTCTATTCATCCCCATCCTCCTTGGTAACTATCTCTCCACCATTCTATTCATCCCCATCCTCCTTGGTAACTATCTCTCCACCATTCTATTCATCCCCATCCTCCTTGGTAACTATCTCTCCACCATTCTATTCATCCCCATCCTCCTTGGTGACTATCTCTCCACCATTCTATTCATCCCCATCCTCCTTGGTGACTATCTCTCCACCATTCTATTCATCCCCATCCTCCTTGGTAACTATCTCTCCACCATTCTATTCATCCCCATCCTCCTTGGTAACTATCTCTCCACCATTCTATTCATCCCCATCCTCCTTGGTAACTATCTCTCCACCATTCTATTCATCCCCATCCTCCTTGGTGACTATCTCTCCACCATTCTATTCATCCCCATCCTCCTTGGTAACTATCTCTCCACCATTCTATTCATCCCCATCCTCCTTGGTAACTATCTCTCCACCATATTAATCATCTCCCTCCCCCTATTTATCCACGTCTTTCCACCATTGTAACCATTTCCTCCCCTTTTTTTTATTCACCTCTGTCCACCATTTTAACCTTCTCCCTCCCCCTTTTTTATTGATCTGTCTCCACCATTTTGCCCATCTCTTGTCCTGTGTTATCCAACTATCCCATTACTGCTTTATACACATCCAAATTCCTGAATTAATAACATATTTTATATAACACTAAGAGATGGGGAAACATATTTTATAACACTGAGAGATGGGGAAACATATTTTATAACACTGAGAGATGGGGAAACATATTTTATAACACTGAGAGATGGGGAAACATATTTTATAACACTGAGAAGTGAGGAAACATATTTTATAACACTGAGAGATGGGGAAACATATTTTATAACACTGAGAGGTGGGGAAACATATTTTATAACACTGAGAGGTGGGGAAACATATTTTATAACACTGAGAGATGGGGAAACATATTTTATAACACTGAGAGGTGGGGAAACATATTTTATAACACTGAGAGATGGGGAAACATATTTTATAACACTGAGAGGTGGGGAAACATATTTTATAACACTGAGAGGTGGGGAAACATATTTTATAACACTGAGAGATGGGGAAACATATTTTATAACACAGAGGTGGGGAAGCATATTTTATAACACTGAGGTGGGGAAACATATTTTATAACACTGAGAGATGGGGAAACATATTTTATAACACTGAGAGATGGGGAAACATATTTTATAACACTGAGAGATGGGGAAACATACTTTATAACACTGGGAGATGGGGAAACATATTTTATAACACTGAGAAGTGGGGAAACATATTTTATAACACTGAGAGATGGGGAAATATATTTTATAACACTGAGAGGTGGGGAAACATATTTTATAACACTGAGGTGGGGAAACATATTTTATAACACTGAGAGGTGGGGAAACATATTTTATAACACTGAGAGGTGGGGAAACATATTTTATAACACTGAGGTGGGGAAACATTTTATAACACTGAGAGATGGGGAAACATATTTTATAACACTGAGAGATGGGGAAACATATTTTATAACACTGAGAGATGGGGAAACATATTTTATAACACTGAGAGATGGGGAAACACTGGGGGGATATTTTGCTTGTTTCAAACTGAAATATCCCGTAGATTTCTCGTATAGTGGCTGCTGCTACCTCAGGCATATTGTAAGAAGCAACTAATGATGTTATACATAGGGGGACTTGCAGTCTCATCATGTGAAACAGGTTGCAACAGAACCCACCTCTGTAATGTGCTATCAAGCAGGTTTCCTGCAAAGAGCTGGCTGCAGTGGTGGCTTCATAGTCTGTAAATAGAAGAAAAGGAAATGAATGAATAAAAACTGAAATGCTTGTTGAAATCTTTGCTGATATCCAAATAAAGATAGTTCTTGTTTGTTGTATATGACATGTTTCCCACCCATTTGCCAGTGCTGACTCACCCGTGTTGTGGTTGAGACTAGACCCGGACATGCATCTGCTGAGGACTGTCACCTTTGAACAGCCAGACTACATGTGGCAGTACCAGTTGAAGTTTGAGAGGTGTATTGTGGCACAGTTTGAGGTGAGAACATTTGGAGCAGAAATTATGGGATAATTGTTGGAAGATAAAACATCTTGAGGTCTGTGAGTGGGAGGTAAAGTCATGAGTTTATGAGTAAAAGATAATGTCTGCGTGGTTTGTTGGTAGAAAAAAGGCTGTAAATTTATGTGTGAATAGTAAAATGTCAAAACAAAGATTTTTACTGGTGGATGAGATCTGACATCGAGTCATGGACATGCCAGATACAGATTTTTTCTATGTGGGCATCATGTTCTTCTGTGTCATTAAGATGGCTACTCCCTCTGTGTGACGATTATCATTACTACCAGAGTATATAATTTGCTTTTTTTCTTCTGAAATATATTTTATGCCCTTCCCCGTCCATCTACATTCGCTGACACCCAATATGTCCAACTTATAATTATCCATTTCTTTAATTACTTCTTCCAGTTTTCCGTCTTGATACATAGTTCTTACATTCCAGTATCCAATTTTAAAAATCTCCTTAGCCCCCAAGATATTAGAGTGAGTCATGTTTACTGTCGAGCCATCTTAATGACACAGAAAGCAGCAGCATTGCTTATCAGCTGGGTACCTATCAATGAGAGGCTAATATTAGCTAGATTTCAGACACGATTTTTCAAGCTCTCAATTGTACAATGTTATGCACCAACTAACGACGCTCTTGATACCACAAAAGATGACTTCTATGAAGCACTTCTAAGTACCATCAACACAATACCCAAGCATGACATAATAGCAGTCATGGGTGATTTTAACGCCAAAGTAGGTGACAACAACGATGGAGTACAAAGATATCTCGGTACTCATGGCATAGGCTGTATGAATCAAAATGGCGAAAGACTTCTAGAACTTTGTGAAATATCAAACCTCGTTGTGGCAGACACCATCTTTCCACATAAGAATATCCACAAGATAACATGGAATTCACCTGATGGCAGAACTAAGAACCAGATAGATCACTTCTGCATAAGCGCTAAATTTCGCTCATCAGTTCAAGACGTCAGAGCATACAGAGGTGCAGAGATCGGAAGTGATCATAACCTCTGCATAGCTAAACTGAGAATTAAACTGAAGAAGTTATACCAACAGAATAACAATAGAAGAATAGATGTACACAGACTGCAATCAAATGATATAAAGGAGGAATATAATGTCAAAATGAACAACTATTTCGATGCTTTAGGCAAAATTGACAACGATATCACCACCAAGACAATCGATACTAAATGGGAACAACTGAGAACAGCAATGACAGAAGCAGCAGTAGCGACCACCGGATACCTAGTACATAAAAAGAAAAAATGGATGAGAGAAGATACTTGGGATAAAATACAAGAAAGGAAAACAGCAAAACTTAAACTACTAGCGGCAAGTACACATAATGCAGTTGAATCTTGCAAACTAACTTATAACTTGTTAAATAAGGAAGTGAAGACAAAAACTCGAAGAGATAAAAGACATTTCATCAATGAACTGGCCGTAGAAGCTGAAAATGCTGCAAGAACTGGTAATAGTAGGTGCCTTTATCAAATTACAAAACAACTATGTCACCAGCCTACTGCTATGGAAACACCTGTTAAAGGTAAATTAGGGAATTCAATACCAACAGAAAAAGAACAAATGAAGAGATGGGCTGAGCACTTCATGGAGGTGCTAAACAGACCACCACCAACAGTAACACCAGATTTTAATAATGAAACACCCACAACCACCTTGCCAATAACTTGCGATGAATTCACGCTGGACGAGATCAAACAAGCCGTTAAAAGATTTAAAAAATTTTAAAGCTGCTGGAGTTGACGAAATTTCAGGGGAGATGATTAAAGCAGTTAATGACAACAACCTCTTGAGAATTTTAGATATTATAAATGAAGTATGGAGAGAAGAACAACCACCACAACAATGGAAAGACAGTATTATTGTAAAGTTACCGAAGAAAGGTGATCTATCAGACTGTAATAACTGGCGTGGTATATCTCTATTATCAGTACCTGGAAAATTATTATGTTGCATGATGTTAGAAAGACTTAAATTGCATGCTGACGAAAAGATCAGAGAAGAACAAGCGGGTTTTAGGCCGAAACGATCATGTATTGATCAAATATTCACACTAAGAACAATTATAGAAGAATCAGTGGAAAGGCAATCGCCACTTATTATCACCTTCGTCGATTTTCAAAAAGCCTTTGATAGTCTACACCGCCCATCATTGTGGAAGATACTTACAATCTATGGTTTTCCAACAAAATATGTGAATATAATCAAAGCGCTATATGACAATGCAAGATGTTGTGTTAGAACAAATAAAGGGAATACAGAATGGTTTACAGTAGAAACAGGGGTGAAACAAGGCTGTATTATCTCACCACTACTTTTTGGAATAGCTATTGATTGGGTTATGAGAAACTATACCCACAATGAACAATTGGGTATAAAATGGACAAATGGAAAATTCCTGGGGGACCTGGATTTCGCAGATGATGTAGCCTTCTTAAGTTCAACACCAAGACAATCCCAAGAAGCAATAAATAATTTGTGTCATCTCTCGGTTAAAATAGGTCTCCAAATAAATGCCTCTAAAACTAAAGCTATGAACTTTTCTAACGAGCCCTTTGATATCATCTTGAACGGGGAAAAACTACAGAAAGTTGAAAGTTTCAATTATTTAGGCAGTAAAATGACTCAGGATGGTGACACAACAAGAGAAATCCATACTAGAATTGCTTTGGCAGCTAGCGCCTTCAATAGATTATCTAACATTTGGAAATTACGATCATTGAATATACATACCAAGCTTCGTCTGTTTAATTCAAATGTTATCTCAGTGTTAACATACGGCTGTGAGAGTTGGAAAATAACAAAATCATTGGAGAACAAGCTGAATACATTCAAGAACAAATGTCTTAGAAAACTCATGAACATCAGTTGGAAAGAATTCAAGACTAATCGACAAATAAGAGAAGACTCTAGGCAGAAATATGTCTCTGACTATATAAGGAAAAGACGATGGTCATATATCGGTCATGTCCTACGAATGCAAAACAACAGAATACCACTACAGGCGCTCACTTGGGTTCCTGAGGGTAAGAGGAAAAAAGGAAGACCAAAAGAAACACTCAGAAGAACAATAATAAGAGAAGGAAGAACGTTGGGCCTAAATAATGTGCAAGAGCTAAGAGGAGTGGCGTCGCAACGAACAAACTGGAGAGCACTGGTTTCTGCCTTATGCGCCGTGTTTGGTGCTTAAAGAATTTATTATTATTATTATTTATCATGTTCTTAACAGACATGGCTGCTGTGAGAGAAGGCTTTGAAATTGTTATGACTAAATGCATATGTGTGTGAACAAAGGTAAAATATCAGACTACTTCACCTATGTGAAGATTTGACCAGCAGTGTCGTCTGGCAGTGGTGGGGAGTGAATATCTTGTGTTGCTGATGGTAGGAATTTAGGGCCTTGGATAGGCCTCTTTAAAGCTGGGCCTTTTAGTTGGGCATTTCATTTTGTGTGTTTCTTTTTTTCTTCTCTTATAGCTACTATTTTCACCTTTAAATGTCACTAGTTGGTTACTAATTTTTAATCACTATAAAGCAAAGATTCCAACATGGAACTGAAAATTCAAGAAACAACCAACTCACATCATCATAATTTTTATGGCTTCAAACAAAAATCCATGAATTCATTTTCTGTGTGTTCCTTATGGAGCATGTAGCCATGACTAGCTGGTCCCCTGGCAGAAAGCCTGCACCAAACATTTACAATCTCTTGTGGCAGTGGTTTCAGTGGCAGTATGTTTGACGTGATGTAGTTGCCTGCCCCATACACAACCTGATCGTAGCGACCTTGTATGACATGCCTGAGGTCATATTCTGTCTTTGTTTCTTGAGAGACCCCCCCCCCCCAGGAACTACTCAGGGATCAGCTGATAGAGATCTTCAGCCACATCTTAAGGCTTGTCAGTCAAGAATAAAGCAAGGAATAATCCAGCGGTACATCAGTAGAAACTGGACTATATAAACAGCTGAGTAGTGGTACATCAGTAGTAACTGAACTATATAGACAGCTGAGTAGTGGTACATCAGTAGTAACTGGACTATATAGACAGCTGAGCAGTGGTCCATCAGTAGTAACTGGACTATATAGACAGCTGAGTAGTGGTACATCAGTAGTAACTGGACTATATAGACAGCTGAGTAGTGGTACATCAGTAGTAACTGGACTATATAGACAGCTGAGTAGTGGTACATCTGTAGTAACTGAACTATATAGACAGCTGAGTAGTGGTACATCAGTAGTAACTGAACTATATAGACAGCTGAGTAGTGGTACATCTGTAGTAACTGGACTATATAGACAGCTGAGTAGTGGTACATCTGTAGTAACTGAACTATATAGACAGCTGAGTAGTGGTACATCAGTAGTAACTGAACTATATAGACAGCTGAGTAGTGGTACATCTGTAGTAACTGAACTATATAGACAGCTGAGTAGTGGTACATCAGTAGTAACTGAACTATATAGACAGCTGAGTAGTGGTACATCTGTAGTAACTGAACTATATAGACAGCTGAGTAGTGGTACATCAGTAGTAACTGAACTATATAGACAGCTGAGTAGTGGTACATCAGTGGTAACTGGACTATATAGACAGCTGAGTAGTGGTACATCTGTAGTAACTGAACTATATAGACAGCTGAGTAGTGGTACATCAGTAGTAATTGGACTATATAGATAGCTGAGTAGTGGTACATCAGTAGTAACTGGACTATATAGACAGCTGAGTAGTGGTACATCAGTAGTAACTGAACTATATAGACAGCTGAGTAGTGGTACATCAGTAGTAACTGAACTATATAGACAGCTGAGTAGTGGTACATCAGTAGTAACTGAACTATATAGATAGCTGAGTAGTGGTACATCAGTAGTAACTGAACTATATAGACAGCTGAGTAGTGGTACATCAGTAGTAACTGAACTATATAGACAGCTGAGTAGTGGTACATCAGTAGTAACTGACAGTTGAGTAGTGGTACATCAGTAGTAACTGACAGCTGAGTGGTGGTACATCAGTAGTAACTGGACTATATAGACAGATGAGTAGTGGTACATCAGCAGTAACTGAACTATATAGACAGCTGAGTAGTGGTACATCAGTAGTAACTGAACTATATAGACAGCTGAGTAGTGGTACATCAGTAGTAACTGAACTATATAGACAGCTGAGTAGTGGTACATCAGTAGTAACTGAACTATATAGACAGCTGAGTAGTGGTACATCAGTAGTAACTGAACTATATAGACAGCTGAGTAGTGGTACATCAGTAGTAACTTGACTATATAGACAGCTGAGTAGTGGTACATCAGTAGTAACTGGACTATATAGACAGTTGAGTAGTGGTACATCAGTAGTAACTGGACTATATAGACAGCTGAGTAGTGGTACATCAGTAGTAACTGAACTATATAGATAGCTGAGTAGTGGTACATCAGTAGTAACTGGACTATATAGACAGCTGAGTAGTGGTACATCAGTAGTAACTGGACTATATAGACAGCTGAGTAGTGGTACATCAGTAGTAACTGAACTATATAGACAGCTGAGTAGTGGTACATCAGTAGTAACTGAACTATATAGACAGCTGAGTAGTGGTACATCAGTAGTAACTGAACTATATAGACAGCTGAGTAGTGGTACATCAGTAGTAACTGAACTATATAGATAGCTGAGTAGTGGTACATCAGTAGTAACTGAACTATATAGACAGCGGAGTAGTGGTACATCAGTAGTAACTGGACTATATAGACAGCTGAGTCTCACCATTATGATGGACAACTACCAAAATGGACTTAATACAAAAGATATAAAGTCACATGACATGTTTCTATCTTTACAGATGAATTATCAGCAATATTCTTCTCCTTCTTCAAGTACCATGCCTAGTGGCTTAGGAGATCATGTCTTTCCACAACTTTCTGTTGTATTAGAGACCAGGAGTTTTCTGTTTTAGAAAAAGTTAATATAGCTGCAGCTGATCCTGTAGTCAGACGTCTGCATCGTAGCATTCATGTACTGATGTAGCAGTGGTTTCTGTAGCAAGCTGTCTTACAAGTTGCCAGTCTCGTGCAAAGCCCTGTAGCCTCTTATGACATGCATGAGGGAGCAGTAATCATATTCTGTGATTGCCTTCTCAGAGACCTCTGGCAGCGTCATCATGGCAACTGATTGTTAACAGATGAAGAAATATATACATTTGATTCATTTTGACTCTTGTGGTTAACTACCAATATTGTTGTGGTATCAGGCTATAGAAGCCCTGGGTAGATTCCCAACAGCGGCATCAAGGCTGGCCCTTACAGACACCATTGAGAATGAGGAGTGTTACTACCGAGTTAGACAAGATGCCTGCTACTGTCTTGCCAAGGTCAGTGATGGTCCTTGAGGGCAAACTTTTCATGTCTGCTTCCTGTACCCTTCAGCTCCCTCTGGAGCATATCATCATCATCATCAGCTACATCAGCACATTCATGTCAAGCTGTCCTCCTGTCCTGTGCCGTCCGTTCAAGATCTTGACGTGTCACCTTTAACCCTTTCATATCTGTCTTCAGTTCCCTTCTTCGTGTATTGTTCATCCTCCCTGTGTCTTACCCTGGGGATCCAGAACAAGGACTGCCTTGTAAAGCTATCATTTTTTTTTGTGTGTGGCAGTGTGTGTCTTATCCAGTGCTAGCATCTTTTCCTCACCTCTGGTTCCCCTGGTATTTGTCTGATTTCCCGTGGGTGATCTTATCGTTGTTTCTGTTCCTTCTGTTTTTCACAAGCACATGTTTCTGACAGTCATTTTCCACACTGTAAGACTGCCTTATTGGACATATTCACACAATTTGTCTGTTATTTCTTGATGTCTGAGATATCCCATAGTCAATTGTTGTCTGTAGCAGTGTGAGTTTTCTCTTTATTTTTGTTAACAGGAGATGGTGATCAGATGTTATATTGTTCCTTTATATATCTTTACATTTGCAGTGCCTGTTCACATTTTTTCTGTAGTCTGGTATGTTCCTTCCTTCCTTCCTTCCTTCCTTCCTTCCTTCCTTCCTTCCTTCCTTCCTTCCTTCCTTCCTTCCTTCCTTCCTTCCTTCCTTCCTTCCTTCCTTCCTTCCTTCCTGTTCTTTCTTTCTTTCCTCCTTCCTTTCTTTCCTCCTGCCTTTCTTTCTTTCCTCTTTACTTTCTTTTTTTTCTTCCTTTCTTTCTTTCTTTCTTCCTTCCTCCCTTCCTTTATTTCATTCTTGCTTCCTTTCTTTCTCCCTACCTTCTTTCTTTCTTTCTTTCTTTCTTTTACTCATTCATTCATTCATTCTTTCTCTCTCTCTCTCTCTCTCTCTCTCTCTCTCTCTCTCTCTCTCTCTCTCTCTCTCTCTCTCTCTCTCTCTCTCTCATTCTTTCTAACATGTGCCTACCAAAAGCCTATTTGCATTGTTTATTATCAAATCTGCATCTGCTTCTAATCCTGGTTTTGCTTCTTCCCACTAATTCTTGCACTTACTTATTGTTATTGTTGTTCAGAATCAACTGCAGGCAAACCCACAGGTGCTCAGTCTTCCTCAGCAAATGTTGCAAGGTTATGAATGCTGATTGCACTTACTTGTCTGTGTCTGAGTTATTTTTATATTTTTCTGCCTATCTTTCTTGTTTCTATCTATCCTTATTCTTTTTTTCCATTGATCATCTAGTTTATTCACTCATCCATGACCCTTCTGTCTAACCTTGACTTCCCTCTCACTAATCAACTTGTTCCGCTGCCAGTTTCCCCCGAGTACTCAGCACTGAGTGCAATGTTTGATTGTTTTGACAGATAGCCAATATGATGGTTGGCACCTGGACTGGACCTCCAGCCATGATCACCATCTTCCGCAAGATGTTTGGCTCCCATTCTTGTCCCTTCATCATAAGGCAGAACAACTTCTCCAACTTTAACCACTACTACCTGCTCAAGGTATGACAAGTTACATTTGGAGTTTTGTGCTGACTGTCTGTAGCAAGTAGAAACTTGCCTACTAGTTTGTGGTTAAGTGTATCTCTTCACTAATTTATGGATAAGTGTATCTGCCTGCTAGGTTGTGGTTAAGTGTATCTGTCTTCTGCTTTGTGGTTATTGGTATCTGTCTACTGGTCTGGATAAGTGTGTCTGTCAGCTTGTCTGTGGTTAAAGTGTATCTGTCTGCTAATCTGTGGTTAAATGTATCTGTCTACTAGTCTGTTGTTATGTATATCTGTCTGCAAGTTTGTGGTAAGGTGGTTGACTAGTAAGCTGTAATAAACAGATTGGTTGTCTATTAATGTGTAGTAAACAGATTGGTTGGTTAGTAGTGTGTAGTAAACAGATTGGTTGGCTAGTAATGTGTAGTAAACAGATTGGTTGGCTAGTAATGTGTAGTAAACAGATTGGTTGGCTAGTAATGTGTAGTAAACAGATTGGTTGGCTAGTGGTTGGTTGTTCGTCCATCACGGGTGATGAAGACCACTCTGTTCATCCAATTATTTAAGAATATGTTAGGTTAGTCTATGGGTACGAAGGTGACTGAAGAGCCCGATGCGGGCCTGGAAAGATCTTGGACAGTGTGGGCAGGGAATGTTTGCTTCATGTGAAGGTTTTATTTCACGGTCCTTTCTAGCTTGTCTCCGCTGTTCCGCTGCTGCTCTTCTGGATGATTCGCATGCTGCTGTACCTTTACGAAGAGATGTGCGCCAAGCAGTTCGGTCTTGTGCAGCAGCTTCCCATGTGTCTGGGTTTATGTCAAAGGTTTTCAATGACGTCTTTAACGTGTCTTTGAAGCGCTTCTTTTGGCCACCATGGGAGCGTTTACCCTTCTGCATCTCACCATAAAAGAGTATCTTTGGCAGTCGATGGTCTGGCATGCAGACTACATGACCTGCCCAGCGAATTTGTGACTGCATCAGAATAATATCAATACTAGGGATACCAGCTCTGTCAAGAACGGCGGTATCCGGGATCTTGTCATGCCATTTGATGTTCATTATCTTCCTGAGACAGACTGTATGGAAGTGGTTTAGCTTCTTTACGTGGCGCCTGTATACAGTCCATGTTTCACATGCATATAGCAGCACTGGAAGCACCGCAGCTCTGTACACCTTCAGCTTTGTCTGTAGACTAATGCCACTTCGATGCCAAACGTTGGTGTATAGTCTGCCAAATGTGCTGCTGGCTTTGGAGATCCTGGTGTTCACCTCATCATCAATGACAATGTTCTGGGATAGTGTGCTACCAAGGTATGTGAATCTGTTCACAACATTCAGTTTCTCACCATTAACCTTGATGACTGGCTCAGTATAAACTGTGCCAGGAGCTGGTTGGTACATGATTTCTGTTTTCTTCGTGTTGATGGTAAGCCCAAAGTTGGTGCAGGCTTCGGAGAATCTATCCACACTATGCTGCAGATCAGCCTCTGAGCCAGCATTGAGGGCACAATCATCAGCAAACAGAAGATCTCTGATGGTGTGTGATTTGACCTTGGTTTTTGCTTGAAGCCTCCTAAGGTTAAACAATTTTCCATCAATACGATAACTAATGTCGATTCCTGTGTCCCCGTCTCTAAAAGCATCAGTCAGCATAGCAGAAAACATGATACTGAACAGAGTCGGTGCAAGTACGCACCCTTGTTTAACTCCATTTGAGACGGGGAAAGGCTCTGATAGCTCACCGTTTTCCTGAACTCTAGCCTGCATTCCATCATGCAGTTGCTGCACTATTGTGATAAATTTCTTTGGGCAGCCGTATTTTGCCATGATCTTCCATAGACCCTCTCTACTGACCATGTCAAACGCCTTTGTCAAGTCGATGAAAGCTGTGTACAGGTCACAGTGCTGTTCTTGGCATTTTTCTTGTAGCTGTCTTGCAGCGAACACCATATCTGTGGTTCCACGTTCTTTCCGGAATCCACACTGACTTTCAGGTAAAAGACCTTTGTCAAGATGAGCCGTAAGGCGATTCAAAAGGATTCTGGCGAATATCTTCCCAGCGATTGATAAAAGAGAGATGCCTCGATGATTGTTGCAGTCTTGGCGATTACCTTTACGTTTATATAGATGTATTATTGAGGCATCTTTGAGATCGTGTGGGATGGTTTCACTCTGCCACATTTGCTGGAAGATCATATGAAGTTTCTCTATCAGAACTGCACCGCCATCTTTATAAACCTCAACAGGAATTGAATCGGAGCCAGGGGCCTTTCCACTAGACAGTTGACGAATCGCTTTTTTAGTTTCCTCCAGAGTTGGTACATCATCTAATGCTTCATTTATAGGAATTTGGGGCAGGCGGATGATGGCTTCGTCGTTAATAGATGATGGCTGGTTCAAGATATTATTAAAATGTTCAGCCCAGCGTTGGAGCATTTTTTCCTTGTCTGTAATTAGTGTTTTTCCATCTGCATTAAGGAGGGGAAATGATCCTGATGATGTTGGACCATAGACCGCTTTGAGTGCAAGGTAAAAGTTTTTCAAGTCATGGCTGTCAGCAAAGCCTTGGAGCTCATCTGCTTTATTACTCAGCCATGAATCCCGCATCTGGCGTAGTTTATGTTGGACGATTCTACGCATGTTGTTGAAAGCGTCTTTCTTGGATGTAGATTTTGGATCATTTAAATATGCTTTATGGAGATGGTGTTTCTCAGCCAACATCTGCTTTATATCATCTGAGTTCTCATCAAACCAGTCATTTTGTTTCTTGATGGAAGGACCCAGGACCTCTGTAGCAGTGTTGTAGATGTGCTCACTTAGGGCTGCCCAATTTGTTTCCACACTTTGGCCGTCTAGCGAGATAGATTTGAGACGGTCTTCTAAGGTGTCAGTAAATGACTGTTTGATTTTTGTCTTCTTTAGTTTGGTGACATCCAGCCTCTTTTGGGTTTTCTTCCCCTGAGGGCGCCTGGCTGGTTGGATACGAATTTTAAGTTTAGATACAATGAGGCAATGATCAGTCCAGCATTCGGCACCACACATGGACTTGGTCACCCGGACATCTTGCCTGTCCTTCTTCCTAACAATTACATAGTCAATTAGGTGCCAATGCTTTGAGCGAGGGTGCATCCAGGAGGTCCTGTTGCGGGTAGGAAGTCGAAAAATGGTGTTGGTGACAAGGAGGTCATGTTCTGCGCAAGTCTGGAGGAGACGAAGTCCATTACTGTTACAGCGACCCACACCGTACCTACCAATAGTGCCATTCCAGGAGATGTTATCTGAGCCTACTCTTGCATTAAAGTCACCAAGAATGATGAGCTTATCTGCTTTAGGAACTGATGCAATGACTGCATGTAGTTCTTCGTAAAACTTATCCTTGACATCATCCTGGTTTGTCATAGTTGGTGCATACGCGCTAATGATGGTGGCATGTTTTCTTCCATAGAACAGAGGGATCTTGACCGTCATGAGTCGGTCATTTATTCTCTTTGGGGGCCCCGCTAACTTGCTGACAATTGCTGTTTTGATTGCAAATCCAACCCCTGCTTCTCGTCTTTCTTCAGTTCCTCTTCCGCTCCAAAAGAATGTATAACCTGCACCCTTTTCGCAAAGTTGGCCCTCGCCTGCAAGTCGAGTTTCACTCAGTGCTGCTATGTCAATGTTGTACCTGGCCAGTTCTCTCCCAATCAGGGCAGTTCGTCTCTCAGGTCTGTTTGCGTTAAAGTCTTTGTCAAGTAAAGTGCGCACATTCCATGCGCCTAGAATGAGGGGGAAAAATCTGTCCTTTCTTTTTCTTATATGTCGACCGCCGAAGTAGGGTACCCACCAACCGCGGTAAGCTGGTTAGGTAATGGTGAAGCAGGCAATGTTTAGGGCACCTTTTCTAGCCCCTTCCTCATGCCATGGAGGTGAGCAGTGCTTTCCTAAAGAGGGCTGCTCAGACACTCAGGGGGCTGCCGAATCCCACTGCTGCTCCGATCAGTGGAAGACGACCATATGGCCTGAGCCGCCTGTGTGTAGGTCTGCGACTACGACTGCCAGCGGTGATTTGGATTAAAGTGAGGAAGAGTTGCGCAATTCGTCGACCTCACTCTCTCGCCTGGGTCCATCTCAATCCAGTGGCAAGACAAGTCAAGACGACTGGAGATGAAGTCAGGTGCAGTGGATGACCAGGGCTTTCTACGTGCCTCGCCGTGCTCCTTACGCTCCACAGCGCGTTGCTGGTAATCGCCGTCATGCCCGTTGAACCAACAGGTGGTTTCTTCCGCGCAGTCTATCGAATCCAGTCTTCGCATGCATGGGTAGGCAGACCCTAACTCACCGAAGGTTTATAACCATTCGGCTACCCTCACCTAGTTTAGCCGGCCTGTCAAAGCCGTTGTCCGGGGGTGGCCGCTGTCGCATGCTGACAGCTACGAGGAGCCACAGGTGAGAGCTGGATGCCAGGTTTGGACCAAAGGTGGCTGAGCTGCCCTGAAAAGGGCATGACAGCTCCTTCACCAGAGGTACTACCAATACCTGACTTCCCAACACCCTCTAGGTTGGCTAGTAATGTGTAGTAAACAGATTGGTTGGCTAGTAATGTGTAGTAAACAGATTGGTTGGCTAGTAATGTGTAGTAAACTGGTTGGCTAGTGATGTGTAGTAAACAGATTGGTTGGCTAGTAATGAATAGTAAACAGATTGGTTGGCTAGTAATGAATAGTAAACAGATTGGTTGGCTAGTAATGTGTAGTAAACAGATTGGTTGGCTAGTAATGTGTAGTAAACAGATTGTTTGGCTAGTAATGTGTAGTAAACAGATTGTTTGGCTAGTAATGTGTAGTAAACAGATTGTTTGGCTAGTAATGTGTAGTAAACAGATTGGTTGGCTAGTGATCTGTATTTTAAAATAAAATGTGCAGGGCTGTAGCACACAGCTTGTCTGTCCCGTGTTGTACCTGGGGGACACGGGGAATAAAACAACAGGACCTTCAGCCATATTGTGCAAGTAGATTAATATAATGTTGTGCATGGGCTTGATAACTCATCCTGTAAAACAACTTTGCCATGGAAACCATTGCTGCAAGAGTATGTGAATTACACACTAAAATATCAAGTAACATGAGTCAGCTACACACTAGAATATCAAGTAGCATGAGTCAGCTACACACTAGAATATCAAGTAACATGAGTCAGCTACACACTAGAATATCAAGTAACATGAGTCAGCTACACACTAGAATATCAAGTAACATGAGTCAGCTACACACTAGAATATCAAGTAACATGAGTCAGCTACACACTAGAATATCAAGTAACATGAGTCAGCTACACACTAGAATATCAAGTAACATGAGTCAGCTACACACTAGAATATCAAGTAACATGAGTCAGCTACAAGCTAGGATATCAAGTAACGAATCAGCTACACACTAGAATATCAAGTAACATGAGTCAGCTAAACACTAGAATATCAAGTAACATGAGTCAGCTACAAGCTAGAATGACAAGTAGACTGAGTCAGCTACACTAGAATATCAAGTAGCAAGAGTCAGCTACAAGCTAGAATATCAAGTAGACTGAGTCAGCTACACACTAGAATATCAAGTAACATGAGTCAGCTACACACTAGAATATCAAGTAACATGAGTCAGCTACACACTAGAATATCAGGTAACATGAGTCAGCTACACACTAAAATATCAAGTAGACTGAGTCAGCTACACACTAGAATATCAAGTAACATGAGTCAGCTACACACCAGAATATCAAGTAGCATGAGTCAGCTACACACTAGAATGTCAAGTAACATGAGTCAGCTTTACACTAGATTATCAAGTAGACTGAGTCAGCTACAAGCTAGAATATCAAGTAACATGAGTCAGCTACACACTAGAATGTCAAGTAACATGAGTCAGCTACAAGCTAGAATATCAAGTAACATGAGTCAGCTACACACTAGAATGTCAAGTAACAGTCTCCATCAGCAAATGTTGAAGAGTATGAATGCTAATTGTACCTGTAGCATGCTGGTTGTACATACGACGGATACATCCTCTCTCACGTCCATCTCTGCTAGTCCCACGTTTGATACCAAACTCCAACAGTCTCAGCCTTATTGATTCATCCATTGCAGTGTCATTATCCAGCAGGCGATCATTAATTGCCCTTAGTAACTCTCCCTTATCCACGTCCAGTGTCCCCTCTATGGGTGCTCTTGAGACCAGTCTGTCAGCTCTCTCATTGTCACGTACCCCTACATGACCAGGACAGTAGATCCACACCATTTTTTCAAGACTTGAGGATTCTATTGATGTTTTCCATTCCTGCCGCAGCCATCCGTTCTGAACTTTCCGAAGCATGGCTTGAGAGTCTGACATTATAACTGCCCTGGTTGATGCAGTTTCAGACAGCCACCTCAGTGCTGCAGTAACTGCCTCTACCTTCATTCTCATGCTGAAAGTCGTTGTCATGTAGGCTCCACTCTGTTCAGCAACGACCCTGTCACGTAGCGTTTGAAGGATAAGAATTATTTAGAGGAAATAATAGATCTGATTGTGGAAGATTTGGCTCAAGGAATTCCTGCTGGGTTTTCCACCACTGAAGGGAGACAAAGAGGGTAAATTCTCCTAACTAGACAGGTCTGGAAAAGGTTGTAAGGAGATATTTGGTCTCTCGCTACCGTCGTCCCCTTCTCAGTTATCTATTATTGTTATTCTTTAAACTATATTATATTTTACGAGCCCCCCCCCTCCCTTATAAAGGAAGATAAACATTGGACAATATTCAACATCTAACAGAAGGAACAAAGCATGGGGTACATTATATACACCCAATTGGTTTATTGCAATTAAAACGAATAGATGGTGAATGATAGTATTGTCGATGGAATTAGTGTCTGCTGTATGTAATATGTGTCTCACAATTCAAGTGTTTTTCATCATGGATGACAAAAATATGGCATTGATATGGTGAGTTCCCTTTTTCGTGGAACTTATCTTTTCAGCCCCTGGCTGATAGTGAAGCGTGGTTAGTTCTCCGGTCTCCTTCTGACGTTGCCCCAGGTAGGTCTTGAATGGTTCGGATTTGCCTTCTCTGTGCTCGACTCCGTATTCTGCTCTGAGATTGGACTGTCGTGCAAGGCTCCACCATAGACTACTCAGATGGACCAGCAATTTAGACACGTGGCTTCAGTGCGTTTAATGCATGAATTCGCAGCTTGTCTAGATTAGGTCTAGCTTTCTTGATTACCTGGGCGTAAGTGAAAAATAGCTGGATTTGCCGCACTTTTAACGGGTCATTTCCGCTTGGACACGTGATCCGTAGCGTGCATCATGTGACCTTAGCCTCATATAGACGCTCCAATCAATAACGTTAAAAGTCACGTGGGGGGGTTCCGAAAGTGGCATAAACTGGTTCTATCTAGTTTAAGCAGTCTTGTCTTAAATTAAAGCGGGTTTCTCGCTACCGAGGTCAGGGGTCAACAATGACGTCGTATCTAAAAATAGTATTAGACTCGAGGAGAAAATCACTGAACGCTAGGAGAATATCCGCAAGTGACATTTCTTGGGACTTTACGGGATTTTCGATCATGCATTGAAGATGATAAAAAATGATGTGCTCGTAAATAATAATAAAAATGAAGAGAAGATTGGGCAAGTCATCACAGACCCTGCCCTTTATTCTTGCAGAGAAGCCCCATCCTGATTTCTCACCACGCACTACAGACCCATCAGTGTACACAATGGCATCATCATCCCCAGCATGATCACTTATCAGCTGATTAATCTCCAGTTCTGCTTTTTCATTGCCCCAAAATCTGCACTCTCTGCCAAGGCTAATGATGACCTGCTGGTAGTTTATCCAGTTCTCCCCTAACAAAAGTGAAGGGAGTAAACCTTCTGTTAGCTATGCCAAGTTTTCTGTCCTGTTCTGTCTAAGATCTTTAAACTTCATTGTCTCCAGGTCTCTTCTACATGTACATTTTGGTTTCTCTATTTCTTTTATCCTGGGGTGTTCCAGAACAAGAACTGTCTCATGATGCTCTTGGCTGATTTCTTCATTGTATGTGTCCCCAGCTAGTACCAACTCATTCTTCATCTCTTATTGCACTGGATTTATCTGGTTCTTGCTATCATTGTCTCTGACATTAGTCAACATGCCATCCATTTTTATAATTCTCTTCTGTGCAGGCCTTCAGTCCTGAAAGTCTGTAACTCCTTGACTGTCCATTACGCTGTTGTCAGTGTTTCAAGGTCTTACTAAAGGATTGCCTGGGTACTTGTGTTTTTTAATACTGAATTTTATCTCATTTGATTTCCATATTTCCCAGTGAAAGTCTCCTTTGCCTTCTGTATCTGTGTTAATATTAAATTTTCCATTCCTATGACAAAAGTTGGAGTTGTATTACTTGTAACCGTTACTTGCAACACTTTGATTCTGTGACAGACAATGCCACAAGCTATGGCTCGGCTGAGAGATACGCACAACCTGTGCCTGACAGAGATCACCAAGTTCCTGTTGGATCTCTTCAAGTACAACGACAACTCAAGAAACAAGGTGAGCCATCAACAGCCAATAGTTATTACACTTAATAGTAAGACATTGTGAATCTTTGTATAATAGTTTAAAGGAATTGGGACAGCTGTGAAAGATACAAGAAGATTGGTGTTACGAGATGAAGGTAACCATAAAAGTATTCCCATATCAGATATTGCTGTCGAGGAGTAAAGTGTTAGAGACTTCACTATACTCGGTCTTGGCTTTATGATGTAAGGTGACCAGTTCTTTTCCTTGGTGTTGTTGCTTCCTTAACTCAAGTACAGTGTCAGGTTCCCATTACATCTGGGTACATTTCAGCATGATGCTACCTGGTTTTGAACCCAACAACTGTGTCTCAAGAAGTAAGAACTCTAACCACTCTGCCAATCAGGTGCTTGTAATGTGAAATCAGTCAGTCAGTATCATTTAGCTCACCAAGGAACATAGACCTTCAACAAACACATGTCAAGCCGACCTGTCCTGTGCCATCTGCTCAAGATCTTTCCATGTCTTTCTCATCATTTTCATTTCGCTCTCCAGTTCTCTTCTCTGTACATTTTCTTTTATCTACCTCTGTCTCTGTTACCCTTGGCATTCCAGAACAAGGGCAGCCTTGTAATTCTATCAACAGGTTGCCACAATCTTCTCATCTCTTGTTCCACTAGCACCTGCGTGGTTCTTGCCATCAGTTCCACATTGGTCATCTTGTCATCCCATTTCAGTCCTTCTGTTCTATGCAAGCACCCATTTATAAAAGTCTGTTGTGAGATAATCTGACAAAAAGTCTGTACTCCTAATCTAGAAATACAAGTTTGTACATTTCAAGGGAAGAAAATAAACTTCTGTCACCCATTTACTGCCCTTACATCTTCTCCCCCGTGTGTGACAAATGTAAACTTTAAGGGTGTTTAGTTTTATTAAAACTCTTCAGACCTGATGCTCCTGGTGAATGGAAGTGATTGTTTTTGTTTAGCCGTTATAGGTCATTTTCAATGTTTATTTGTTGACTGTTGACTAAAATGTCTTTCTTGATTTCAGTGGTCAGACAACTACTTCCGGGCAGCACTAGTTGAGGCATTGTCAGCAAGTATCACCCCGGCTGTCACCAATGTGTCTCTTATTACTGGGTCAGTCTAGATGCATGTTCATCTTCTCTCTCTCTCTCTCTCTCTCTCTCTCTCTCTCTCTCTCTCTCTCTCTCTCTCTCTCTCTCTCTCTCTCTCTCTCTCTCTCTCTCTCTCTCTCTCTCTCTCTCTCTCTCTCTCTCTCTCTCTCTCTCTCTCTCTCTCCAGTCCTGTCTGTCTCTCTCTCTCTTTCTATTATTAGAATGAGTTTTACAAATAAACAGTAGACTAGAAACACTGGATGTTTCGGAATAACTCTTCATTAACCAAAGTTACTAAAAAGGAACCAAAGATGAGAAATGTAGAAAGGGTGTGAGAAAATAACAAAGGGGCAGCAGACGTGTGGGGAAAAATGATATTTAATTGAAATAAAAACTGAATGAGAAAGAAAGATGAATGGAGAAAAGTAGCAACAATAAGAGCAAATAATTTCAAATGAATGAAAAACATAAAAGATACGTCTTGCAATGAAGTAATGTCATACCCTAAAAAAGAACAGGAAGTGAATCCTGTAATTCAGCCAACAACAATTACTTATTTAGTAATTCCTTTTCTGCCCTGAGTTTTTAGGTCATGACATATGGTCTGGTTACGACCCATGCCAATGACAATAACAACAACAAAAAAGAAGGAAAAGAATATTTCCTTGGATACGTTTGTCAGAGAGAGAGACAGAGAGAGAGAGAGAGAGAGACAGAGAGAGAGAGAGAGAGACCACTGATTGTTGTTTCCTTTAGATTATTTTTTTCAGGCACAGCAAAATAATTGTTTGTCTTCACCCAATGTTGTTTCCACGGGTCTCTGAGTAAGACAGCTGCACCCTCAGACATGTCGTACAAGATCAGTAATATGAGGTTGTGTATGGGTCATACAAGGCCAGTAATATGAGGTTGTGTATGGGTCATACAAGGCCAGTAATATGAGGTTGTGTATGAGTCATACAAGGCCAGTAATATAATATTGTACATGAGTCATACAAGGCCAGTAATATGACGTTGTGTATGAGTCATGCAAGGCCAGTAATATGAGGTTGTGTCTGAGTCATACAAGGCCAGTAATATGAGGTTGTACATGAGTCACACAAGGCCAGTAATATGAGGTTGTGTATGAGTCATACACGGCCAGTAATATGAGGTTGTGTATGAGTCATACAAGGCCAGTAATATGAGGTTGTACATGAGTCATACAAGGTCAGTAATATAATATTGTACATGAGTCATACAAGGCCAGTAATATGAGGTTGTGTATGAGTCATACAAGGCCAGTAATATAATATTGTACATGATTCATACAAGGCCAGTAATATGAGGTTGTGTATGAGTCATACAAGGCCAGTAATATGAGGTTGTACATGAGTCATACAAGGTCAGTAATATAATATTGTACATGAGTCATACAAGGCCAGTAATATGAGGTTGTGTATGAGTCATACAAGGCCAGTAATATAATATTGTACATGATTCATACAAGGCCAGTAATATGAGGTTGTGTATGAGTCATGCAAGGCCAGTAATATGATGTTGTGTCTGAGTCATACAAGGCCAGTAATATGAGGTTGTGTATGAGTCATATATGGCCAGTAATATGAGGTTGTGTATAAGTCATAAAAGGCCAGTAATATGAGGTTGTACTTGAGTCATACAAGGTCAGTAATATGAGGTTGTGTACGAGTCATATAAGGCCAGTAATATGATGTTGTGTATGAGTCATACAAGGCCATTAATATGAGGTTGTGTATGAGTCATGCAAGGCCATTAATATGAGGTTGTACATGAGTCATACAAGGCCAGCAATATGAAGTTGTGTATGAGTCATACAAGGCCAGTAATATGAGGTGTATGAGTCATACACGGCCAGTAATATGAGGTTGTGTATGACTCATACAAGGCCAGTAATATGAGGTTGTACATGAGTCATACAAGGTCAGTAATATAATGTTGTACATGAGTCATACAAGGCCAGTAATATGAGGTTGTGTATGAGTCATACAAGGTCAGTAATATAATATTGTACATGAGTCATACAAGGCCAGTAATATGAGGTTGTGTATGAGTCATACAAGGCCAGTAATATAATATTGTACATGAGTCATACAAGGCCAGCAATATGAAGTTGTGTATGCGTCATACAAGGCCAGTAATATGAGGTGTATAAGTCATACACGGCCAGTAATATGAGGTTGTGTATGAGTCATACAAGGCCAGTAATATGAAGTTGTACATGAGTCATGCACGGCCAGTAATATGATGTGTCTGAGTCATACAAGGCCAGTAATATGAGGTTATGTATGAGTCATACACAGCCAGTAATATGAGGTTGTGTATGAGTCATAAAAGGCCAGTAATATGAGGTTGTACATGAGTCATACAAGGTCAGTAATATGAGGTTGTGTACGAGTCATATAAGGCCAGTAATATGATGTTGTGTATGAGTCATACAAGGCCATTAATATGAGGTTGTGTATGAGTCATGCAAGGCCATTAATATGAGGTTATACATGAGTCATACAAGGCCAGCAATATGAAGTTGTGTATGAGTCATACAAGGCCAGTAATATGAGGTGTATGAGTCATACAAGGCCAGTAATATGAGGTTGTGTATGAGTTGTACAAGGCCAGTAATATGAGGTTGTGTCTGAGTCATACAAGGCCAGTAATATGAGGTTGTGTCTGAGTCATACAAGGCCAGTAATATGAAGTGTATGAGTCATACAAGGCCAGTAATATGAGGTTGTGTATGAGTCATACAAGGCCAGTAATATGAGGTTGTGTATGAGTTGTAAGAGGCCAGTAATATGAGGTGTTTGAGTTGTAAAAGGCCAGTAATATGAGGTTGTTTATGAGTCATACAAGGCCAGTAATATGAGGTTGTGTCAGAGTTGTACAAGGTTAGTAATATGAGGTTATGTATGAGTCATACAAGACCAATAATATGAGGTGGTGTATGAGTCATACAAGGTCAGTAATATGAGGTTGTGTATGAGTCATACAAGACCAGTAATATGAGGTTGTGTATGAGTCATACAAGGCCAGTAATATGATGTTGTACATGAGTCATACAAGGCCAGTAATATTAGGTTGTGTATGAGTCATACAAGAGAAGTAATATAAGGTTGTGTATGAGTCATACAAGGCCAGTAATATTAGGTTGTGTATGAGTCATGCAAGGCCAGTAATATGAGGTTGTGTATGAGTCATACAAGGCCAGTAATATGAGGTTGTGTATGTCATACAAGGCCAGTAATATGAAGTTGTGTCTGAGTCATACAAGGCCAGTAATATGAGGTTGTGTATGTCATACAAGGCCAGTAATATGAAGTTGTGTCTGAGTCATACAAGGCCAGTAATATGAGGTTGTGTATGAGTCATACAAGGCCAGTAATATGAGGTGTATGAGTCATACAAGGCCAGTAATATGAGGTTGTGTATGAGTTGTACAAGGCCAGTAATATGAGGTTGTGTCTGAGTCATACAAGGCCAGTAATATGAGGTTGTGTCTGAGTCATACAAGGCCAGTAATATGAAGTGTATGAGTCATACAAGGCCAGTAATATGAGGTTGTGTATGAGTCATACAAGGCCAGTAATATGAGGTTGTGTATGAGTTGTAAGAGGCCAGTAATATGAGGTGTTTGAGTTGTAAAAGGCCAGTAATATGAGGTTGTTTATGAGTCATACAAGGCCAGTAATATGAGGTTGTGTCAGAGTTGTACAAGGTTAGTAATATGAGGTTATGTATGAGTCATACAAGACCAATAATATGAGGTGGTGTATGAGTCATACAAGGTCAGTAATATGAGGTTGTGTATGAGTCATACAAGACCAGTAATATGAGGTTGTGTATGAGTCATACAAGGCCAGTAATATGATGTTGTACATGAGTCATACAAGGCCAGTAATATTAGGTTGTGTATGAGTCATACAAGAGAAGTAATATAAGGTTGTGTATGAGTCATACAAGGCCAGTAATATTAGGTTGTGTATGAGTCATGCAAGGCCAGTAATATGAGGTTGTGTATGAGTCATACAAGGCCAGTAATATGAGGTTGTGTATGTCATACAAGGCCAGTAATATGAAGTTGTGTCTGAGTCATACAAGGCCAGTAATATGAGGTTGTGTATGTCATACAAGGCCAGTAATATGAAGTTGTGTCTGAGTCATACAAGGCCAGTAATATGAGGTTGTGTATGAGTCATACAAGGCCAGTAATATGAGGTTGTGTATGTCATACAAGGCCAGTAATATGAAGTTGTGTCTGAGTCATACAAGGCCAGTAATTTGAGGTTGTGTATGAGTCATACAAGGCCAGTAATATGAGGTTGTGTATGTCATACAAGGCCAGTAATATGAAGTTGTGTCTGAGTCATACAAGGCCAGTAATATGAGGTTGTGTATGAGTCATACAAGGCCAGTAATATGAATTTGTGTCTGAGTCATACAAGGCCAGTAATATGAGGTTGTGCCTGGGGCTGGCAACCTCAACATATCAAACAAATCTCCACATACACCACCACTACAAGAGCATATGAATGTTTGGGGCAGACTTCCTGTATGGGGACCATCTTCAGTGGTAGCGCTATGCTCTATAGGGAGCGCAAAGGAACATATTGAAATGAAAACAATGTACAAATTATAACATAAAAAACATAACAGAGTGTCAAATTTATTATAAGATTAATGGGATGGTTGTCATAAATACGAGTGGTCATAAGTTTCTTACATCACAAGTCAAGGACAGTATGTGTTGTCTGACATATTTTGTTGTATTTGATTTAGTCAAGTGGTCACAGCAGACACACTGTCAGTAGACACCAAGCTGGTGGTGGAGGAGGTAGTCCGCTGTCTGAACCTGGAGAAGCTGATGCCCTGTTACAAGTACACAGTCACTGTCAGGTAACTGGTGTGTTCTCTTTTACCTCTTACTTATTTTTTCTTTATCGTGTGTACCTTTCTCCCATGTCAAACTGTCTTACATCTTGATTCTTTTCTCTTTATGCTGTACCTTTCTCCCATCTCAAACCATCTTAATCTTTATTCTTCTCTCTTTATGTTGTACCTTTCTCCCATCTCAAACTATCTTACATCTTGATTCTTCTCTCTTTATACTGTACCTTTCTCATATCTCAAACTATCTTACATCTTGATTCTTCTCTCTTTATGCTGTACCTTTCTCCCATCTCAAACCATCTTAATCTTTATTCTTCTCTCTTTATGCTGTACCTTTCTCCCATCTCAAACTATCTTACATCTTGATTCTTCTCTCTTTATACTGTACCTTTCTCATATCTCAAACTATCTTACATCTTGATTCTTTTCTCTTTATGCTGTACCTTTCTCCCATCTCAAACTATCTTACACCTTTATTCTTCTCTCTTTATGATGTGCCGTTCTCCCATCTCAAACTGTCTTACATCTTGATTCTTTTCTCTTTATGCTGTACCTTTCTCCCATCTCAAACTATCTTAATCTTTATTCTTCTCTCTTTATGCTGTACCATTCTCCCATCTCAAACTATCTTACATCTTGATTTGTCTGTCTTTATGCTGTACCTTTCTCCCATCTCAAACAATTTAATCTTTATTCTTCTCTCTTTATGCTGTACCTTTCTCCCATCTCAAACTATCTAATCTTTATTCTCTCTTTATGCAGTACCTTTCTCCCATCTCAAACTGTCTTACATCTTGATTCGTCTGTCTTTATGCTTTACCTTTCTCCCATCTGAAACTATCGTACATCCATTTCCTCTTATGATGTGATGTATTGCTTACCATAAGACATCTTACATCAATCTGTCATTTTTGATGTGATGTATTGCATACCATAAGAAACTTTACATCCCTCTGTCTTTACAATGTGTTATATTCCCAAACATATGGAACCTTCCATTTTTTGCCTCTTTATGATGTGATGTTTCCAGAATTTATTCCATCTTATGTCTTCATCCATATCTCTTTATAGAGAGAAATGATTGCTTATGCCACCCAGCAGGGCTCTTGATAATGTTGATTATTTCATTCTGAACATATCTTACACCGTGTGACAAGAGATGCTGCTAGAATATGTAAGGTACCACTGTTCTGTCATACAAGAATTTCTGTGGATCTGCCATTGAACAAAGGGGCAGAAGGAGCACCAAGGATGTGAATGAATGAATGACTTGTGAACAGCATTAGGGAGACCAAGTATTAAATGTTGACAGAAATACATTGGTGACATGCTGAATTGTTCCATTTTCAGAAAAAAAACGCACAAATTTGATTTGTACTTGGTTAAAAAAACAGTCTGAGATGTCTATATTTGATGATAGGAAACTCTTTACAGAGCGATACAACAGGAAGCAATCTGATCATCAGAAGAAGTCCCCCCGTCCGACAAGTGTTTCGGCCCTATATACTCCTTTACACTCTAAGGGGGGCGGGCCCACTTGGGTCATGACTCCCAAGCGTCTCAGCTTCCTGTTGTCTTGCATCGAAAATGAACCCATTTCACTTATGGTAGCAACTTTAAATTCCACAACTCCGCCAGCCGTGGAGGCAATTGTGAAAGTAACAAAGAGAAGACAAATTATTCCGTTTGTTCCGTCGCACACACTGAGACACCAGCGCGAAGTCAACGAGTCGCCACTGCGCGTTCCCCACTGGACTTTTGATACTGACACCCCTTATAGTATACACCGCTTGTCGCCCCTGAGTCGCAGCCCGTTCACTAGTCCACCACAAACCTCAGCGTATTGTGGACTTAGAAAAATTCCTGGTGTTTTCTGTACCGCAGCGTTTATTGTTACGATCTCCATTCCCCATTGCGGTTGTTCCACAGCCAGCCTGATGCCTTTTCGGCAGTTTCACTAAGCCTCTTCAGGGCCCTTGTTCTCGACTGTCCCCCCAGCCCCAACAGTTTCAATAGATCATACACTGATGCAGCCACAAGCCCTCTTGCACCCACTTCAACAGCCATGACCCTTGCAGTGAACCCATCGTGTCTCAGATCCGCGGCCAGATCACTATACTTGGCCGCTTTGAACGAATGTTGCTCATCTAATCTGGATTCAAATGGCACGGTCAGTTCAATCAGTATGACCTGAAGCGTTGCTGCAGAATGAAGCACTATATCCGGCCGTCTCCACGATTTTCGGATACTCTCTGGATATGTCCCTCGTCCAGGTAGGTCTACCGCCATCTCCCAATCATTTGCACAATCAAGAAGAGATGGTAAACTGCTACCAGGTTTATTCGGTTTGGGGTGTGCTGACTTTCCTGCCCTCAGAAAGTATGTGTTTGCGGTGTCTGGCCGGACTTTGCTATTCGCCTTCATTCTTGCCAGATCTATTGTCGCAGCAAGCTCATTTAGCACTTTGTTATGGCGCCAAGTGTATCGCCCTTGCCCTAATGACACCTTACACGCTGAGAGCACGTGTTCAAGTGTCTGCCTCCCCTGGCACAGGGGGCACTGCTCATCATCCGACTTTCCCCATTTCACAAGGTTGGTGGCCGACGGCAGCAGGTCATACAGTGATCTGACAACGAAGCTGAGCCTAAGAGGTGCCATATGCCATATATCATTCCATGTCAAGGACCTCTGCAGGGCTCCTTCCCATGTAGTCCATTGGCCTTGTTGGACCTGCTGCACTGCTTTTTGCAACCTCTTATCATTCTCAGCTTCTCGTATCTCCTGAACTACCATGTCTCTGCGCTCCCTGCTTGATGCCTTGGACCACCAGCGGATGTCTCCATGACCAAATCCCCGTCTATTCGTTTGTGTGTATCCGATTACCTCCCTCAGTTTGAGTGACTCTTGGGCAGCATCAACAGCTTCTTCCACTTTCCACTTCCTTCCCGTTTTCAGTGTGGGCTGAATGGACTTAACCACGTCATCAGCTGACTCGCGTAGCATCATTGCAAGCCTTGCCTTTCCAACTTTGTACTCTTCAACAACTGACTTGAAAGGAAGCAGAAGTTTTGACTTTTTGCAGTACAGTGCTACATCTGACAGACCTGGTGGTACTCCTAACCATTTTTTCATGAACTTGTTGACCTTCTGCTCTATGGCTTCCACTGTACTTGTGCTTATTTCATATATAAGCAGTGGCCACAGCAACTTTGGTATCAACATGAACTGGAGGCACCACAGTTTGAACTTCCCCAGGAGTCTGCTTTGGTCTATGATCTGTAGCCCTCTGTCTGCCATTTCTATTGTCTGTTGCACTGCCTTTGAGTCTTTTAATGAGGCATCGTACACCCTGCCAAGACTTTTAACAGGTTCCTCAATGACAGTAGGGATTCTTTGGTTGGAAACCGTGAATATGACCTCTGCTATCTTCCCTTTCCTGACTGATAGGCTTCTCGACTTCTTGGGTTTGAAGCTCATTCTGCACCAGCTGACTAGTTCATCCAGGCGTGCTAACATCCTCCGGGCCTGATGTTCATCTGATGTCAGAATTGTTGTGTCATCCATGAATGCTTTGAGCGGTGGCATGAGACACATTCCACCGAGCTTTGGACCTATAGCCATTCCTTTAGCCGCATTGATGCGTGATGCCATATGATGATGGATGGTATCCGCATGTCTGGTTTTGTGTAGTGTGCAGATGTGTTCAGTCAAAACAATGTTCATACAAAAATAACAGGGCAATCCACATAGGACGTCAGTAAACTCACGACGTATAAAGTCAATGATTCTTGAAACAGCCGTTGACGTTTTTCTTCATTATTTATTGTGGACGCCACAGTGACAAAATGGTTACGCGAATATGTAGACACATCAAACAGTCATTATCACAGCAACATTCAATACAGCAATAGACGGTAGACAGCATTACAATGATGAGTCAGATGCATGTTATATTTCATAGTGCTGTAAATGTAGTCAGGTGAAAAACTCCATCCTTTTCTATAACAGCCAGGAGATAACCAGATGTATGAGATCAGTTCACTCTCCTTAATCTGACTTCAGCAAGACAGACACGTCTGCCGAAGTATAAATAATGTCCTCAAAAATATCCTCTAGATAACAAAGGTTTTTCAAACCTAGTTCAGGTAACCAAGTAGCAAGTAATAGTCCTTGGGACCTGCATCAACCGATGCAGCACAATACAGCGACATGTGAGCTAGGAAAACATCTCGTGACGACGACTTTCGAAGACAGGCTATGAACCAGAAATCGTTCACGACCAAAAATCGATAGAGTTAATGAAAATGTTAATTTACCTTGCCTTCCGGAAATACACAGAAATATTATGCCTCCCGGCATGTGCAAATACACTAGAGGTATTATCTCGAATAAACGAAATATCCATAAGAGGACTACACATCCCTGACAGAACAAAAAATAGCGGAGATCCCCTCTTCAACGAGGCATCTCTTTCGCCATTCAAATCGCTCACTCCACTAGTGGTGGGCGGAAACCGATCGACCAAAAAGCAAGACCAGTCATGCGCAGTCCGGCGCGAAAAATGACCACAGCTCAAAAACTCAACTGCATTCAATACCAACGCGAGAAGACAAATGCTTACCGAGAAAAGTAACTATAAATTTCAAGCAGTTGTTGCCCTTGCGTTATAAAATAGATATTGTAATAAAATGATGTTGCGAGAATTTATCACGCAACAATAGCCATCACGAATAGTATCGGAGAGATTGTACATCCCATCGCAATTCCAACTTCAAGGCCAATCCACTTCGTTGTGTACTCTCTGGTTGAAAATCTGACAGCAAACCCTGCGAAATACAGCTTCAGCATTGCTGCAATCTCTTGTGGAACATGATACATTTCTAGGGCCTGCCACAACATCTGGTGTGGAACGGATCCATAAGCATTCGCTAAATCCAACCAGATTACATGGAGGTTTGTTCTGTCAGACTTTGCCTTTTGGATTGCTTCCCATATCATTGTGGCATGCTCTAGACATCCTGGTGTACCTGGGATACCTCCTTTCTGAATGGTAGTGTCAATGTACCCATTTGCCAGGAGGTATGTAGTGAGTCTTTTCGCCATCACTGAGAAGAATATCTTCCCTTCCACATTGAGTAGTGAGATTGGCCTGAACTGACTGATGTCTGTGGAATTTTGCTCCTTCGGGATGTAGACTCCGTTCGCCTTTCTCCATTCCTTGCTTACAAGCTGGGTTTTCCACGCACTCTTCAGTAAACGAAGCAGTCGTTTGAGCACCTCAGGGCATCTCTTATACACCACATATGGAACACCATTAGGACCTGGAGCTGACTTGCATCGAGCTTTCTGGACAATGCTTTCTACCTCTTGCACCGTTGGGGGCTTGGTGTTAAATTCAGCTCCTGGCTTACTCGGCCATTTAAGGCCTGCCATGCTGCTGAGCGGCTCATCTTTGCGACCATCTGAATATGTCATTCCAAGGTGTTCTTCCAGGTCTTCTTTCCTGATGTTTAGCGTACCCGACCGTGGCTGCTCAAACAGTTCTTTGGCAAACTTGAAGGGCTCCCTGAAGAATCTTTCCCTATCCATTCGAGTCTTCCTTTTCTTCCTGCACAACCTTTCTGCTCTACAAAGGGCATTATGTTGGCCTTTCAGGTGCTCCCAAACCTGACGTAACCCTTCCTTCTCTGCGGCAACTGCATTTTTGAACAGTTTTCGGGCATGCTTCTTCTGTTTTCTGATTTCTTCTATTTTAATTTGTCTTCTGCTTTTTCGTGGTGGGTTACTTTCCCTTGCCTCCCTCACTCCGAACACTTTGCGACAGTGCAGATATATTATGTCGCCGAAGATTTCCAGCTTCTTCTCCAAAGTTATCTGCTTCAGGTTGTTATCCAACTCTTTTGCCAAGGCTTCGTCCAGCTGTTCCCAAAGCCCTTTTGCACTGGCGGGTGGAAACTTGATTGCATCTCTCTTCCCGTCCAAGAAGTGTGTGAGATCATCATCAGGCAGATCAACTTGAATGTACTCAGCACTGTGGATTGACTCCTGGCTGCGTTCTTCTAACGTCTTATCCGTCGAGACAGAGCACTGTTGATCTCCCCCTGATGACCTCCCACACCCCTTTTTCGTTCTGTGGATTTTCATTCCTCTCTGAGTAGAGAATTCCCTACCACAGGCACATGGAAACTCCAGCCGTTGTTCAGAGCTCGAAGTCCGTGTAACGGGTCTGGTCGATTCCAATGAGGCGCCTGTGGATTCATCATTCTCCCCCCCTTTCGGTGAATCCTGGGGGCATCTATCGTTTTTGGGTTCTATAGCAATTGAATACAGCTTACGGGGTGCTAACCCGGTCAGCCGGTTTCTAGTCTTTCCCAGTGTCATCTGTCTTTCCAGAAGTCAATCGGTCTTTTCCCGATTGTCACTGGTTTGATTAAACTGTGACCGGGGAAGGAATGAGTGGACGGGAACGACACCTAAAGTCAAGGCTAGCGTGGCAGTGTAGATCGTGATAGTGGATTTTGTGGAAAGGGATGTAAATCTGTGTATCACTTGAGATAAGGGAAATAATCCAAAGTCTTTCCTTATTGTGTTTCTTCTGGGAAATACTGGTAATCACCAGAGATAATAATTCCAGAAGGGAGGGACAACCCAGGTAATTAGTAGAGCTCGTAAGTGCCTTGATGGTTCCAAATTTTATCTTGAAGGGTTGAATATAATCGGCAACTCAAACAGTCAAGTGAAACTTCAATAGAACAGATTACTTGAAAGATCCGAATAGTTATATAAAAGGTGTACTTTATTCAGTTTCGTTTGAGGAAAATGATGCTGTGGCAGTTCGATGGAATTTCTGGTGGGGGAAAGCAAAACTGCCAGCTTTAGCCTCTAAGTCGAAAGGCTTACAGAGTTTCTCGCATACTGTAGTCGTTTTGTTACCTCTGTGGAAATCCTAATGAAATGAAAATTCGATTCGAAACATCAATTATAACTAAATCGAACTTACGTCCTGTGGAGTGAACCACAAATATAATCGTTGCAGGGGTTAGTGCTGGGTCACTTAACTGTCCTGGGTGGTAGAGGATCTCTAGATGGATATTATTATCCAAACCGTAGGAGTCAAGGGCTTTTTCGTTCAATAGTAGATGTAGCGCCAGGTTGCTCCAAACCTAAACTAAAGAACGCCCTATGTTGATTTGACTCTAGCATTGAGTTACTGTCTCAAGCTCTCTCTGTCTGTCTCTAAGATGCATCAGTTTTTATACTTGTCTGGTGCTATGGCTTGCCAGAGGAAGTATTTCTGATTGGAATTAAGACCGGAAACCTTCTAATGATTGGTCTTGGGGGCTAGTGGACTGTTGAAATAATCTTTAACCTAACTAACTACGAATCCTCTAGTCTAAAATTATTGTTTCTATGTGATGATGACCAACCATTGTTTAAAGTTCTCTCTAATCTAAATGTTTTCCGGTCTGACTTGTATGGAGGCCACACAAGGTTTGATGACATCATGGGTTCATGTGTGTCATGACTGATGATGTCATTGATTCTTGACTAGTGGTTTATTTATCTAACTAGTCATTCATAAAATACTTTACTACAAGGCTAACAGTTGTAGCTACTTAATAGTCTACCCTGTTACATACGCCCGGGGGCCGCCAAAGTGTATCCCGTAGGGAGACACTTTAGTCCTTAAAAAAAAAAAAAAAAATGGTTAATCCCTAAAAATATCGGGGTTCAGGTATCCCACCAGAAATCATGTCGGATGGAATACAACAATCAATATATGGTAATGATGGATGAATCAATTCTATTAACATTTCAAGAAGTAATTGTAAGTGGTGGGGACTGATGGACATAGTCAAGGTACTTAAGTAGGGACTGATGGACATAGTTAAGGGACTTATAGGAGAACATGGGAGGTCATAGTATAAACAAGTAGCACTAATAATGGGCAAAAATATAACTGTAATGGAACAATCATCAACCAACTAGCAAACCGCTGCTTTTATGGGTTGATAGTTATCAAATATCTCTCAGATTCATTATAAAACATAATACAATCATGACAAGCGAGTTAACGTCGCAAAAGAAAACTGGGAACAAAAATGGCGGGTGCCCATAAAATATGACGGATGCCCAAAATGGCGGATTTACAAAATGACCGTCATCCCACACTTCAACTGAAGCGGGTGATGAAATAAAATTAAT